>JARKIC010000143.1:0-429673 GCA_029378375.1 Mycena olivaceomarginata
ACCGTGATCAACGCCTACTGCCACGACATGGCCGTGCGCGGCGGCGCGTACCTCGCCTCGTTCTTCGGTACGCGCGTCATGGACCAGACGGGCGAGTTTACCTGCAACATGGTACGTGCGTTCACACAACTCATTCCCCATTCCCCACTCCTGCAACCAACTCACTCACATTTCTATTCAATTGTCTTAACGTGTATCTAATTATGCAACGGCAGGTGAACGTGCAGATCCCCCTCCCTTCAGACGTGCTGCCCTCCGACGAGATCAACGACATCTTCAACCATAAGATGCTCGCGCCCACGAACCGTAAGACCAAGGTCAGCGCGGGCATATTCCACCACAACGGCGCCTGGTGGACACGATGCAGCGCGCAGATATGGACTGAGGTGCGTTTTCCAAGTTTTGTGTACATGCGATGCGTGTTTTCTTTTGTGCATGCGACACGACGCGATAGAATGCTGATGGAGGCCATGTACAGTTGAGCGATTTCGCGCTGCTGGGGAGCGTATTGAAGGAGGTTTGCGCGGAAGTGGTGCAGGAGTTGGGCTTGAACCAGAACGCTGGATGGAGCAATGAGGATAGATAGCTGGCTCTGGTGCACGGACTGAGTCATGGACATGGTCGGTTGAATTTAAAGTTATATATTCGAAGATCTAGACTGTTGTAGTGAACTCGAACCGTTCGGGTTCTTTAAGACCACTTGTTGCGGACACAGACAGGAACAGAACAAGTACATTATCAGCTATTTTGGTACAAGAGAGTACAGAGTTCAACTATAAACAATTTAAGGACTGTGTGGTTACTTAGACGTAGTCGTTTACGCTCAAACATTTTCAGACCCATACTGGATAAAGCTCCCACTGTGCACATTTCTCCCACCCGCGCCCGAATCTAACTCCTTCTGCGCAACACTGTCGAGCTGAATGCCGTTGTCGCCATGGCTGAACAGCGTATCCGTCGGCACAGATCGTTTGCTCCCCGGCCCCCACTGGACCGTGCTGATCGCGCGACTTTAGAGCCAAGGTCGACGGTGGTGGAAGGCGCCTCCCACATCGTCTGGTGGAAATTGACGATGACGATGATGAGCGTGGGGTACATCCCCGAGATCTGGTCGCCCATGCCGGAGAAGAGCTCGTAGACGTAGATGATGGGCTTTTCCCGGTCGATGTCGAAGAAGAGGATGAGTTGCGTTAGCTGGGAGTTTCGAGGCCGCAACTTGAGATGAGTGATCAATGAGATAGATGGGTTGGCGTACCCAAAATATACAGTAGATGAAGCGGATTCAACGAGAAGAGATAACATCTTGTCGGTGGTCATCCTGCGGGGATTGCCGACGATGTTGAGGGCTTTCATGGACCGGCGGTGTTGCCTTCAATGGATCGTTGTCAGCAAGGAATCGCTGTGGTATCTAAATTAGTGGTCTCACCAGGGCTTTGTACCCGATCAATATAGTACAGGTCGCATTTGTCACGAAAGAGAACGCCCAAGAAATGAGCTCCGCGTGGGTACAGATCTCACCGCCGCCGGCGATAGCAGACTGGTTGCTCCAACCTGCACCCGTCAGGCATGTGAGATCTATGACGGGTTAAAACTATAAGAAAGATGAGACATTCTGAAGTTGTGCAGCAATCGACAACTATCGACTCACTGAAGGACATAAGCAGCATTGTGCAGGGGATAGCGACCACCCAGAGCGTTCTCTGGTAGAGGACCCATGCCCGCCAAATAACGACGGTGTCCTCCGACCACCATCTGATGCGTTATGCTCAATCGCCGATAAACGAAGATGGCTGAATTGAACGCACATTGAACATGAAGAGCGCTTCCATTGGTGGGCCAAGCGACGCGAGGTTCTCATTCGCTCGGTCCGGCCTGTCCGAGAGAGGCATATTTGGGTCGTCGATGAGAAGAGCATGTGCGGTTTTGAACCAGTAGGTGACATTCAACGCCCACAATGTGAGTGAGGTTTTGCATAGAGGTAGACGACGACGCAGAGCATGGCGATGGAGGTTCGCGACTTGAAGCCTTTCCGACTACAATCATACAAAAGTGACCAGTCAGGGAGCGATTTAAGAACGGGTAAAAATATAATTACAAGATGGAATAGATAGCAACTGCAAAGAAGACCCCGTATGCGCCTGAAATTTACTATGAATAATGGGGCGGGAGTGAATCAGAGAGGACCCACTGATGAATATAGTCTCCCAAATGACACCGATGGCGTCCTGGGTTATATCAAGCCCATAACGATATAGAGCATGTGCGTCTGCCGCTGACAAAGGAGCTGACGGGGTCGAGTCGGAATCGGACGACATGACTGTAGTGGGCGATTGGAACGAAGGTAGCGCCGGCAATGCGCCAGGGAGAGATACTAGCCCAGAGAGATACTAGAGCCCAGTCTGAACTCGCCGGTCATTTATGCCCCGTCTATAATTGGGAACGGGGGCGATGTATCTCAATGGTCGAAAGCACCCGCACTTCGAACCAACCAGCTGCGTTACTTTAGGATAAATATGCGGTGCCGCGTCTGATGAAGAAGATCACCGACTCGCCGCGAGTGCCAAAGCTCGAAGGCCCGGCCTTCAAGAGTAGCGAGACATTCGGTAGCACCTCAACATCGAGACTGGATGATCATGAGGTGAAAGACGGCGACGCCAGTTGGTGTTTTGCAAAGCATACCTCTTTCAAGTTCCGTGTACCGACGACTGGTGACCTGGCCGCGAAGGTTTGAAGGGGCGTCCTCTGCAACCGAGCAGAAGAAGCACTTCCCAGTAATCCAGAAATCGTCCTCATTGGCTTGCCAATTTAGCTATCGTTCAACGACATCAGATAGCACATAGCGGAGTTTGAATATCACCCGTTTCAGCCCAAGTTTCCGTTTATGCCGTTGGCCTCCGCCACAATTAATTTTTGGCGGTGTAATAGACTCAATTCACTTCAATCAGAATTCTGACGTACCGTAGAGGATCTCCATTTTGAAATCGATTTTCTTGACCATTTCTCGGGTGCGCACCGGCAGCACGGGACAATGTTCCGCATCAGGAAAGTGGCCTACGCTTTGCTTCTCCCTTCATCTGTCCTCCATGTCGTCCAACCTGGTCCCGCGCTCGCAATATCTTCTCCTGAGAACGTTCCCATCAGCGGAAGAACTCACCCTGCGCCAAACCCTCCAAGAAAACCTGTCGCAAGCCTTCGGAATCACTGCGTCCGGCACGCACCTCGACGTCCTCTGGGTGGACACAACCCCGCGCGAAAAAGACGCCGGAACAGGGCGCGCCCTCATACGCATCGACCACGGGTACGCCCGCCCACTTTGGTGGTCCTGGATGCGTGGTCTGAAGTGAATTAATTGTGCAGAGACGACGCGGCGCGCGTGCTTGCATCAATCGTCGCATCGTCGTCTTCCCCGCGCCTAGCGCTCATCAAGGCGTCGGTGTTCCTGCCTTCGCTGCTTGTGGACGACGACGAGCCACTGTGATGCAAAATCCAGTTTTTTCCACACGTTTGTGGCGGTTGGAACGGAATTTTCTTGTGGAGGCACGTCTGGAACCGCCCAGACAGTCGGACTTGAATGAACGAGGAACCGAGAGGTACGTCGATCTTCCTCCCTCATCTGCGCATTATCTTCATTTGATGAAATGCGCGGCGCAGATCCCGACAAATGCCGCATCATTCGACACGCAGGGTTTATACTTTTTGGGACAATTTCAAACGACCTAAACGGTAAATTATCTGGAAAGATGAACGTTATGCCGCTCGCGACAGCAGCATGGGGCCGCCTGGCGGGGGCGGCGCGCCCGCCCGCGCATGACGAACAATTTGCAAGTCCGAGTCGAGCGTGTTCGTCCTCCCCATACACCCCCAATCCCCATCCATGCTTGAAAAATGTCTCACTCGAGATCGTCTATGCATATTCCCAATCCCTTATCCTTCAACGAATGTCGGTAGTACACTATGTACATAACATACACGAAAAAAAACGCCAGCACCAGTCAGTATGTAAAGTCTAAACTGTATACAACGTGTTAGTATATATCGTACCATTAGCGCAGCTATGTACGCAAACGAGTAAAGTATCTAGACGGCAGGCAGGCAGGCACAAACGAAAGTAGTCCCACTGTCCGGGTGTGTCGCTATCCAGGTGATTTCCGAGCCACATCATACAGAGTCCGCGCGCGCCAGGCCGGGCGGGCGGGGGAGCGGCCGCAGGGAGCGCGGGAGGGGCGGGAGGGACGGCGAGGGCGAGGGCAGCGGCACGTCGATGTCAGTGCCGGGCTCCTCCTCCGCAATCGGGGCGTGCATGAACGCGCGCGGGGGCGGCGGCAGCGAGCGCAGGGACGGGGATCCATGCTGCTGCTGTGGCCCAGACGCCTCGCCTCCCGGCGCAGGGGTAGACACCGGTGTAGGCAGCCCCTCGAGCGGCGAGTCCACCATCTGGCTCCCGCTCCCACTCGCCGCCGTGAAATACGACGCCCCGCCCCCGCTCGTATTCGTCCCCGTCGTCCCACCCGTCCCCGTCGTCCCACCCGTCCCCGTCGTCCCACCCGTCCCCGTCGTCCCACCCGTCCCCGCCGTTCCGCCCGTTCCGCCCGACTGGCTCCCGCTGCTCCCAATGCTCCCCGCGCGCCGCACGCGGCCCACCACCTCTCCCAGGCCGAGCCCGAGCGCCTCCGGCACCCCCTCCACGCCGCCCATCGCACTGATCAGCTCCACCGCCACCAAGCTCAAGCTCCCCGCGCGGCTCGGCGGCTCGTCGCGCTCGCTGCGGTCCGTCATCGCGCGCGTCGGCGGCCGCGAGAGCGTGTGCTGGCTCGTCCAGTCCGCGGTGCGCTGCTCCTGGTAGAGCGACGACGCCGCGACGCTCGTGCCGAGCTCGCGCGAGCCGATGCTCTCGATCGTGGGCATGCGCCGGATGTACGCGTTCAGGATGCGCACGTGGTCGTCCGGCGGGTACGGGCGCCCGAATTCGTCGTAGCCCCCCGCGGGCGCCGAGTACGACGTGTACGAGGACGAGGGGGAGGGCGGCACGAAGGAGGATGACGAGGACGAGGACGAGGCAAGGTGCGCGCCCTCCTCGGACTCGCGGTTCATTTGCGTCACGAGCGAGCGGAAGCGGTCGACGAAGCTGTTCAGCTCGCGGTCGCTCTCCGACAGCGGGGCGGGCTGGGTGCGGAGTGCCCCGGCGGCAACGGCGGCAGGTCGGCGTACGGATCGAACTCGTCCTGCGCGCCGCTGTCGTTCGACGAGCGGGGCGAATCGGTGAGGCGGGGGAGGCGGAGGTTGGTCTCCCCGGTGGAGGGCGAGCCGGGGTGCATGGACGAGCCGCGCGAGCGCGAGCTGCGCAGGGAGCGGCGGTCGGGGGGTGGCTTGGAGTTTGGGGAGTTTGAGTGCGAGTTGCCGGAGCCGGAGCCGAGCGTCGACATGGACGGCTGGTGGGTGTGCTCGTGGGGCAGCGGCGTGACGGACATCGACATCGGGGGCGAGCCGAGATACGTGCCAGACGATTCCGAAAAGGTGGAGGAGCGCCAGAGGGAGGGGCGCCGGGTGTGCTGGTATGACGCCAGCGCGAGATGGTAGATGGTCTGCAATGGACTCGGAATGAGCGACCAAAATTTCGATAAGGGAGAGGATAAAATTCTCGAGGGCAGGATGATAAGGGAGACGGCAAAGAAGAACGAGAGACGAGTCCCACGGAATCCTATCCTCGTTAGAGGGCACAAGGCTAGGTAGGATATGAATGGGTGATTTGGGGGGGAAGCGCCTGCACCTGCGCTCCGCTCGCGGGGAGCAGCTCGACCTCCTCGCGTCTCGAAGGCGACTCGACGATCAGCGCTGGCGCTCCATACACCGCGCCTCCCCTCCGCCTCCCTCCTCTCTGCCTCCGCCTCCGCCCGCGCCTTCCTCGTCGTCGGACGGCAGCGCGGCTCTAATCTGAGCGCGTGGAGACGCGCGCTGGGACAACGCGCGCAACCCAAAATACCGCGCACGCACTAAACACGAGACACGAGACGAAGGGCAAAGAAAAGAAACGCGATAGACGTGGCCCAGGCGCGAGCAGAACAAAGCGACGCGTCACGCCTATCCGATCCATCCGCAAGGCTCGTGCCTGCGCCAGCCTTGTCTCGGAGCTCCATACCCCCATTCCAAAAAATAAAAACCGATGGCCGAAAAAAGGCCAAATAAAAAAAGGAGCAGGGAGAAGAACAAGAACAAGAACGAGAAGAAAAAACGCACGAGGATAGCACCGGTGAGGACCAGCCGCACAATCGCGAGCGCCAACCACGCGTCCCACGGCGGCGGCGCGCACCCGGCGTGCGAGTGTATCGGCCACACCACGTCGAGGTCGACGGCGCACCGGTCCCCCGCGGCCAGCGCAGAGTGCCGCCACGCGAACACGAGCGCGAAGTTGACTGCCGCAGGGACGAGCAGGAGGGAGGACGCGGCGTAGCGGAGGACCGTGCGGACGGTCAGGAGGGCCGTGATGGTGATGTTGCGCCCCAGGAGGTATGTTTGAAGGAAGGGAATGGCGGCGGCGGCGAAGAGGACGGCGACTGAGACGAGGCTGAGGGTGGCGAGGATCAGGGAGGCGGCGTAGCCGTTGGTATACGAGGCGTAGATCGCAAATGCCAGGAAATACCGGACGGTCGTGTATAGCGACCAGCACACTGGGCAGTATGTCAACAACTTTGTATTTACAAAACAGGGATACGTACCCATGATGACCTCTAGTGCAGCCATGACCGCCTTCAGCCGCCGGAGCCGCTTCCGGACGACTTTCTCGAGGTAGCCTTTGCGCTCGCGCACGGTTGTCGGGTCTCCGTCAAAGCTGAGACCCATGGGCGAGCCGCGCGGTACATTGGGGTGGGTCGGCTGGCGCGACAAGAGGTCGAGGTACGCGACTGATTCGGAAGTAGAGGAATGAAGGAGTGGCTGGGTAGGATGCGAGAGGTCAGAGATCTGCAGGGTCTGGATGGTGGCTGAAGAGGTTGTCCGTTGGTGGGGCGAGGGCGAGGGCTCTCGGCGTCAGGGACCCATATCGAGTTATGCAGGTAGAGTGCAGCCATAGACGTTGGACACAGGATACATGGACGAGCGCAGGGCCAAGATACTTAGTCACTACCAACCGCTACAACGGAAACCCGAGACCTAGACACGGAGAGACCACGACGGTTGGGACCAAACGAGTTTGGGCCATCGAAATACAAATTCGGCATTCCATCATTTTGGTCATACAGCACAACAAACCGCTTTGGCAAATTGCAGTCACCACAAATTAAACGACACTTGCCCGAAAACCGCGCCAGACTGAGTGCCACAATTCGTTTCAACCGCACTTCCTACAGCCTCCCTCCCTCTGGCCCAGTCCAGGCCATCCAAGTGGCACCTCACCTGAATGTGCCGCATTCGGAACAACCTCGAGGCACCTCAACGACTGGGGTAGACAGGCTGTGTATCTTCGCCTCGAGGTTCTCTGCATCTGCGCAGTACAGTTCGCACCCTGCGCAGCTCGCTGATGATGGCGGGCTTGGCGTGTATATACGCGACACATTCATTAAGACCACTCCTCGTCTCCCACCTCCCCAAAATACCGCAGGTGGTCCTGGATCCGAATCGACCGGAGACACTGACAGTTTGAATCCTCAGGCACAATACACTGCTTATACAGCAGGCCCGAGCTGCCGCCGCCATCATCGTTGTCAATCAACTCCTATCAACTCTCTGTGATTGATCTCCCCGCTGAACAGCCCTGCTGATTGGTCTAGTCTAATTCATCATCAAGCTCCCGTCCCGTTTTCCCGGCTGTCAACTCGCAATGCTGTCCTGGTCCCGGGACGTGGTCTCTTGAACCCACTCCAATGGCAATTTCTGCTATCGACACTGGTATCCCGGCCGCCGGCGTATCTCCCAGGGGCACTGTGTGTATCATACCTGTCCTCGCCAATTTCCAACTTCTTCAACCAACCTTCGAACTTCGACAACTTCGAAGAACCCCCGCGCGTGTGCCCAGAAACCTTGTTATTTCCATCACTCTTCGTCTTCGTCTTCGAGGCTGGGCCTGCGGTGTCTGTGGGAACATCATGCAGGGTCACGGTGACGCCAAAGTTCGATTCCTATTGGAAGCTGCAGCTGGATACGAGTGCTCCAACCGCAGCCTCGATGATCTGCATTGCAGTGCAGTGCACTCTCAGGCCAGGCGGCCCCGCACCGGCCCCGCCCAGAGCCAATTTGGCATACTATACTCTACTATACTCCTCTCGGCCGTGACCAACTGCAGCTGCGACATCCAATCCAATCCACACAGCGCCTATCCTAGCCTAACCTCACCTTGACCCCACCATGCTGTGTTTTCCTGGTACTCTGGTCCTCGGCGCTTGCCTTGACGCATGGATTCTATGGCGCCGGTGTGAATACGCAACGCATCGCAAAAAAATCGATTCGATCCCACCAAGAATCCAAGAATCCCACCGGACCCACGGCCAGCGGGCACTGCATACATAATACGTGCTCCAACCGCAGCTTGACCACAGCAGCAACGAAGCGCTGTATAAATATTAATATATTGCGTTCTCAGGCCGACAGGCTATCTATCGACCGGGCCCGCACCGGCCCGCCCAGAGGCAATTTGGCGTATGTACTGTACTATACTGCTCTCGGCCGTGACCACTGCAGCTGCGATACCCAATCCAATCCAATCCAATCCAATCCACACAGCGCCTAGCCTAACCTAACCTCGAACCCACCATGCTGTGTTTTCTGGTGCTCTGGTCCTCGGCGCTTACTTTGACGCATCTATGGCGCCGGTGTGAATACGCAACGCATCGCAAAAATGCGATTCGATCCCATTCGGTTCCCAGGAATCCCACGAAACCCAACCTAACCTGGGATGTTTGATCGCAGCCTGACCGCAGCGACGAAGAGCAGCTGCTGCATTGCATTGCGCTCAGGCAGACAGGCTATCTATCTATTACTGAGCGTGCGTACCGGCCCCGCCCACAGGCATCCGGATGCCTTCGTGGTCGCTCTGCGCCACCGTGGCCGCAGCGCCTTGAACCCATCGTGCTTCGCTTTTGCTGCTGCTCCGGTCCTCAACGCCGCCCACAAGGCCAGTCTAGTTTGGGTTGCGCTCGTGCAGCCTTCCTCCCTAGCCTCGCCTCGCCTTGTCTTGTCTGTTATGCATCTTCATCCCTGTCCGTGCATGCCATAATACATGCCCCGCGCGGTTCCGGTGTGAATACGCATACGCAGCGCACAGGACGCCGTCCGCTCGACTCGATTCGATCCCATCCCATCCCATCCCAGTCCCAGAAATCCCACCGCCAGAACGGATTTCCCGGTTGGCGTAAGGTATACATAGCTTTTGTGCCTGGGGTACAATGCAATGCAGCTCTTCGTCGCTGCGGTCAAGCTACGATTGGAACTGGCAGTTCCAGGTTGGCCATACGTCCAGCACACCCGCTCATCTTGAAATCCTCAATCTCACGGCGTCCGCGTTGGACCCCGGGCCATCGACGGTTCCTGGGTGGTCGACGTCGACGTCGACGCCAAAGCTATTCCTGTCCGAGTCGGCTCTTCGCTCCCTGCGAACCCACCTATGCGCACAGGACGCCGCCAAGTTCGATTCGCCATGCCGAAGATCCGCATTACATTGCACTCCATTTCTCGACCGGCCCCGCCCCGAGCTATCTCCCCTCCTTCGTGGTCGCTCTGAGCTGCGGCTGCCATATCCACTAGAACCCTGGTGGTCTGGTTCATAACGCCTACAACACATGTACAGCACCCACAAGTTCAGTTTGGGCTGCGCTCGTCCCTTGCCCTGCCTTACCTTGCCAGTTATGCATCTTCGCGAGGGCTGATTCTGCACGCCCGGAGACGGCGACCGGCCCCGCACCGGCCCCGCCCACAGGTATCCTTCGTGGTCGCTCTACGCCCCTGCAGCGCCTTGAACCCACCGTGCTTTGCTGGTGGTCTGGTCCTCAACGCCTCCAGTACAGCACCCACAAGTTCAGTTTGGGCTGTTCGTGCTAGCTAGCTAGCCTTCCTCCCTTGCCCTGCCTCATCAGCCACGCATCCTCACGAGGGCTGATCCTGCACGCCCGGAGACGGCGTCGGTGGGAGTACGCAACGCAAGACGCCTGGCATGCATTCGATTCGATCCCTAGGAATCCCACTGACCCCAACCTGGCTTGACCGCAGCGACGAAGAGCAGCTGCTGCATTACGTTCTCAGGCAGATAGGCTATCTGTTTACTGAGCGTGCCGACCGGGCCCCGCCCAGAATCCAGAGGCATCCTCAATGCTGGACGCTCTGCGCCACTGCAGCGCCTTGAACCCATCGTGCTTTGCTGGTGGTCTGGTCCTCAATGCCCACAGTACGGCACCCACAAGTCCAGCCCGGGCTGCTCGTACTCGCTAAGCCTTCCTTCCTCCCTTGCCCTGCCCTGCCTTGTCTGTTATGCATCTTCATCTTTTCTGTTATGCATCTTCACGAGAGTTGATCCTGCATATCCGGCGACGGCGTTAGTGGGAGTACGCAACGCGACGCAACGCAAGACGTCTGGCACGCATTCGGTTAAGTTACGAGGAATCCCACTGAACCCAACCTGGACCTTGGATGCTCATTGCTTGCCACAGCGCATTGCGTTCTCAGGCAAACAGGCTATATATCTATTTACTGAGCGTGCCGACCCGCCCAGAATCCAGAGACATCCTCAATGCTGGACGCTCTGCGCTACTGCAGAGCCTTGAACCCATCGTGCTTTGCTGGTAGTCTGGTTCTCAACGCCTATAGTACAGCACCCACAAGTCCAGCCCGGGCTGCTCGTGCTCGCTAAGCCTTCCTTCCTCCCTTGCCCTGCCCTGCCTTGTCTGTTATGCATCTTCATCTTGTCGGTTATGTATCTTCACGAGGGTTGATCCTGCATGCCCGGAGATGGCGTCGGTGGGAGCACGCAACGCAAGGCGTCCATGCATCCGATTCCCAGGAATCCCACTGCACCCAACCTGGAAATTAAATGCTTGACCGTAGCGACGAAGGGCCAGGCGCAAAAGCTATTGCTCTACACCTACCTGTCCTACGCCTACCGAGAAATCCGTTCTCCCAGAGCCACAGAGCTGTATACTTGGTATACTTGTTCATCTTTACAATTAAATCCTCAATCTCACGGTGCCCGCATTGAACGTTGAACCCCGGGCCATCGAGGGTTCCTGAAATCGTCGACGTCGACGCGGCCCTTAGCGGTTACAGCACCCACTTTTGGATTCGTACCGTACCATCTTGACCCTGATCATCAGCGGATCCCGATTCCCCACTGAGTCGCCCAGTGAGATCCGGAACACTCCCGCAGCGAATTCCCCAGTTTTGTCTAGGGCTGGGCACCGTAACCGTGGGCCACGGAATACAGCACCGTAACGTACGGTCACAGTGCCGTGCCGTGCTCTGTTTTGGAGGGCCAATCCCCGGCCGTATTTCGATGGTGAAATACGGTTAGTTGATATCCACTGAAATTGAGGGTGCAATGAGTTTTGACGAACTGTTTGGATACTTACTTACCCGGAGAAGTTGATACAGATGGCTTTGGTCCGCCAAATCAGGACTTGACTGCCCGTCGCGGCCGATACGGCTGTCTGATTTTGGACCGTACCGTGAACGAGGGAATCCACACGGTCACGGTCCGTAAATTTACGGCCGTGACCGTATACGGCACGGTGGCCAGCCCTGGAACTTTTGTCATCATACCGCCTGTGTCCCAATTTTGGCTTTGGCTTGTCCTATCAACTTCTCCACGCGGGGCGGCGTGTCTCTCTTCGGTGCTTGGGGTTGCATCGTCTCGCGGTCCATCGACAGCTAATTGAACTCGCAAGCCGGACGGGACGTTGGCAGGCCATCGCTCCTATAGCAGTTTATCCAAATATTATGTCGATTTCGTCCCACTCCGTGGTGTCGTATCAAGTTCTCCACGCGGAGCGGCGTGTGCGGGTCCGGGGCTTTCTTTGGCGAGACGTTGGTAGACCCGGAATCCCTCCTATCATAATCCTATAGCAGTTTATCCAAAATATTCGTTAGCGGCATGTCGATTTCGTCCCATTTCGTGATGTCATATCAAGTTCTGTGCGGGTCCGGGGCTTTTTTTTCTTCTCTTGTCGACTTTTCATAACCCAACCTATCATCACGGCGGCGCTGGCGAATTCATCACATCAGCCGTACTTGAGCCGTAAAATGCGCCAGACAGCGAAGTCAGCGAAGCTCATGTTGTGGCTCCAGCACCTGACATTGGTCATTTATTTTTCAACATAAACTCGACCACCACCCATCTATCTGTCGCTCCACAACATCGTGAATTGTGGTGTGGCGGCCCCCGAATTCGAAGACCCGCGGCGCAACACGGAAGCACGCTCATATCAAGGTCCAAGGACACGATTAAACGCCGCAGTTAATTACCGACGACCCGGGATTGACTGTCGGCTGTTGACGTGAAGGGTCAATCACTGCGACGACCTCTGAATCACCACTGCCATAATCGTAACCCCAGAATAAGCAAGGATTAACGTGGGTGCAAGGGTGGATACAAGTCGGAGTGAGGAAGCACCGGTTCAAGGTTGTCGCTGACTTACTCATCTCGCTTTCATCTCCACCGCTTGTCTCATAGTTCAACCCTGGTCCGTCCTCACCTCGGATTCGCGGTCCGCAACCAACTGGCAACCGCATTGGGAAGGAGTTCGCCTGTTCGCTCGATCTTGATCTCGGCGTACGGTGTTCAAAAATAAAAACGGATCTCGATTTCCCCTACTTCCTTCCTTCCTTGTATACCCGATGTCGACACTACTCCGGAGGCTTCCGGTACTACTAGTATGGTGCTAAGATCGAGTCTGTATCATAGTGTGTGTGAAGGCGCGGAGATAGCAGTCCGAATTCAACATCTACTTGCCGCGGGTTATATTTGGGACGCATAATAGAATTGCTGACATTTCGACACGGAAATACGTACTATGTTCAAGTTGTCCGACATTCGGAGACGGAATGAAGGCATTCATGGAATATTCTAACCGACGGTGTGAGATTGTTCAGACTTCGAACACAACATGGAAGGCCGGGAGAAGTATATATGTAGCCTTTGTATAGAGAACATAGTACATTGACACGCTGCATGAATGTGTTGACGCCGCAGATTTCAACCAACATCCATCTATCAAACACAGACGGACGCCGCGGTCAGTGAGCAGCGAGCCACAAATTACATTAAAATGCACCACTGACGCGGAGGAAGACATATGGCGGTAAGGTACAATACAAACCGGATCCAATTATCCAGCTAACCATCTAAGCGCATATTGCATGGTGAGCAGGACGGGTTAAAAGCAGCCAACGAACGCACAGGTCTAAAAGCCAGCCGGAAAACCCCAGAGAGAGAATCATTCGACAGTCGCAGCGGCCTGGTCATTATTCTTCTTTTTCTTCTTGCGCTTCTTGCTGGGCCCGCTCTCGGTCTCGGCGTTTTCCGTCGCCTGTTCGAGCTCCCGCTTGCCCTTGGATTTCCCCGGGAGCGTGGGCGCATCCGCAGACGTCGCGTTGGTGCTCTCCGCCGGCTCGTCGACGCCCGCGGGTTTCAGAAATATCTTGGACAATGATACCGGCGCCGACTGATTATTTTGCGACGCAGTAGCTTTGGTGCTATCCGCCGGCTCGTCGACGCCTGCGGGTTTCAGAAATATATTGGGCGCCGACTGGTTATTTTGTGCGGGATCCACTTTCTGTGACCGCAGGTCTGCGCCGACACCCGAGTTGTCATAGATCGCTTGCCGGGCGGATTTTCCCTTCGGCGCGTTTGCATTTTTCTTCGAGTTCGAGTTTGTGTTCGAGCCCGTCCGACCAGATATCTGCTTTGGTAGCTTCCCAGCGGATTTGGAGGTGGACGCGGTAGACGGCTTGGAATCCGTGGCAGGCGCGGCAGGTACGATGGCTTGGTACTATGTACACGAGAAAAAAGAAGAACACAGTATATTGATTAGATCCGACAGCAAAAGTACAGAAGATTCAACACACCTCATCGGCCACCTCCTGCCCGCGTTTGAATGCGCGCCGGCCCTTCAGGTTGGTCGCCGGTGGCACACCCGAGTCGGACGACGACGCGTCAGATGTGAATAGAAATGGGAGATACGACGCCTCGTAGCTCACGGACTGCCTGAATTTTCGAAGTGGGAATCAGAGAGTAATTCTGAAACGAAGATTCGGACAACTTGCGTGGTTTCTGGGCCCCAGGCGTCGCGGATCTCCTTTGCGACCTCCCACTCGCCGTCGTCCTTCACCTCCGCCCGTTCCAGCTGCACTTCCGCAAGATTCTTCGCGCGGTGGGCATTTTGCATGAACTTGAGGCTCAGAGTGCTGGTGCTGAGCGTCTTGGCCGCCATGGTGGCCTTGTACAGGGAACAGGCGCGGGTCGTAAAAGGCAAGTTTGGAAGATTATGTAACGATCATCATTGCTGGCATGCCTTTGATCCCATCACTTCACTCACTCCAGCACTCCCGGACCACAAAACGCCTGCGCTGTTGCTGTGATTCTAATTATCTTAAGCCGGCACTGTTAAAATCGAACGGCGCTCTGCGCAAACCTGGGACCATGTGTTCCCGAAACCGGATTGGTAATCCACGATCGAGAAATGAGTTTTGAGGAGCAGAGTCGGCATTGACCGGGGATCGGCATTCACCGGATTGGGAATCCACGATCGAGAAACACTTTTTGGAGGGTAGGGGGGACGGCATTTGCCGGAGTCAGGTGACTGTCCATATAAGGTATTCCCAAATGTTTAATTTTTTGCGGAGACCTGGAACCTAAGTCGGTCCCAGGAATGTTCCCCGAGGAGCATGGGGTTTCAAGAAAAGTCAGCACTAGCGGCTTGTGATGATTTAATGGCTTCTTTCAAGTTTGAAATCCTGCGGAAGTCGTTTCACTCCCAGAAGTGATTAATATATCCGAGATTGTGTGTTAGATTCCTTTCTACGAACCTTCGGATGCTTCCGTGATTTTGAGACGGTACTCAATTGACCTCGTTCCAGTGTTCCATCGTTGGTTTTGGATCTTACTACACCGCCAAGTTCTCCTCATTCGGGATTCGAGCTATCGCAATCTACAGAGCAGCCTGGTCTTTTTCTCGCTCTATCAAGTACCTCCCGGCTCAACAAACAGCCTATGTTCCTTCCGGATCCATCGCTCATCTTCTCATGAATCTTGCCGTACACGTCGTTCCATCAAGTCCCCGAATGTGCGTACCTCCTCACCGGCTCACTCTGCGGCTTGCTCCAAGATCTTTTCTGCATATCTAGGCCCTGTCATACTCCTTTAAAGCCTGCCACCAATAACTACATACTAGTTATTTTCATTTGGATTCGAGCTGCTTCAGGGATTCTAGACGCAAACGACCCAGCACCGTGATTGTCTCGCCCGTCAAACTGTGAACACTTGATATTCCTCTGCTCTCCTTGTTTCACTCATTCCGCAACTCGCCTTGGTCTCGAAACATCACTTGGAATCCACAAGTTAGTTGGTGCTGTTGCATCGCACGGTTGCAGTCCGGACTTTCTTCAAGTCTTGTGCTGATTATCTTCGTCAGCTGTACACTCGACGGCTTACGCCCATTCTTCGGCACTTGCATTAGGCCCGCTCTTTTCTCCGATTTCTACTTCCTACAGTACAGGAATCTCGGATCACTGCCGCCTCATCGATGTTTCAGGCTCGGCATACTCCGCTTTCGTATGCACCAACTGATGTGCACAATTTCTCCAGGTTACACGCAAATACTAGCCCAACTTCCGTTTTTTTGGAATTCCGGAAATTCCGTGGACTTGATCGACATAATCTCGCTCGAGCCTTTCCAGCCAGAACCTACGTCTATCGTTTTCGAGAGTTCCTCCATCAATAGCTGCTCCAAGTCACCGGTTCCACAGCTTGCGTTCCGTCTTCGGCAATTGCAGATTTTGGCCGGTCATGCTCTTTCAATTTTACCTTGCCTGCCGTACACCAAATACTACACCGCCAAAGTGCTGTCAGGCTGTCTCCAGGTGAGATCCTCAGCTAGATCCCAGATAATACGTCAGCTGATCCCAGCTGCGAGAGGAATGGAATCCAGCTGGATGGTCCAGGCCAAACTCCCAGCTGGCGAGAGGATGGAAAATTAGCTGGAGGTTGAGTTTCGCTTCCAGGTGTGGGGCGGCCGGTGCGATGAAAGTAAAAATATAAAACTACTGCCCGATACATCGATTTTAGTTTACAAAATCATCGCCAGAATTGAACTCTTCTTCGTCAGAATCTCCATCCCCATTTCCCTCCGAGTCACTGGACTCCGATTCCTCCGCCTCAATCGCGCGAGCAGAGCGCTTAATTTTGCGTTTCGAACGGCCCGCCGCAAGACCAATCATGGTGGAACCGGACACAACTGCCCTCGCGGCGGCAGTGGTACGGGATTTTGCCGCCCTTGAACGAGGAGCTGCCCGCGGAATCCGGCCACGTTTACGAGGCCTCTGTTCCGCCTCATCATCGTCGCTTGATACCGCGGTTTGGCGCGGTCGTTTACGGGCGGCGGCTTCCTTTCGTTTTGTTGCTTTTGTGGCCCGAGTTTCCCGAAGTCGAGCAGAGAATTCATCGTGTTTCGCCCTCCTGTCCTCAAACAGAGCAACAGGTGCCCATAGGTCGCGTGAAACTGTGGCGCGGACAAGGTGGGAGTTGTGGAAGCCGTGAGTGTTGATAACAAAGCGGTCAAGTGGGGCATGGACGATAAAATGCTCGATTTTATCGGATTCAACACGTTCTTGCATAGCGGGACGGACGCCCGTGGCTTCGCATCCCGCTGAAAAACAGTCATGCTGAGTGTTGAAGTCGAATTTTATATTCTGGACACTGTCAGCGTGTGCACCGATAACAAGACGACACGGTACCTTTGCGGGGAGGATTGAAAACGTGATTTCATCGTCACGGCGTGCGAGAACGGGCATCCCATAACGTGAGTGCCGCCCTCCTATTATCTGGAAAAGTTCAACCACGACAATAGCTTTGCCTGATTGGTTGCAGAGGATGTCAGACAGACGCCCGCAAATTATTGAATTCTGTCGTGCCGTGAGTAATACAACTCCAAAATTTAAATTTGAGGGCGAATTCGACTTGCCGTGTCCGAATGCGAGCTTGCAAATATCCAAGTGCCTATAAAACATTCATCGAGGGACTCAGAGACAACAGTCTTGCATCTCATCCACTCGCTGTTGCCGTTATAGTCTCCAAAATTGAGTGCACGAGCAGCATTGGTGGTTTTGAGTAACTCGACAGGCCGTGTTCGAATCCCACGTTTCAACGGCGCCAGCATTGTATCGCCTAGATTTATGTGAGAATTAACTGATCTTTGCAAGGGAAATAACATATACCATGCTTCAGCTGTTTCTCCGGCGTCCATCCAACAAGTCTTTGCAGTATTGGGTGCTTCTCAATGAAATGACGGACACCCGAACCGGCGCCGTGCCAGTCTCCAGTGCTCTTGGACATCCACCTGCCTCCGGTTAATTGGTGCTTGACTGTTTCTTGTCGCCCGAATTGAATTGCGATGTCCCGGCTTGGCGCGAGGTGGTTAGAGTAGATCGAGCAATAACGAAACACAGCGTTGAAACTCTCGAAGATTTCCGTGGCCATTGCAATGAGAGGTCCGAGTTGAATGGCGTCGAAGTCGATGTGTGTGAGCAGGTGGTATTTGATCTTGGTCATAATTTTTGAAGGATCAATTTGTGCGACAGCATCGAGGACATTTGCGACCGCAATTTTGAGGTCGTTCTAGACATGTGTGTGCGTGTAAGAAAAAAGAAAGAGCCAAGTGACACAAATACCCGATATTGGACGAGGTCCCGAATTTCGGGGACCCACAACAGCGCCGAGAGCTCTCCGACCGCTTTCCACGCGGTAAATTGGTCCTCAGTGACGAGATCGTGCAGGTGGAAGACAGCGGTTTGGATAATTGTTTTAAATTGCCGACCGATGAGAGATCCGGCGTACTGCATGATATAGTTAGCACGGATGGCATGTATTGAAAGACCCTCAGTGCTAGTGGCCTGCAGTCGTATTGAATATGTCTTCTTCTTCTCAGCGGACCATGGCGTGTGGGATATATGCCAGACATATTTGACCGCACCAAGGAGGATTGTGTGTAGAAGTTCGACGGGAGTATCTGCCGCAGGATCAAATCCTATCCATCAAGTTGAGTTGCACGTCCTAATTTTAACAAAGCCTCACATGTACCTTTCAACGTCAAAAATGGACTATACAATTTCTCCTCGTTGTCACGCGTCCACTGGATGAGCTCGCTCTTGATGGTGGCCTCCGAAACATCTGGTTCCTGTTGACGCATCTCTGCAGCACGTGCCAGGATTTGTTCAATCCAGTATTGGGTGTAGACATCTTTGACGCCTGTTTGCGTTTGGAGCTCCTGGACGCGTTTTGACACGCCCCCGCATGCGAGTTCAACCTGTCTTTTTAGCTCGGCGAGGGTGTGCTCTTTCGTGCGCAATTCCCCGGGCTGTACAAGGTGTGAGAATTTGAACACCGAAATTCATTGCCCCAAAGGTTACCTCAAAAAGCGCATGGTACCCTTTCGAAGTTGTCTTCTCCAGCTGCGTACCCCCCACATGGCATTTTCGGCAGAACTTATTGCCTTTCCCACCGATATGTCCACATATTTCACTTTGCATGGGGTTGTCGGACGGCGTACAGTTGCAATAAATACAGAATCGTGTGGTCTTGCCGTTTTCATCTTGGACGCGAACGGGATTGGAATGCGTGTCTCTGCCACAAAGACGTCACAGTATCAGTGATACATGCATTGAAATAAAGGTACACACTCACTCAACGGCAGTTTTAAATTCCTGGAATTGCTCAGCCATCGACGCGTGCGGAGAGGTCGAGACAAAATGGACATGGAACTCCTGCTGGAGCAATTTCCGCGGAAGGGTTCGATTTGTCATATACGCGTTTAGATGCTTATTCCAGGACTTTGACCTGTTCCCGGAGACATCGTCCCCAAAGAAGTCAACGAGCGTGACATACAATGGGTCCCCACCAGCAATTTCTCGCTTAGGATTGGGCATACGCGCAATATAGCTACTTTTTTTTGTTTCAGCTGGAAAATCTTTGAGCGATATTCACAGAGAAAGCACAGTCACGCACCGCTCCATTGGGGAATAAGCTTCTTGTCCTGCAAGTCGAGGTAGTTTTCTGAGAGATCGGCGGCAGTGATAATGATGGTCTTGGAATCATCTATTGTTGCATGGCCGGTCTCAGGTAAAATTAGCCCGGCACGGGTACGAAACGGAAAAAACAACGCACCTCGTTAAATGAAACCATGAACGCATCCGCGTGAGCCTTCCCGCGGTACATCAACCAGCGAATGGGTACCACAAAATCCCCGTTCTTCAGGCGCGCAAGCTCATTGACATAGTAATGCGCAGTACCAGCATCGTACATGGGACTGAGGACATCCAGATCCATATTTTTCCGCCACTTTAGCGCGTGCCAGATTTCCCGCACCACCCCATCGTCCGGAATTTCAGGATAAACATGCATCTGAGCTCGGACAGCCGGGTTTGCCCAGTCCTTTTCGAGACTTAGGCGGTAGATTGAATAAAATATGAATGAGTCGCGTACCTGGGCGATTATTGTGCGAGGATCGTTGATAAAGAAAACATTTCCAAGAGGAGATTTACACGGAATACTGGGGATCCCGTATTCGGCTCGAATTTCTTTTTGCACTTGGCGTAGGCGATCAAACGCGCATTGCACACCCTGCACTGTACCTCTGTGCGCTCTGCCCTGAAGATGAAATCTGGAATATCGTGTTCAGGCCCCGGAGGTGCTCCTCTTGATTCCAACTCACCTTCCTCCTTCAAACTTGTGCCTTTCCCTTTCGGCGGCATGGATGCAAGACGCAAGAGATGACGACCAAAATACTCACGGGGGTGATGCGCCACGCGCACCTGTGAACACGCGCCGACCGTGCCCGGCAACACGCAAGTCTCAGAACACCGGGATCAAACTTTTTTTCAAAATGAAGCTAAGCGAAGAGGCTAAAAAGACGACTCCCTTTGGTCCACTTCAGCAGCGACCCTCTCTTTCGCCCTCTTGCCAGCCCCAATGTCTGCCTCCTCTGCACCCACCACTCCTCGCCGCGGCGTCGATGCCATGCTCGACGCCATGGATGACCCCACCCCTGTTGCCCCCAGCCGCAAGCGCCCCCACGCCGCCATAGACCCTGCATCTGACAACGAGGACGACGACGACCCCCTTCCCGCCAACATATTTGCTGCAAACAGCCGCAATGTCGTTCAGATGTTGCAGCGCCTCGGGGAAAGCAAGCGCCTCCGTCCCGACCAAATCACTGACGGTATCAATGCTGTCAACGTGCGTTTTTCCTCAGCCACATAGCGCCTCCACTGATTCTGCGAGCAAAGGACCCCCCCGCCGTTCAAGGTGCCAAGATGATCCTCGGCCTCCATGCGCTGTTCAACCGCCTGGAGGCCTTCGAGGTAGGGAAGGCTCCCTTCACGGTCAGCGACGATACCGAGGTGTGTTCCTATATTGATTGTTTATTTTCCACTCATATCTCTCCAGACTAACATTGCCCACTACGCCGCCGCCATTCTACTGTCCACCAAATTGAGTGCCTACAAGGGCTCCGTCGCCAAGAATATTCTCTTGGTGGGTTTTCTTGGACTCCCTGTGCATAGTCTGACCTCGGCGTCTTAGGATCTCCTCAAAATCAATCGCTTCGACCTGCCGTCAAACATCGAGCGTAACCCCGCCGACTATGCTAAGCTCGTCGCCGTCGTCCGAGAAGCTCTGACCCAGATGCGCTCCAAGATCAAAAAAGGCGTGCGTGTTGTCCTTTGCGCTCTCTGTCTATAGCTTCTATCCACTGATCATCTACTTATATAGCTTGCGGCTAGCTTCAAGGTCAACAAGGAGCCTGCCCCCTCTGCGCGCGAGCACCAGAACATCTTCGAGCTCACTACCCATCTCGTCCACGGCACCAAATGTGCTGTCACTCCCGAGCTTTGTGCGCGTGTTGCGCTGATGGTGTGTTTCTTTTTACATCTCTTTCCTCGTACTACATTAACCCCTGCCTGTCTCAGCGGCAAGTTTACATCGAGGACTCGGGGCCAAGATTCTGGGATTCCCTCGACGCCGACCTCCGCAAGATCCGCAACCGTGCCGGCGGAAATCCTCGCAAGCTGAACAAGTACGTCAACTCATGGTTGCTCCATCCTCACTGCTGAATTTGGCTCAGGGCATTTGAAAACGTTCTCTCGACTGACCGCGCCACCCACGGTGTCAACGACTACAGCATCCCAGCGACATCGTTGATGAAGTCCAGCGTGAAGTGGATGACACCATCAGCGCCGCTGCCGCCGACAGAGCGGCTACCATCCCCACCACCGCTGACAAGGGGGACGCTGACGAGGACTCGCACTAGTAGTAGCGCTAAATGATTTTTTTACCGTCAATATATTAAAATTTTCGTGCTGTTAATTATTCGAGTGACTACATGAGCTGTCCAATAATCCCCATGTTGGCATCCAGCGTGCCTCCAGCCTGACTCGGCAGCTGGTCTCCAGGAAAGCTGGATCCATCATGGATCCATTTACTCCGTCGGCCAATATCCAGCCGACAGGAGGGTAGATACCAGCCGGTCCTCGCACATGGTGCACATGACCGCTCCAGCTGATGGCTACATGACGGACCGTTGGCGGTGTAGTTGCGGAACAGTTTCCCTTTCAAGTTTAGTCCTGGTTCCCAAATTATGATGCTTTCTTTGCTTTCGGCATTTGAATACTGATGCTTTGCTTTGCTCCGCGTTTAGCCGATTGAATCTGCTCTGATGCTCGCTCAAACTGATTGGTTGACTGACTGATACCTTCAGCTTTCAAACTTCAATCATCCCGCTCTCGTACGATACATATCACATCACCCTCGGGCTTCCGCTCCTCCCCTTTGCTGCATGCTAAAATATAACGCAAGAACAAGCAGGTACAAGGAACACATCTGTCTGTTCGCCTGTCCAGTGTGCAACGTTCTTATGTCGAACGCGCGGCACGACAACCTGATGGTAGTACTATCACTGCTACCATACGACCTTGGGCCCGGAGCAACCAGTCAGTAACGAAGATGCCCCTAGATCTTCTCGGCGCGGGAAGTGAACATCTCTGTGCTGGCAAGTACTCCGGCGACCGAGTTCATGATTGGTGTCTGACACCCGAGACGTTGATTGACGATGGATCCTCAGCTCGTTGGAGGCAGTCAAAATATCTATCCGCTAAATCTCGGAGCGGAGACTGAAAATCCCTGCTGTGCTGGCCACCAAATTCGCGAAATTGCGAGATTGATATCCGTCTGGTATCTGCGGTGGCGACTTTGATTGAAGAAACTTCCGTTCCCCGCGATGCAACACACGGCATACGGCATCCATCATCAGCGGACTTATGATCTCCATCCATCCCATCCCACGTCCATCCGCCCACCGATGCGATTCCTACTATATGTTTTTTTTTCCTTACTCGACATATCCTTCCCATGGCCACCTCTTGATATAGTGTTCCCACGATGATCGCTACACCCGTGAAAGCCTGCTTGCCTCCGTTCCTTAGTATTTATGGCATTGAAACACCCAGTGCCCAAGATACCAAGTATACCTGTCTACCCACATACCTACCTCGCCAATTACCACTGCTAATTTCAATGACCGAACAGGTTAACGCACCCGCCCCGCCGAAGAATTGGATCCGAAGCCCTCCAGTAAATTCTTGTCTCGAACCCCGCGGACAAATAGAACGGGAATCCCCTGTTGTGCTTCTGTCGATTCTGAGCGCACACACGGACACGCACAAGCAGCACGCTTGGATCCCGTGATGGGTTGCGCAGCGGGCGAACCACCTTCTGCGAATAATATCCAATCACCGACTAATAATGACTCGGATACCCAACACGCTATTTGCGCCAGTTACCCCTTACTTAATTAATTGGTAGCCGGACAGGCGTCTAGTCGTCAAGCACATAGCGTACAAACTTAGCTCGACGTATTGTTGCTCCAGTAATACATTGCTTGAACTTTACATTTACCCTTCAGCCTCAGCTACGGCGTCTAAGCCTGTCCCCCCGGCTATTAGACCAACGCCGCTTGCTAGAAGGTTACCCCGACCATTTGCTGAGTTACTTGCGCATACCCATTGGGATATAGCACTTGAATTCAACCCAACTCAGATCCGTACGTACTACGCATGTGTACTTGCCTCGCTTGGTATCCAAAATTGAACGTAGGTCGCGCGGGCGATTGCGAAGTGGTTGCATAGTACCGCAAAGCTGATAGCGAGTATGAGTATATACGACGGGGATCCGAACCTTAATTGCGTCGTGCGATGCATGTATTATGCCTACCACAGCAGTCTGGGCCCTACAGCTATAGGCTGGAGAGGGTGGGGCTGTGTCAGTGCTTACAGAACGACTCGCTGACAGCGGAGCCTGGGGTGCGGATCCTCCTCGGACGGAACCTCGCCTCGCTCTACGTCCGCTGCGGTGTGTGCTTAGATCCGCTAGCCAGTGCAAAGCGAGGGCTGACGCACCTTACTGGGTAATGTAAGTAAGTAGTAAATTTGGACAGCGAAGAGAAGGCAGCAGCAATTTGGCAAATACCCTCGAAGAAGCAAACGCGAAAGCATGTTCGAACTGAAGACAAATAAATAAATTCGAAGTACGAGGCAACCTACACGCCGGTATTCAATTTACATAAATCCTTCAAGCTCCTTCTGCCCGAGGTTGAAGTTCAAGTTCGATTCCCTCCAAAAAAACAGAACACAATTCAGCTCCACCGGTACCGGTGCGGTATCTCCGACTCCCGACTCCCGACTCCCGAACAGATCAACCTCATCGCCTCCCTTCCCTGGCCTATTTATTACACACACCCTTCTCGCCAGCCCACCAAACCCGGACATCGATCAAGATCGATCGGAACCATCTCGATCATGATAACTGATGGGATCAGCAGTTTTTCTGACCCTTCCATTTCGGGCACCGATCGCGTTTTTCCCACTTCGATCATGCAAGGCAATGCGTTACGTGGTACTGCTTCGGGATGCGTGGACGAAAAGGTGCAGGAAGAGGCAGAGTAGATCTGCGGGCTGGGTGCGGGGGTTACGAAACGCAGCGACAAGGGTGGCAGACGACGCGCTGACCCTAGCGTGGAGAACGCCGAATCGAATCGCGCCAATCGATGGACGCGATTTCTGACCGCTACGCTGAATGGTGGACGATAGCTATCGACAAGATCGCGAATTGCATTGCATTGAATTTGAAACAACGATGGAACTATCAAACACGGCATTGGATATTGAACAGCATTGAAGTTGGATGGAATAAGTTATCGGCGGTGCGTGATTAAGCGTGTGTGTGGTATGGTGGGTGGATTTTATAAACACATAGGTTGGTGGTATGGTACAGGAATGGATAGAGGACAAGAAATACTGCAGCACTGCAGCATTTGGGTCAATGAAAGACAAGAACGAGGAGGACAAAGACGTACAATGATAGGCCACGGACATCGGATGGGACAAGACAGCAGCAGTAACATGAACAGCAAAGAAACTAAATCGCCCAACAGCTCAATTGCGGACGACGACGCGCCGCGTATGCTTCCCGGCGCGGCGACGCTCGTTGTACGGCATCGGGCGCCGCCACGCCTCGTCCGGGTCGTCCGGGCGGAATTCGTCTCCGCCACCCGACGCGTCGCGCTCGTCTGACGGCGGCGCTGGCGTCCGTGACCGCGGCGGCGGCGGGTGTGCGGCGTGCAGATGGGGCGTCGTGTGGTGCGGATGCGGGTGTGGCGCGGGCGGGAAGACAGGTGTGGCGGGCACCGAGGGGCCCCGGGCGTGTGCTGGGCGCGGATACAACGCAGGCGAGACAGCCGGTGCGGTATTGGGTGTGGATAAAGCAGATGTAGACGGCGCGGGTGGCCAGGACCGTTGGGCCGAGCGCCCTTTGGAATCAGGCTCCTGGAGATCGACGTCGACGCGCACGCGGACGATTTCTTTGCCTGCCTGCGCGAAGAATGCCCGCTCCTGGCGCTGGAAGTATCCGCTCGTGGGACCGGGGCGTATCTCGTTAGTGTCTGGCGCGGCAGGGGGAAAGAGCGCCATTAGGTCGTGGCCCGTGGGTGGTGCGGGATATCGCCGCGGCTGCATGTCGGGCATATGTGTGAGATCGACGTCTGTGCGAGATGTAAGTGTGATTTTACGGCGGAAAATAAAATAAAGTACCGCGCAGGGAACTGGGAGACATTGGACGCCGAGTGCGAGCGGATGGTGGAGGAGAAGCAGGGCCCTTGTATGCTGGGCTGGAGGGGGAGCCCGAGGCAGTGGGGGACGGAGATGGGTCGTCAGAGACTGGGCGGAGATTGAAGCTAGGCATGGGGAAAGAGGCGCGGGGACGGCAGGCGGTTCCTTTATAAGTAGCACTTTAAAAAAGAACTTTTGTGATTTTCATAACGTCGCAACCGCATATTTGGCAATTTGGCATCCATCACCCTGTGTACGGAATCAAATCTGGCCATCACTTTTGATCCACGTGGTCCCGATCGTAATGGAAATCCTTATGGAACCCAATGACAGAAACGCTCAACAAGATCACCCGTCCCTGTCGGTTCCAGACATGACGTATCTCCGCAAGCACCTATATCTCCTCACCCAGACGCCACCCGTTTTCCTCGCTTTCTTGTTTACTCACTGGATCCGATTACCTTCCCAGCTCTCATTTTCTGCTCTCCGGACTCTTTACCGCTATTCTTGTGCCCCTGGAGTCACCCACGCCAGCCCGGATTTTTCCTTGGCTTGTGCGCGAATCTTCCCCGACGCCCAATGCCCTCATCTTGTCGCTCTCTGGTCTGGTTCGTCCGAGCGAAAATCCCTCCTGCGTTAGCCTTTTTCTCCGCCGCCAAAGTCCTGTCTGTCCTCCTCAATTCACAACTTCATCTCCGCTCTTCCTGTGCTGTTATTTATATTGCCCCCGCGACAGCACGCACTCACAGCCCCACCCTGCGTCACAGGGCCGTGTCTAATGTCTAAATTCCAACACTGCCGTACATAACTATCTGCTTCGAACAAGCTCCGTGTCGTATCTACTACATATCAGAGCCCAGAACCAATTCGAACCGCAAAACGCCGGCAACACAACTGCGACGGGCGGCGGAACAATCAAGAAATAGATGTTGTCCATCACGGTGACACAGACTGACCGACGAACTGACCCTTGTCAAGTCATTTGTTGATTCCAACAAACGACTGATTGCTTCCTTCTGTCAATGTCAACGACAAGGAATGACAATGTCTACATCTATCTCGGTCACTGGTAGCAGCCCGCTGCGTTCGCGGTTCTGTCCTTGGTTCCGCATGTTAATGCTGTTTTATGTCGACCGAGAAAGATCGTATCTATCAGGCTTCCCGCACTGGCGGAGCATCTGTTGCTCGGGCTATGGATATCGCTATCCGCGCGTCTATCTCCACACAGGCACGCCGTCTGAGCTCCATCCATCTCTGGCGATGTCGGAAAAGAACAGCCTCTTCTTCCATACTCGGCGCCGGACACCCTCTTGGCGGCTGCCTGCCCGCCTGTCCGTACAATGGCGCTGTGCCTCCCTTCTCTGACGGCGGGCGATGAACGCTACTTTGTTTTCATTGACACCAAAATCAATATCACATACATTGTTTTGCGTTCCGGCCCACATGCTCGGCTCCTCACGTCTATCTCGCATGGGTGCGGTGCACATGCCACCAATACCTCCCGTATCCCGGAAAAGATGGGTCCCACTGACAGTCTGCGACCCCAGCACTCCCAGGAATAATCCCGCTCCGCGGATCTCTGCCCGACGCCGTAAAAGGCACCTGCTGTTAAAGCCCGTGCGCCGCGATGGTCAGTCGTTCATTTCAGTCCGCCGTTACCTACCTCAGGCTACCTCCTCCTTTCTTCCTTCCTTCAAGTCGTCCTGGGCACGAGCACGGGTATAGGCACGGGTACGTACGGATGCGGGGTGATACGGCGCCGTCAGGAACGGAATTCGAACTCGAATGGGAAGTTGCTATTGTTGTTGGCGGCATCCATGATCAATAATGGCTGCAGCTGGCAGGTGGGTGGAGCCGTCCAGTGTGCGTCTATCTATCGATGGATATGACAATCTGCTGCCTCGCTGGCGGGTAGGCAGGCGGGCAGGCAGCAGATCTTCCTCTGCTTCGAATGGCTTCTCTGCGCGGCGCGGCAGGCACTGCGGCTAACTAACCGGGCGGTGTCCGGCAAGGAGGCAGGCAGACGCGAAGGATGAAGGACGAAGGACGAAGGACAAAGGACAAAGGACAAAGGACAAAGGCTGAGGTAGGATAGGTGAGCAGGCGAAGCGCTCCTTCAGGCACGGCTCGGCGACTCGAATTCGGTCGTTCGACTGTTTCCACTCGGGCGAAACGAGGGTGGCACGAGTCGCAATGAATTATGGACGAATCGGATTGTGAGCGTGCTCATACGAACAACAAAGACGCGACGGACTAACGGAGGGAATCGCACATTTGGTTGGGGGCCAACAATGGCGGGCTGGGCAGGGCCGCTAGGCAGCTTCGAACCCACCCACATATTACGAAACAGGCTCAGAGTCAGGGCGGCCAGTGGCGATTCGAATTCCAACCTAATCTAGCCCAATGATAATCGCCGAACGGGAAAGGTAATTTGAACCACCAATGACGAACCTATTGCTTGGAACATAGTAGCGTCCACATGGACGGCAACTCAACGCGCATGACTAGGTATATATACACCGGAATGGAAGGGAAGCGAAGGGACGGGAAGGGACAGATCCTGGAAACAAAGGGAAGGAAGAATTGGGATGGATATGTAAGTGCGGGGAACGAAACGAACGCGAACCCTCACACGCGGCAGCAGTGTGAGGTGGGAGTGAGCTGGGCTTGCGGCGACTCACAGCGCCGTCCATGTTCTGTTCTTCTCTTCCTTGCGTGTACGCAACGCCAACGCAATTGTTGTTCCGTATGCAATTACGCGACGTAAATGGCAAGCATCTTCGGAATTCTCTTCCCGCGATGGCGTTTGGTTTCCCGCGGTACAGCCATATAGCGACACCGAAGCACGCCGGCATGGGCATGGAGGTGGGCCTGGGCGTGGACGAGTGTTTCGCCCCGGCCTCCGCGCCGTATTGGTTGCGACGTGCGGTGTAAGGGACGCTAAACTCCGAGGTCCTTCTCAGCCTCGGGCTCGAGGTGGATGCATTTGTACATTTAATCTGTAAAATATTTACTAAAAGCCAATCCCGGCAGTCCGCAATGCGACGATCAAGCAGGCGAGCGTATCATATAGGTGGCGCTCAGGCCAAGATACTTGTCGGACTTGCCCAGTGATCATGATTTATTCTGGCCACCTCTTCTTGTGCCTCAAGGCTTAAATTAATGAAGTGGAAATGAAATGCATTTTGGTTCCCGCTCTTCGCGCAGATCCAGAGCGTTTGTCTCGGACATGGTGGTATGACTCGGCCATGTGAAATGATTTTTTGACATTAAATCTCCGAGCATTCCACCCACCATAGGTTTGCAAATGAATGAACGACGTTGAAAGAGAAGGAAGCTTCCGTGGTGATGATATGAAAGATGTCGGTCCGTCTATTAACTGTATCTGTGTCATGTTACTATATGGACGGAGTCACCCACCTGAGCTGGAGCAAAACGAAGCCCGAGAATATGGCGTAAAGCTGGCCTGTGATGAGAGAATTTTGAATGAAACGGGCGTCTGACTCTGACACTGATCATGATAATTGTTCTAGATTGCCCTGGAGTGCCTGGCGGAGACTGAACTTGGAGGCTGGTGTGCGTCGGCTTGGGTCTCCACAGAGCTTCTCAACCAGCACAGATCCGGTGGAGGGTTCGAATTCCAACCGAAATTTAGTAAACCGAAGGAGCAGTTGATGTAGAATTCGACCAAAGTACTCGGGTTGAGCCGGAACGGGATCTCGTACAAACTTCAAAGTCTCGGACAGTAAGGTTCTAAAAATAGTTGAAAGCGGGGAATGCACAAACTCATTCGAGTCTCGGACCTGCCTATGGTGGCTGTAGGGTCAAAATGGGAGAACATAAAACGGAGGAGCGACGTCGGGAACATGAACCAGATTAGGAGAGGTGGTGGTTGAAGTTCAAAGTGTGTTACGTCACCGATGTCAACCACGGCAAACAATGGTTGAAATTGTTCTATTCCTTTCCTAAGCCGTGTGAGCTCAAAAAAAACGAGATTTGATCTGGCGTTGTCCGTCGGATTTCAGTTTCGCTTGAATGAGAAATACGATGTGCGGCCACCGGGATAAAGTTTTCTCTTCGTCATTGCGGCAACCTGTGAGCGGTCCCCGTCTGGACGTAAACATATGGACCAGCTCCATGATCATCCAGTGATATGGAACCTCTTCTCCAGCTTCCCGGAACTACAGTCGAGTTGCAGTTCAGCTTCCGGATTCTCCGCCACATGTGACATGCGTTAAAATGCATGTTCTGTCAATGCCTGACGTCGCCTCGCGGTCAAGCCTGTGATAACGGCGGCGCATGCGCATCGCCAATATGTATGTATTGACGGTGAATCTCTCCGATCAACAGAAAACTTCAAACGACTCTCCATGGGCTAATGCCATGATACGGCAGATCGTCCACAACATGATTGCGGCAGATTGCGGCATCTCAAGTGGAGGACTAGCTGTATGTGGGCTGGCAGCGTATATAATTCTATTAGCACCGGTTCGAGGATTCAATTGAGAATTAACGGTCTCCGCGGCCACCTCGTTAGTTCTGGCTTAAACATTCACCATGTTGAGACGGGCACTATGGCGCTCCGAGTCGCCGCTCGATGCCAGACTGTGATTGATGGTAACATTGTGCAGCGCTTGGGCTACCCTGACCCACCCAATTTCCTGGAACCACGTAGAAAGGGAAAGCCCCCATCAGATGGCGCTGCCAGTTCATATCGACCATCGGCAGCCTAACAACTCGCAAGTAGAGACTCAGCTAATACAAAACCCTCGATGTCTGACATTGAGAAAACCGCGCTGCCGCGGTTCCCCCCATTCTGTAGCCGGTGTCGTCGGTAAACCAATACTTGCGTGGAATTTAGGCGAAGACGCACAGATGCGTAAGTACTCAAATGTACTAAATCTTCCGACGAAATTTGCCCGGCTACCGGGCCGAGTGTTCGAATTCATCGAATTCAGCTTGACTGAGAGAAGCTGTCGTTTTAACCGCAAGGAGGACCTAGAGTGGCATCTGTTTCCCACCGATACAAAGAACCGCGAGATTCTGTGAAATGGAGTCCCCCGTGTTCTCGGCTATAATTCAACCCTGCATAGAATGCGGTACAATTGCATGTGAGTGAAGTCAATCCCATCACCGATATGAATGTTCCGTTTTTCTTGGCCCCCTTACATAACCTTCCCTACCAACGCAAGCAAGTAAATACCACCATACAGCCTCCTGCAGCCCTACAGCCTTGGTTCATGCCCGCAAGTTTGACACCGCAGTTGATTTGCGTGTTTGAACCGAACAACCTCGATGCAAATTCTCGTGCCTCGTGAAACCGGTTGAAACAGTTGAAACGCTTGTGTTGTGAAACCCTGCGAAACCCCGCAGACGTGCCTGTATGATAACGTACACTCAAGCGTTCGCCAAGCCGCCGCCATCAACAGAAACCTTCAACCAAAATTGGTGCCGTGAAAATCCCGCCTGGGTTCAAATTCCGATCCCGCGGGGGACGGATCTCGGCGGCCAAGAGCGTATTAGTGCGGATGGATCTGGAATCCAGCACAGAAATTGGGATTCAACCTAGCTATATTGCAATTCATCACATTAGTGGAATGCATTTCTGCTTCGTTGTAGTGCCAAAATATACGGGGAAGAAGGTTTGCCTGAGAATTCAAAATCGAGTTCGTCCGGGAAACACGGGGACATGGAGTCTCATAGAAAAAAAATTAGCACAAGCAAGACAATTACAAGACCGTGAGCTGCTCGCGGCCTGGCGTCCACAGCACCTGTATTCTTGATATATCAATTGCCCTAGAGAAACCGCGATAAAACGCACTCACCTAGTGAAACAAGAATCCTAGCAAGGAAATCGAGACCCAGATTCTGGCCGGATATATTTCTGGACCAGGAGGTACGATAGGATTGTAAAAGAGCATGATGGGCGTAGATCTGCAGACTCCAGCGTCGATACTGGAGAACTGAGGCAAGCTGCGGAAAGTATAGAGCCGGGATTCATGAGAGGCGTGGTTGGTCTGTATCTGCAATTGCCGAAGAAAGAAATCGGGCTATTTTTTGAGCCGGTGACGATTCGGGGAAGATACTTGAAAAAGACCGTGCTGACGAAAAGCGACCGTATTCAGGCATACTGTAGAATTTCATTCAATTCGGCACGGGTTGTGACCCGTGACCCAAAATGCCGATTCGGCACTTCGGCAACCAACGAATTTTGGCGTGACACCTCCAAAAATTCGGCATTCAAGACGAAAAATGATGAAAATCCTGCCTTTTTTGCACCTCCAAGGGAGATTTGGCCCCAGTGTCACGCATTTTACATTCGGCACTGGGCGCCGTGACCCGTGACCGAGACCAAAATTCATCGCGGCACAGGGGGTGCGTGACGCGTGACCGCCGAATTGAATGAAATTCTACAGTAATTCTACCTGAGACTACTCAGGGAACACAGGCGGCGGAGAGGGAAGAGACTACCAGGATACCGAAAAGAGGGGTTTTCGGGAAACCGAGCTCGTGGAGAACACGAGTGCCAGAGAAGGAGGTTGTGACGACTTGTGAGAAAAAGCGGTCGGCTCTGCCGCAATTGATCCCATCATGGATCAGCCTTTGAGCTTTTCAACTTTGCCTTTGCTTTACCTTCGACCTTGTCCACCTAACCTTTCAACCTCGCTGCCACCCCGCCTGACGAACAACGAGCAGACATTCAGCCATATTTATTAGCTACATGTCACGGATTCTCTATCACACGCAGCATTGACTTAATCATCTTAACCTCCGAAAGAACAGGTCGCCATGCATTTCCAAATATCTGTCAAAGTGCGGGATCATCGGTTGTACATACATCCAGAAAACAAGCTACCGCAATTTGGCAGTTGCGTACATTTCTTCTCTGAGCCTCTCAATAATTAATATTCTGACTTGATTCATTGAATCGTCCATCTTTTGCGCCTCTTCGAAGCTGAACCAGCGTTCAGTTGAAATGCGATCTTCCTGCGGCGACAAGTCATTCTTTGGGTCTAGAGCAGAGCTGAGAGACTAATTGTAAGTACGCTTCTAGATTTCACTCCTTTCCTTGAGGTTGAATCAAAGTCGGCATGTGCCCAAGTGACTAGGGCGTTCAGTGTCGGTAGCACTTCGAAAGCCAATTAAGTCCATTGAAATGCGAACCGATTTGGAGCCCTTATTGAGGGCTTCGGACATTCCCTGGTTGAGCTTGAAGTGTATCGAACCAGGTACGAAACGAACTCCGAGGACTCTGCCTGAGTGAGGGTACTAATCAATTGCCCGTCCAATACAGACTTTAAAGTTGGAATAATGAAATGCGCGTTGACGCGTTCTCCAGTCTTCGCATCCCAAACCTCGTAGGCGTTCTAGCAAGTTGAATCGGAGCTTGAACTTTATGGTTATGCCGGCACCATGTCATGCAGAAAGTCGCGGCGGTGGGTTCTTGGCTGTCCTTGGCCTATTGGCTATGCAACTCCGGGGAGATACTGTGTCTCTAGGGGATTCTTGAGGCAGCGAGGCTTGATTATGGGCTGTTCAACTACGCTTTCACCACTTTCCGCCGATCCTTTCGCCGGCCGGCTACAGAAGTCAACCAAATCTGGTATCATGCTTGGGTGCTGCCTTGCGGCAGTGGCAAGCATCGCTAGGCTGTGGACCAGGATGCCAGACCGACAGGAAATCTCCATCTCAGTCTCGGGATTCGGGCCTCACTATTCTTGTCTCCCGACGTTATTCTAAGCCAGTTGATGGCTCCGTATACTCTGTATTCCCACTTGGGTCCAGGCCTTTGAAGCTTTTCAGGCTCCGTTCCGCTTGACGTTCCCCGTAGGCAGCGAATTCCTCGGAATTTATCAAACTTGGAAGCTGAACTGCGTAGGCAATAATCGGACACAATCTGGACATTCCCCGCACCTCAAGGTTTTACCGAACTCGGAACCGCTCGGCCATTCATAATATCAAGAGAAACCGAAAGCCAGGCGTGCGTCCCTGCACAACTATGTCCGCCGAGTTCTTCTTCAGCTGCCATGGCTGCTTGACTGGTCGCCGTATCCATTACAGCAACTGGTACATTCAATCGGCAAATTTTGACCTAAGCGCGGTGCACACCAACTTGTCCCCAAGTTTCTCGCCGTCTCTCCTTATCTTCGAGATCGGTGCGTCCATCGATCAGAGGAAACCGACCCGCCCCAACCACCAGCTTCGCCTGCACCTCGCCTTCAGACAGCTGCATCAATCGTGCAGTACGGAGTGGGTGGAATGGTGGTGTAGTATGGCCGCCCTGCCGCCCGTCTATCGACTTCTCTTTCAGATTTTTCATGGAAAGTGCGTTGATTTCCCTCGGTGTCCTTCGCCTTCGGTCATCTGTTGAAAACGAATGACGTTATCTGTTATCACCGAACTGCTCTTCCATTCGGTTTCCTCAAAACTGTCTGCAAGAACGTGAGCCCCACAGGCACTGTGGCGGCGGTCCTTCCATTCCATGTCGGTGATACATCCGAACAGGCGCAGAAAATCAAAAACCAAAATCAAAAGTTACGGATACTTTTCTATGGGGCGCCAATCACATTCTGTTCCTATGTCTTGTCTGTATGCAATGAAATGCCGCTCCGCGTTTGGGAAGATTACAAAGAGCCTGGGACACACGGCAATCGCTCGGCCCCTTCTGTTCTCTGTATCATGATTCTTTCCGCCTCCCGCGCCCAGAAGCGGTCATCCGTTGCTTCTTTCTGCTGGTGCTTCTGTCAATTTTACCGTTTTCTGCCTGTTTCTGCTTTCGTCTATGCTTCATCTCGCATCTCAATCTCAAAGTCAATCTCGCCTTCAATCCAAGTAATATCACCCCTGGTCCATGATCTTTCTCCGCTTGACATGGCATATTCAGCCGAGGACAGATCTTTCGCTGCGCCGCGGGGACCGAGCAGCCCGAGACGTGCGACCGCCCTCGCCTGAACGACCATCCAATGCTCTACGCGGGCCCTACGCGGTGTCCGGCTCACGCTTCCGGCTTGCCTATGCGTCGCAGCTTCATCTATAGATTTATGCACGCCCATACAGTATGATTGGCCTGCGCTTTGTCGGCTACCTGACCGCACGCTCACCACAAAGTCCTCAATATCTACTCCCGTGAGCCACCTAATTTCGAACACAAGATGCATCGGCTGCCGTGGTCCCGCGAGTGGAGCGGCTCAAGCAAATAAGTATCATTGTATCAAGTGGCCCATCACGACTGGGACGCGCTTCGCGATCCTGTCCCTTTGTCGCGACACGTCACCGGCGCCCGAAGCAACGTTCTCGCCGAGCCTTCTGTGGCGCGCAACGCGCACACTGTTTTTGCGGCGTAGTCTGGGTCTAGAATTTGGACGACGACTCGGACTCGTCCTGTCCTCTTGGTCGTGTGCCTGCCAATGATCTGGCACCGGCGTTCATCACTTCTACCGCGCTAGGGCCCCGAAGCTCGTCTGTGCCTGAACGCTGGGAACGCCCTTCCTTCTGTCTCGGGCTCAAGGCTCGTCTTGGGCTTTGCGGTAATGGTATGTAATTTAAACTCACATCGAGCGAGCCTCATTCTTCCCCAACTCGGCATTTCTGCGTCTTCGTCTGCGCCTCGGTCTCGGTCTGCTTCTACCCGGGTTCTCAGCTGGACCGTTTTATCACGAGCTAATAAAAAACCCCACTCTGGGCCTCTCCTATGTCCCTCCCAAAAAAGCTCGTGCTCTTAAAGCCGCCGCACCGTGTTGGACGCGATGTGCCCACTCTGGAATCACTTGATCAGCGGCCAGCGCTTCCTCCAAGGCGCCTACTTACCTGCCATCCATCCACCCGTGATTATTTACCATTCCTCGCCCTCGCATTTTTCAAACCCCGAATGGTGGACGTACATACACCTGCCTGCCCCTGCCCACCCCTTCGTCGGCGTCCCAATTCTCCCGACCAGCCAACCAGCATTCATAATTTCATCCTCATTCTCATCCCTTCTTTCCTTCCTTTCTACCGCTGCGGGACTTCCCGACTTCCCGAATCCCGCACCCTCCTTCTGTGCCTGAAGGCTGAGCCTCTCGCTTGTTAACATTCTCCTTCTCCAACGAAGCCTTAATCAGTCAGTCTCAGTTTGAGCCAAGTTTAAGCCCCAAGCGTAGCCAAGCTTATCTTCGTCCTCAAAATCGTCAAGCCTAAGCCTACTTACTCTAGCATTTACTGGTCCTATCTGAGCCCCTCGCCACCGACTTCGGCTTTGACGTCGGGGTCACCAGTACCACGGGCATATACTAAGTAATATATACCCGTACTTCGAGTGCGCTCCTTCTATGCCTAAGAGCTGAGCCTCTCGCGCTCGTTCTCTTTCTCCTTCTCCAAGCTTTATTTATATTCAGTCAGTCAGCCTGAGCCTCAAGCGTAGCCAAGTCCTATTTAGTCCCGTCCCGGGCCACCGACTTCGACTTTGACGACGTCGGGCTCACCAGTACCACGGGCATATACTATGTAATACATACCCGCGCTTCAAGTTTGTGGCCTCGTTCTTGTCTGGGTTCTTCTCGACTCGGAGGCAGTAAAATTGGCAACTCTGGCCAGGTCCGGCGTTAACGTTTATCCCAACTCCGCTGTCTGTGCTTCGACTTCGACTTCGGGCTCCCCAGCAGCATTGGTAATACACAATCACTCGTCCTCTGAGTTCTTCGCGTCGTTCGTTCTCTACCTTGAATTATTTAGTTTTATTTATTTTTAAATTGCTCTCCACCCTCCAGCCCCAGCTTCAAGCTCACGTCGCTCGACGCTCGGTCGTTCGTTGTTCACCTCGATCTCTATTTTTATCGCGGTGTCGAAAAATCCAAGTACCCAGCTTGAAATAAATCTTCCACTCCCTTCCCCTCGGCCATCGCCGACTCGCAAGGCTAAAAATCGATTCTCGGCCTGATATCACATTTCCGCCGCTTTCCATAGACAGTCAGACAACACCCGAGGCATCCACGTCCTCCCGCCTCCTCTGTCTGCAAATAGATCTAGAACCCATATGTGCGATACACAACCTCATCGTACCCGTACTCGTACTCTATGTTACTACAAAAATCAAGCCGTACATTATATCACTCGCTTCCTCTTCCCTTCCCTACTCCCCACTCCCTCTTCCCTCTGCCTCTTCCGCACCTTCTTTACACCCCTTGCCCCCGCCTCCATGGTAGTAGTGAAGTAAAACGGAGCGAAATATCGGGGAGGAGGTAGAGGGGGCGGGCCTACCGCCCCGCCTGCACCCGCTCTTTCGCATACTCGACAAAGTCGTCGATCGTCGACGGCCACGCGGCCTCGAGGTCGTACGTCTTGAACTGCGCGTCGATCGTACGGATGAAGTCGTGGAACTGCGGGTGGCGGGGTTAGTATAGATTGCGGATGCGGATGAGTGGGGAAGGGTGGGGAGGGAAGGAGAGAGGGGAGGGAGAGAGGGGGGGCGGGAGGGAGGGAGGGGAAAAAAGGAAAACAAGGAAGGAAGGGGAGATGGGAAAGAAGGAAGGGGACGGGGGACGGGGCGGGGAAACGGGACGGGAGGTAGTTTTGGGGGATGGAAGGGAGGGGAAGGCCGCGACGGTAGGGAAGGATGGGAAGGGTCGGGTTGGGAGGGAGGGTGTGAGGAGAAGGGAGTGACGGAGGGACAAGGACAAGGGAGGGAGGGTAAAATCGGAAAGAAGGAAGGAAGGGGACGGGGACGGGAAGGGAGCGAAGGCTTGTGAAGGTAGGGAAGGAGTGGCGGAAGGGAGGGAGGAGGGAGGGAAAGGGTAGGTTTGTGGGGAGCGAGGGGGGACAGGGAGGAATGGGAGGAATAGAGCGGTGGGTAGGGACGGAAAACAGGAAAGGGGAAGGGGGTCGGGATGGATGGGAGAACGGAGGGAGGGGGAGGGGGAATAGGGAGGGAAGTAAAGTGTAGGTGTAAGAAGTGTATGCAGGCAGGTTCGCGAGGTGAGACAGGATTGTGGATCAGGGAGTGGGGGGCGGTTTGAGACGTGTTTCAGGGAAACACGGAAGGAGAGGGAAGACGGGGACGTGGGGATGAGGGACGAAATATCAAAAGCGAAGTAGCTGCGAAGTCGCAAAACACAAAAACGCTCACCATAATCCACGTATCCTTGCTCACGCCCTTCCCGCCCTTCTGCTCCAAAAACTCAAACCACCATTGGACGTGCTCTTCCTGCCAGCCTGCGAGAAGGAAGGCGTCAGCTAGGTTCATCGGGCGGGGTCGTGGGTCGTATGGAGCGTAGCGAGCGGAGGATGAGCGTATCGTCTGTGGGATCGCCCCGACGACGGTGCGCCGAGGACTGAAGCCAGACGTGCGATCTCCTGCCTCCCTCTTCCCATGCTGCGTGCTCGGCGCGGGCGCGGGGATGGGTGCGTGCTCGACACACGTATCCACACATCCCAGCGCTTGGTGCCCGCCCCGGTGCTCCTCCCACCCGGTTCCCCGATGTGGGCTCGATACACTTCTGTCCCGAAGAGCGCAGACTCCGCTCCCCATGCCCATGCCCAACACACTCCACTCATCCCCCCTCCCCCCTCAAAAAAAATCAGAAAAAAACCCACCTTCCGCCCCCCCCATCCATATCCACATCCTCCCCCTCGATGTGCGCGAGCGCGCCACCGGCCATGCCGTGCGGGAGGAGCAGCCCCCAGAAGGCCTGTGCGGTTTCGGTGCCTGGCGAGAAGGAGGAGCGTCAGCGAGTCCAATGATAATATTGAAAAGGAGGAGGACGAGGATAAAGGTAGTGGTGCGACGAAACGCAGATGAGGATAAAGATACAGATAAGCGAGAAGAGGGCAGGTGGAGCGGGGCGGAAGACGGGAGACTGGAGGGAAGACGGAGAATGGAAATCTCGGTACGTATGGGTGGTGAGTAAATGGGGATAGGTATGGGGAAGCGAAGGTTATCCGTCGGTAGGTAGGTAGAACGCGGGAATGGGTGTGGTGTGCGACGGTACATAGACCAGCCACAAAAATATGTGCGATTGGAAACGAATGAAAGAACCGCAAAACAAAAGAAAACACGCACTGATACTCCTCTGTCCCGCCTGCTTTGCAAACTCGAACGTATGGTTGTAGACCGTCTGGAAGTACGCGGGGTCGCTGCCGAGCTTGGTGCGCAGCCGCGGGAGGACGGCGGTCATCGCGGGGATGGTGTCCGCGCTTTTGTCAAAATGTCGGGGTTTGTCGGGTGGGTGGAGATCGGGGCGATCCAGCCGGTCAAAAGAAAGAAAGAGGGAGTAGGGCACGAACAGAGAGGGCACCCGTCAGCTATTGCAGAAGAAAGGGAAGCACAAGCAACGCACCCAAGCGCCTTCCACCCGTCGACCCAGCCCTTGCGGCCCCACTCGCCGACGCGCGGGCTCTTGAGCTCGTACGCGACGGCGAGGAGTACGACGTCCTCGGGGTCGACGTTGAGGTCATTGCAGAGGCGGATCGTGCCGTCCACGGTGATCTCGTCTGTGTCCGCGTCGGGGTCTGCATCCGCACATCATCAGCATTCCCCTTTAATCGCAACGGGAGTGGGGGGACGCACCCTTATACTTATCAAACAGCGCATTAAGCTTGCTCGTCGACGCCGCGGGCGGGCCGCCCCTCGTCGGCGTGGCAGCAGCGGACGAGAGCGCGGTGGGGTCATTGTAGTAGGCGTCGACGGCGACGTCGACGCGTTTGTACTTTTCCAGGAATTTCCTGGCGTCTTTTACCCTGCGCACCCGACGAAGTCAGTGTGTTTGGAATTGGAATTGGAGGACCACACGAGGCAAGACGCACGAGGCACCGGTGACGCCGCAGAACTGCGCGATGTTCTCTTCCATTTTGCGGTCGACCATCGTGGCGTTGCGGGTGCGGCTGGGCGGGGGCTGGGGCGGATTTTGAGTGGATTTAAAGAGGATTGGATTTGGATTTGGAGATGAGATGAATTGAATTGAATCAGATTCGATTCGATTTCGGAAACGAGACGATTTGAGTCAGATATGGTAGTGATTGAAGTTGCAAAGAGTCAGAACAAGTGAAGTGAAATCAAGACAGAAACTGACGCGGAAGAAGGTGCGGTAGATGAGCGCGGTGGAGAAGAGCGCTAGGACCGCCCACAACGAGGATGATGACCACAGCTTGCTCAGCGTTAGGTGTGATTGTCACGTCACTTGAAGGCTTTGAATTCGAACAACCACGACGAGAGGACTTTTCGATATTGCTGGGGTTCGAAAGCAAAGTGCAGCGTCGTACAGCACAACCCACGTCACGCGTTCGTTCCCCTCTCAACCGACAGGTCGTTGCCGCACCCCAACCACACCCTGGCTATCAACTTCTCGTAAAATTGTTCAAGTTTGGAAGTCGCCGTCTTGCAACGAGGCCTGGATGTCTGTCTTTATCAAATCCCCGTTCACTGGCATTGCAGGATCGCAGAATTTCGAAGTCTCTTGGTTGCAGTCCAATATGTCGTGCCGTGCGGCTACGCACCTAGGCAAGCTGCGAGCTTGGACTCCGCCGAAAATCGATGGATCTTGTACGTCGGGCGTACATTGAACAATCCAACGCAAACCAAACCTTCCCTGAAATTCTGCAAATTTCGGCACCAACCCGACGGACTTGACTACTGCTACTATGCTAGAAGGACGTGACGCACATCTCCGTCTATTGACTTCTTTCACTCGCGTTGTCACTGCCATCTCTCCTGACGCTCACTGAGCACTTACAGCTCGGGGTTCTGGGATGAATAATTATTAATTCGTGCCGGCTTCCGTGTGCAAGACAAGATTTCAAAATATCCCTCGAGACTCGTTCCAAGCTCTCAAATCCTGCTGTAACACCTCATTCGGCTGGCTTGCTCCTGTACCTCTCCTGGACCGTCAACAACAGCTCTTGTGAATAATCCTGCGGTACTGTCGCTTCTTCAACTTCTCACCTACTGGATTTGGGCAATCCTTGACGGTGGACTCACCAAGGACTCTATGCACTCCGCCCACACGGAAACTCGAACTCGGCGCCCTACGTCGATGGCCCGACGCCCCCCAAGCCTTCTCTGCTAGCCCCTGGGATGTTCCAGATATCAAGAAGTCGCTGCTGGCCTCAGCCAAGTCTCCGCATTGAATTCTCTGCTTCACACGATAATCTGCGCGTGTCAAGTTCAACATCTTTGAGGCGTATGTTCAACCCCTGTGCTCCATCCCAAGCCTGATCGAACGAGTACTTGTATTGGCCATTCCACTTCGGTACTGGTAAATTATGAGCCACTGCGGGCAGAACGGCAGTGGCATAATACTTGCTGTTACCCTTCTGTCCTGGTTCCACACGATATATGGATTCATGGACTTGTTCCGCAGGCGTGTAATACTGTACGTGCAATTCGGCTGCTCCTGTCCTCCCCGGTAGCTTTACGGAGGACCACCCATAGACCACGGATTACCCGACGTTGGTCAGACCCAGGTCAGCGTCGCGTAGTAAGTTCAATTGTGTTTCTGGTCCGTCTCATCGAATGGCCAAAATATCCCAGGAAACCTATATCGACTGAACATGTGTGGTCCCAGACGCGAGGCACTCAGACGGCTTTGGATTCGACCACCACAGCGGTGTGTTCAACGTCGAGGAACAAAGGAAAACAAGCCGCAGTCGTGCAGCAGAACACCCACGGGCCTGCATCACACGTCCCCCGTTCACTGGCGCAGAATTCTGATTCAAGTTATCAAGTATCTTGGTTGCAGTCCAATATGTCGTGTGGAAATTGGCTGTCGGGCGCCAAGTCGGGCATCCAACGCGAACTAAACCTTGCCTGGAACTTTCTGTAGGTCCCAACCAGACGAAACTTACTACTGGCATGATACTTGTCACTTTAAAAGAAGGAGGAGGCGCACATCGAGCCGGGTGTTTGCCATCTCGACGCAGCACTTACTCCGAACGAACAACGCCTTCACGCCGTCGCAGTACCTGTGCAAGAATCCAAAATATCCCTCAAGAGTCCAAGTCGTCCCATTGCAAGTTCTCGGATCCATCCCGCATCCAGTGCTGTGACACCCACCTACTTATTCACCTGCTCTGCGTGTCTGAGGTCCCCACTTTGGACCGTGTTTTCTTTGTCCGCTTCTTCGAGTTCAAGTATCAGTTGGGCGACGGGACGGAAGGTGCGCTGAATCAGATGCATTGACCATTGGTGTCCGACAATATATTCCAATGTTTCAATGCTTACCCAGTGAATGCCGCAGCGGCCGCTTCCGGCCATCGACGGGGTCGCCCCGGGACCTAGAACACTCAGTTCAACGCGAACTTATTCATCCTGACGGCCGATCAGGCTAGTCCTTGACTGGTGACGTGGGAAGAGTAGGGGATGTTCGCCCGCGCGCTGAACTATAAATGTGGGGACATTCAACTACCTACCTACCACCACTCTTCATTTCACTCATGATTTCCACCGTCCTCCTCTCCCTCGCGGGTCTCAATGCACTCTCGGTCGCCGCGGAACACATCCAAAGCTCCAACCCCGCCATGTTCACATCTTTCTCAACTTGAGGTGAACACACTGCGAAACTGACTGAAATTCGTTTTGAACGCGGGGATCCAAGGCTGCGTGGCCGTCGCGGACAACGCGGACGGCGCCCCACTCATCATCCACAACTGCAACACCGAGGACTCGCTCGCGAATCAGGACTGGGTCGTCGCGTTCTGGATTCCGACCGGAGAAGATGGCCCGGCGCGGAATTCTAGCGTTCAGCAGATCACGATATTCGGAGACAAGGTACGCGCCAACCCTCAAGAGCCTGCCCTGTGATTTACTTTCCCAACTCCCTAGTGCATCGACGTAAAAGACGGCATCAACGCCGACGGCACTCCGCTGCAAATCTCCTCCTGCGTCGCGAACTCGCCGAACCAGCAGTGGGCCCCCCTGACGGACGGCACCTTCCAGGGGAGCGGGATGGACAAGTGCATCGACCTCACCGGCGGGTCGATCATGGACGGCAATGTCCTGCAAATTTGGACCTGCGACGGCACGGACGCCAACCAGAGGTGGCGCGGCGAGCCGAATCCCAATAACGAGCGGTGCGTTTCCTTTGTGTATGTAAGATCAAGCGAAACAAAAGCTAATTTTTTATTTCGGCAGAGCGGTCAACATCATCGGCGCTGATTGTAAGTACAGTATTCTATTCAATTTGGAATTATTGTCATTTCTGAACTCGCCGCAGCCTCCGCCACCGGCGGCGGCCCGTAGTGCATCGCCGCCTCCGCCCCCACAACCGGTGCCCCCGTCGCCCTCGTCGCGTGCCTCAACGCCGACTTCCACACCACCTTCCCCGATGGGAACATCACCTGGGGCGTCCCCATCGTGCCGCTCGCCGGGCCTCTGCGCACATTCGGCGACGGGAAGTGCCTCGCTATGCCCGGCGGCTCGACGACGAACGGCAATGGCGTGAAGCTCGAGGTGGGGGATTGCGTCGCGGGGAGCGCGAACCAGCGGTTCCAGATCGTTGGCAGCCAGATTAAATTGGCTGGAACGAGCAAGTGTCTTGACCTGACGGACGGGAAGTCTACCAGTGGCAATCCTGTGCGTTTTTCCGTTGGTTCGACTAGGTGGATTGCTTGCTGAACTCATACATATATGTGTTGCAGATCCAACTGTGGGATTGCGCCGCACCGGACAACAACCCGAACCAAGACTGGTTCCTTAGCAGTCTTTGAACAATGATGGTTTAAATTGTAGTTGCCCCACATTCCCGTCGACATCGCACACTAACTATAGCTACCTTACGAACTCGATTCATTGTGTTAGCTCGTTTATTCGTGCCGTTTCAGTGATACATCCACGAGGGAGCTGTTGAATTCAGCTAGCTCTTTTCAAGTCTAAGTGTTTCCTCGAACGTCGAACGTCGAACATCGTTCGAATATTGACCGAACCGGGCCGGGCTTCAGTTGAGTACTTGGACCCGAATCGAATCATCCCAGTTTTGAATATTGGAGAAGCTGCTAAGGGCCTGCACATGTGCAGCTGGCAGCCCGAAGCGTCGAAGAACGAGGTCATCGACCGACGAAAAGACCACTGGCGCTGACGGTAACCCTGTGTGCGTCTTTCCGGGTCTTTGTTGTCTTGTAGGCACTCTGAGCTTATTGAACTATTATTTCAGCGGTAGCTCAATCTAGATAGATTGCGCCAGTACTTTCCCTGATCGGCCATGATTCCACTTGCGAGTCGAATCGAGCGAATACATACACACCTGTCATTCTAGTCTCTCCTAAACAGACATTAGCACTAAAACAAAAGAAATCTCTTATTTAATAGCTCTGAATTGAAACGTCAATGTTCGGGCATCTCGGGCATGTTCAGACTTTCCGGCAAAAAATGCTTGAAAGTGAGTCACGCCAGCGGGTATTTGACTAGTCTCTGTTAAAGACCTGAAACGGATGACGAACGAGTACCCGTATTTGACCAGACAGCCTTATCCTTTAAAATCAAGTGTGCTGGCGCTGAGAAGTGCCTTGATGTCCTGACCGACGGAAACTCCACCAGCGGCGCTGGCAACCCTGTGCGTTTTTCTTGTTCGATTTAGAGGCTTGCTAACTCCTAGATTGCAGATCCATCTGTTGATTGCGTTGTACCTGACAGCCCCACCGAGACTGGTTCCTTACCCGTCTCTGAACGGTAAATGCTTCGGGTACACCACACTTTTGCAAATCTTTGCATCCACACTCCTGCTAACACCGGAAATCATAGCTACCTCTGAAAGTCAATTCATTGTGTTAGCCAATTATGAACGGCTTGTCGTGCCGTCAGAGTTGCGGTCGTCTAAATACCTGCTTGGAAAATCCCTACCCTCAAATTACAGTGAATCATTTACTACGGAAGTTAACATTCCAGTTACTCCTTCCTTCATCGATAATTTTGTGCAGCGTGAAGTTGTTGAAACATGTTGAGTCACACTTCGTTCGCAGGCACTCAAAATCGAATTATATTTAGATGTAAATTTCAGGAAACTACACAGGATTGAGGACGTGATTCTTTCTGTATCCTTGTTTTCTCCCACGTACTCAATAAACTTTTGTTTTGCTAACTAACTCATTGTAATACAATATTTAATTTCGGGCATCTTGGTTGGGCGACTTTCCGCCAAAATACACGCCGCCCGAGTGAAGATTACTAGAGCTGTCCCATTCACATTAAATACAATGACGTACAAACTCAAAATGTATTAAAGTGTTACAGGGTCTGTCTCCGACAGACTACCATTCACTGCGGTTGTGAGAATAACCGTGCACTAGCCTCCATTAGAATGTGAACCACTTCCTTGTGGCCCTTAGGGACGCGGCATTGAGTGCCAATTGGAAATGCTCCCCTTGTGGGTCAACATCAGCGCCCTTCTCGCCAAGGAAGCGAACGATGGGTTCGTGTCCGCTGTCTGATGCGGCTTCCGGCGGTGATCGAAATCGTCCTCCCGATACATTCACGTCAGCCCCCATTTCGACGAGAAGCCGAACGACGGCCTCATGTTTCCTGGCGCAAGCATTTTGAAGGGCTCTTCCTTGATTGCCGACTTGTCACCAGGGGCAACCAGCGAGGCATGCAAACACCAAGTGCATTACACGCATGTGGCTCACAATCGGAAACAAAGCCCACAAGGGTGCCTTAACAAGCAAAGGGGGGCTTTGTTGCATGCTTTATTCCCCTGCACCAGAGAACAAAGCATGCAACAAAGCTGCCCTTAGTCTGGTAAAGGTGGCTTTGTAGCCTTTGTTCCATATGTGAACCACATGTGTGTAGCGTGGTCGGGACCCGCCAGCTTCATTTTCGATGGCATCAACATGCCATTTCTGATGCCATCAAGCATGCACTGCAATCACCGGCCTCTCCATCAATCATCGCCGGCCCATTGTCCTCTCGTCCTCTTCAGGCTAATAAAGGAAGAGCCACCAAAGGAGTTTTGTATCGGTACCTAGCAATCTATTTTTCTTCGAGGGTGCCATCGAGAGTCACAAATGTCACACACGTGACTTTCCGCGTTTAACTTGGCGTCTCTTGCACTTTCCCTCATACCACTCGATTCAAGGCTTGCGCCTTTGGCTACCAGTATGCCTGCAGACCGTGACAAGGGTAAATCAAAAGCAAATAACCCCACTGGCAGCAATCAGCACTCTTCAAGACCTCTTCGTCAGTCATGCCACCATGTATTTCTCCATTATTTTTCTTCAAACTAAGGACAAAAATAGTGGAGCAATATCCTGACCTCCCCCAGTGGATTCAAGGCTATATCGATGATGGTATCAAACAACCTGATATGCCTCGGGAGTTATCCGATGACCATGGGATCACCGTCAAGTACGTACAACATTGACGGGTGGGATGGACTATGTATTGACATTTGGCCTACGTAGTATCGAGTGCATCATCAAGAATCAAAATCTTCGCACTACCCGCCACTCTGGTCTCACAGACGTCGATAAAGGTGCCGCTATCCTCGCTGTCACGCAAGAAGACCCCCTGGCACGATGGGGTGGATGGAAAATCAAAGAGAAGCTCTCCCTGGAAACCATCCATGTTCCTCGGTGCGCAATCTAACCTTGGAACACTATTTTATTACTCATAGAATGGCTAGCAAATTCATAGACAATATGCGTGGGGTGCTTGACCGAGACGCTGCAGATATGCGTAAGCCTGGTGCAAAGAAAGTACACATGCGTGGTCTATGGTCTGCGGGTCCTAACGAAGAATGGTTGTGTTGACGGCCACGAGAAAATTCTTCTATGTATGGGTATCGCGGTCTGGGGAATCATCAACAAATACGCACGGGAAGAGTTAAATCTGTGGGCGGTTCCAGACGCTCGCACAGCTGATGTTCCACCTGCATTATATCTGCTGATGGTACGGGCAAAAAAGGTAATGTTTTTAATATAAATTCGGTAAATCATTGCTCACCCTCTTCCTTACAGGCATGCCAATGCAGACTACCAGCGACATGGGTAGTGAAACCGGTGGACTCGCTGCGGCTCAGACTTTGTTGAGGTATGTCGAAATTGCTTCTAAATCACACAAAGCTCATCTGGAAAACAGGCAAATCTACCTGCCCGATCTCCCCCTTGACAGTCTACCTGCGCACCGTTCCGTGAAGAGTGTTTACAATATCACCCGAGAACGTGGCTGGTGTCTGATCTGGGAAAAGGAGCTTGCAAATGTGAAGTACGCCTATGAGACTGGTAAAATCTCCGCTGGATTTCACCCAGAAGATCCCATCCACCAGTGCGTATATTGTTCTTCACTTATTGCACTATTCATTCCTGATTAGAGGTGTTTCGCTGTGGCTCTGGGCAAAATTGTCCAGCTGCGTCTCGACGACATCAGACGGGAGAACAGCCGTCACCGTGTCCGCTTCCAACGAAACAAGCTACTTCCTACTGGGGGGACACATGGTGAGTTCTATAAGCATCCTGAGAGATGGGGTGGGCGAGATCAGCTTGTACCTGTGGATGTTGCCATCGTGGACCGCTTGATTGAGATGCACACACCACCCTGACTTTTCCAATTCGGTACAGACGAGATGGTTGCTCTGTGTGAAGGACTGTACTCCAGTATAGGTTCCCCCGACGTTAGTGCCATTAACGTTGGGATGTCTTCAAGGCGATGATTAACCAGCTTTGACTTGATATCTACCAAATAAATATATTTTGTTGTCTTGCGGTATTCTTCTTTCAACTATGCAATATTCAGATTTCGAGATCGCGCATGTTGACTGCTCCGTGGAAGTAATCTTTAATGCAGATTCAATCGAGTAACGGTCACGGACTCTATCTCTTCCCACATGTCGATCGCGACGGTCTTGCTATCTCCCGTCATTCTGTTAGTTTGGTTGACTGTTTAAGCCGGCCTCAAGCTCTTTTATTCCTCTTGTCTCAACCACCCAGCTTGGCGACATCGTATTTACTCTAGTCTTCCTATGCTCTGGTAGTCTGCCTGGCACTTGGGGTCAGAATTTCTTTCTCTAGATTCCATCTGGGTGCAAAATACGAACAATGGCACTCTCACTGGCACATTTATCAAAGCGTTAGTAGCTCTTGGTGCTCGGTTGGATTTAGAAATTGCTTTGTCCGCTCTCTCGGTGTCTGTTCCAATGTGGAAACTGCTTTGGCAACAATGGTGCCACCGTTCCAAGTATTTAACCACAGAGGTCTACGGCCCATTACCTTCGTGCTTTCCACTTACCTGCCTACTTTCCACGATGGCTATCTGCTCTGGCTGTGTAAAAATATATCGCTGGCTCCCCTCCACCAAAGTGAACTGTGGGCGCTGCAAAGACCGCGAAGCTTCTCGTAACTCTGACTGGATTGCATGCCGTGGCTGCGGAATACCTTTCCATTCATGGACGAGGCTGACGACTGTGGTTCTTGCCAAGAGCGGGGGTACGGGGTTTGTTCTCTCAAGATACTCCTAACTCACTACTGCAAAGATGATGCCGTCGCCCATGTCGACCTCTCCATCAATAATCCGCCCAATCCCTGCCATCCTGGACAATATATTCCACCAGCTCAGCCGCCTGCTACCAGCAATCCTGAGGTTTGTCATCGAGTTTCTTTGCACCTTCCGTGTTCTCAGTTCTGATCTTCGATAGCTTCGTGAGAAAGCCCGAATTGCTCTTGCGGTTATGGGTCAGGCTCATGCAAATGCTGTGGCAAATGCTCAGAGTCCCGACCTCGTCGCAAAGTCGAAACTTCGTGGAACTGCTGCGCACCTCAAGTCAATTCCTCGTATTCAAGTCAAGGTTGGCAACTTATCTATCATGTTATCTTTTCATTCAATGTCTTTTCAGCTCTCCAAAGTACTCAATGCAAATGCACAAGGCTTTGAGAAGAATAGCGGATTTCTTTCTTGCCTTCACAACTTTTATGATACCGCTTTATTTTCTGAGGTTGTCGTGGCTATCGTGGCTGCTATCGACCTGCACTATGCGAAAGAATATGGCATCTGCATTACTCCGTAAGTCTCTTGAACCTCCTATCTATAAATTTCCTCAAGTAAGGAAAGGAACGACGTAACATTCCAATACACCCAATCTGGGACTGTTCTCGATCCTGGCCATATGTCTGGGACGCTCGGGGAGCTATTCCAGAAGAGCGCCGGGGTGAGGATCAGTGCCAAGGATTGCAAAGCCGGGCTTCTTGATATCCAAGCCTTGGTCAACTATCCACCGGTGGCTGCCAAAGAGGTCTGTCGACCCCTTTTAAACCCCTCAACTGACTCATGATTTATTCTTTGTGTCTTAGGAATTCTCGTATGACAGTGAACTTTCTTCAGTTACAGGGTCAAAGCGCAAGGCTAAAACTGTGGCAGCCCATTCCTCGAAGCGTGAGTGTTCTTCATTCTATTTGCTTGCGCCATTTAAACAGTTTCTTGTGACATTGTGTCTAGGCATTGCTCTCATCCCGGCTGGTGCAAATATCTATACCTCCTCGATCCAGCGAACCGAAGATCATGTCCTCGTTTCCCGCATCGACTGCACCTTGGACGATACCGGAGCCGCCGTCTGGACTGAAAATTCTGTCTCTCTTGAAGCATCTGTTCGGCAAGATAGTTCTGCGTCTGGAAAAACCAAACGAATGCATATTGTAAGTTTCTATCCCTGTTTTGAACCTGGACCGACCGGTAACGTATCGCCTTCAGCTCACTATTGAGGGAGTTCGATACGCCGCCAAAGCATTTTATGACATTGGTGGTCATACTCCGACACTGGAAGAGAACTTGTCTTTCCTCAAGGATGAGCTTCGTTGCCAGAAGCAGGCGGCTCTGTGCTTGAAGAAGTTCGAGCAGCAGGCCAAGGCAAATAATGTCTCAATCACAGGTATGTCTCCACTTAACAGTTCTCACATTTGTCTTACTCCTACTAGATTTGCGTATTGCCGAATCATTTATCCTTCAAGTCGTTTCAGAGCCTCGCAAACACCATGCCTGGATCGTTGACCCGCTTCTCAGCACCATACAAACAACCAAGTTCTCTGGAACTGATGTCGCCGGGAGCAACGGCGGTCTTTTCGGGGTGACATGTGATGCTCTGGCCCATTTCTCCTTGGAGGACTCAATGGAGAGCCTTGTCTTTGTCGACATCCAAGGTATTTCCAGTCTATGACCTGAATTATCAAGCTCTTACTTTGGGTTCTTCAGGTATACAAGAACCGCGCTACATCCACGGTGTACGCAGATTGGACGAACTGGTTTTGTTTGATTTAATGCAGCATACATATGTCTTTGTCTTTGTCGGTGCGGGTTTTGTCTGTAAATTGCTTACATCTCTTTCTGCACAGGCGCCAAGGGGGCAAAAACATCGGTGACAAGGGTCCTATAGGTCTCGAAGAATTCAAGCGCCAGCACAAATGCAACATCGTCTGTGAAAAGATCCCTCTCCGCCCATTGTCAGAGACTCCCACAGCGGCAGTTACACCTAAAGCGAAATCTTCTGGTACGTACAATTCTATCTATGCCCCTTCTGCCTCTTCTCACTTCCTTGTAGTCGACGAACTGCCACCGACATTTCGCGTGCGACTCGGGTGCGGTGTAATTGACGTGAAAGACTCCACCACGACTCATCGCAAACCTCGGGGCTACTGTAGCATTTTATTCAGTTCGTACCGGCCTGTGACCTGTGACCCAAAAGTACGAAAGTCAGTTTTCGTACTTGGCCTCAGGAGACCGTGACATCCCCAAAATTTTCGTACATACTTTTGTCGGAAAGCACCAGGAAAATTTTAAATAGCATGTACCAGAGTCGATACACTGTAAAAAAAGGTTAGAATTGTCCAAACCGCTGAAATCGTACTTGAATTGAACACCCAATGAGCCCCTATGCCCAAAGCTGTCAACAAGAGCAGCTCGTGCAAACACCACGGCGCGCGCAACCGTGTAAGCCGAAATTTCGATTTTTGGGGCGATTTTCAGCGACTTCGTGACATTCTGGCGGTTTTCGTACTCGACCCCAGTGACCCGTGACGTGTACGAAAATTTTCGTATTTTTGAAGCCCTGTGACGCGTGACGTACGAACTGAATAAAATGCTACAGTATGTCCGCTACACCGGTGCTGCATACAGCCATTTTTGAGCCATTGATTCGGCAGACCAGGCAGTATTTGGCCCATTCGAAACTCAGATAGTAAGGTTTTCGCATACCCCGAATCACTCGAGGCTTACAACTTGACGCACTCCTCAGGCTGAACTGCGCCACAAAAATAAATCTCAAAACATCCTTTTGCTCGATTTTCCCGAGTTTTCCCCGAGTTGAAGAGCAAGGGGCGCCGACTCGACGTCAATTCCCCCGATCCCTTCGCTCAAGAGGTTTCTCGATATGCGGACACACGAGATCTCCTGAACCAATACGAGACTTTACTTCAGGATGCGGGCTTTTCTTTTAGTTCAGAAGCAGAGTCCGACGACTCGATGTACTGTGTGTCCTTCATCCGTCCTTCCTTGCATGCTTTGATTGATTTTCACTTCAGTTTTGTCACTGACAGACCTCAAGATTCTACAAGACCCTCGTCGTCAGACATGGCTCTACAGCGAAGATGACTCTCACACCCCTCTGATCAACACCAAGGATATCACTGGTTGGGAGATTCAAATTTTTCAGCACAATTTACAGTGAAAAATGTTGATTGTTTTTCAGACATTTTTCACTGAAAAAAATGGTGAAATTTTCAAACTTTCTTCACCTCTTTTCAACTTTTTTTCAAGTTTTTCACCTCAAACTGGAAAAGTGGTAAAAAGCTTTGAAAATTTCACCATTTTTGCGCTGAAAAATGTCTGAAAAACAAACAACATTTTTCACCATAAATTGTGCTGAAAAATTTGAATCTCCCAACCAGTGTATGGTTCATGATTCCAAGGACCGGAAATACAACGGTCTCCTTGATTCGTTCTCGCATTTTGTTTACGACAAGTCCAACAGTGTCTATGTTATCATCATTTCAGCTGTAAGCCTTGAGTTTTTGATTCACCATAACTGCCTTCGTTAATTGCCGTACAGACTGCTGGCTTGATTCGGAGGAAGGCGGTGGACCATTCATTGTTTACTTCCAGTCCTCGTCATGAGTCCTTGTTTAAATCCTTTATTTGGACTGTCATTCATAATTATCGCGTCAGAAACACCGGTGATACTTGCCACAATGACGGAGGAAAACTCGGCATTCGAAACTTTCTTGTTGAACATGAATGTAACGAGATTTGCAAACGGTTAAGATTGCGAGAGCCAAAGGAGGGCTCCACCAATGTCTAGGGTACTTTATTATCGACTCAAATTACTCAAATTATGTATCGCATCTGTGCAATTTCTGTTCACTTGATCCTCTTCTCAGAGTGTTTCTCTCGGCATGACATCAACGAACGAGGATATGTGCGTGAAGACCTTTCAACAAAGCCCGAGTTTCGGGAAGTCAAAAATATACTGGGGATATCCTGCAAATGCATTAGTACACACACTGATTAACGAGTTTCAAGCAGTCAAAAATACAGTAGGGATATTCTGCAAACACTATAGTGTAGAGGAAAGAAGTCAAAGATATATTTGAGAACGACGAGTGAGTGGTATACTAAACAAAGCCCAAGTTTCAGAAAGTCAAAAATACAGTTGGGATATCCTGCAGGTGCTACTACAGTGCACACACCAATTAACGAGTTTCAAGTAGTAAAAATAAAGACTTGCCTGCAGCGGAAGCTGGTAGTGCCGCATGTTCGGCCGAAGACCTTAAGGCCACTGGGGCCGAGGGCTACTTACAAGGTCTAAGCAAGGATAAGAAAATGAATTTAGTGGATAAATGAATGCTTACTGGCCGTCTCTTGTCAAGGGCGGACTCAAACATGTTGCACACTGAATATCTTGCCGAGAGACGTCGAGCGCGTGCAGCCGTCACACATGCGATGTCATTGTGACAAGTCGTGTTTGATGGTTCGGTGTTGGTTCGGTGGCAAACATTCAAATAAAATAAACTACTGGTACATTGCTAGTAAGTACATACATTAAAAATTTACCGGGGGGCCACTGGGTATATAGATGTCGCTGCTGCCTGCCTACCTTCAAAGAGAACAATGGGCCGGGCTCAGTTGATGGGACGGCCGGGTGGCTGTAAGTGCTTTGATTGGATCAGTTGAGATCAAACGATCACGTCGCTAATGAAGCTGGCGGGTTCTGTCTCGGTAACCCAGACGTTCGCGCGACCTAGCACATTCCCTGTAGCAGTTATCTTATCTATGGTTCGGGATTGATCCGGCGGAGTTTGAATAAATGATAAGAAAAGGTGGGGTAACGATCACGCTAGAACGTCTGGGGCATTTGGTATAGCGACACCCCCCCATCAAGTCACACTTTCTCTGTCACATAACCTTCAGAAAAGTGTCCTGTGGACCATGAGAGGGCCAACTGACGGCCAAAAATGTGCTCAAGGATGGAATGTATAATATAACATAGTCCAGTTTTTTCCAGCGTAGTTTGGGGCTAAAGTGGCGAAGAATGGCATAAAGAAGGGGTCAAGTAGTTGGTGTTTCAAATGGGGTACACGGGCATAGAAATGAGCAGTAAATTTTCGGAAAAATTGGAGAGCCATTTAGAAGAGGCGGATGGGTTAATATGACCAGCCTTGAGGGCAGAAATGTCGGGGGGAGGACGGGGAGAAGGGTTGTGACGGGACGGGGGGTGTTGCTATACCAAATGCCCCAGACGTTCTAAGCGTGATCGGCCCAACTTTTCTTATCATTTATTGAAACTCCGCCGGATCATTCCGTGGCATTGATAAGATAAGTACCGCCTATTGAGCACGCTGGAATGTCTGGGTTACCGAGACAGGGCGGGTTACGACCACCGTATGCGTGTAATGTATGTGGTATTCACATGCGTCGTTGGCTGCCCCTGGTGTATAGGTCTACCTGTGCACCCTTTTTTTTCTCTTTTTTTTGATATTGTTTTATTTCCTCTGTGCCGTAGGCATATGTAGAAAATAAACTACCTCTATACTGGTGTCCTGTCGTATGTGAGTCCATATTCTTGGGGTCTGTATCTACTCGAAGCGACCTGTGCACCCTTTTCAAGGAGGAGCCGAACAACTTCCCATGGAGTGTGGTTCCAGATCATCCTTGGGCATTAATGTTGGCCCCGTGTTCCAAGAGAGTTAGAACTATTGGCTTGTATCCCGTGGTGGATGCGGCTCGGAGCACCGTTCCATAAGGCCTGCCGTCTGAATTCACGTCTGCACCCCTCTCGATAAGAAGTTTCACTATCGAATTGAACCCTTTCACTGACGCTGCCCGTAATGCTGGTCCGAATTCTTGCGCATCGGCACTCTTCTTAATAAGGAGTTCAACCAGCTGCTCGTATCCTTGCGCCGCCGCCGCCTGTAACGTCGGTCCGAATTCTTGTGCATTGGCACCCTTCTCGATAAGGAGCCCAACCAGCAGCCTGCCCTCCTGCCCCGCTGCCACCTGTAATGCCGGTCCGAATTCTTGCGCATCGTCTCCCTTCTTGAAGAGGATTCAACCATATTGGTCCATTTATTATACACTGCAGCGTGAAGTGCAGTTTTCATCTCCTGGCATGTTCACATCGGCCCTGGCATCAACAAGTAGTCTAACTTGTGTCAACTTTCCGTCAGCGGATGCGGTCTTCAGAGCCGCTCCTGCTTGCGTATTCGGATTGGCACCCTTCTTGAGGAGAGTCCGAACCACTGGTATATGTCTTGATTGCCCAAGGTCCTAGCGTGATACTATAGCTATGAGTGCTGTTCCATTAGGCTTGTTTCAGCCTCTCTAGTCTACTGGGTGTGAAATCTGAAGACAGTCGTTCAGATCACATATACTAGAGACTATTCCATAATGACTGCATTCCCACCTCATGTAGACAGAGGGTCTGTCTACCCCTGTAGACAAAGGGTAGATGAACCCCTGTGTCTACCTGAGTCTACACCATGTAGACACAGCTTCTCTACATCCGTCTACGCATGTCTGCATCATTCTATTTTCCTTTGCTCACAGTGTAGACCGATGTAGACACACATACTGTACTATTTCATTCAATTCGTTGTCACGCATCTGTGATGGGTTCGTGCTTCGCAGGAGAAGCTCTTCTCTTGGACTTGAAGACCAGGACGGAGCGCGCTAGGCGCTCTACGTAAACCTGTGGCTCGGACAGAGCCCGTGAGCTGAGAAGGGGTGAGTCCTCGCCCATAGGCGGGACTCCAGCCCTTATAGCCGTGTTGTCGTTGTGTCCCCCCCGGGGCTTCTGCAACCTGGAGTAGGGAGCTGAGGGGTGAGGGGAGGCTCAGCCCTGAGTCTCACAGTTCATGCGGCCTGATGACTCTCTTCAAGCACAGTTGGGCAGTGAATGTTGTGAGTAAGTATAATATGATTATCTAATACATTGTGGCAGTGTGTTCCATGGAATACTGACTAAGCTACCTAGTTAGGTGAATGCCTCTGAGTCATTATAAGTGGACGGGAATATCCACCCATCACAGCATCACACCCACTTTTTTTTTTATTGCGGCAATAATTTTTTCTCAATTTGTCAGATTTGTTTTGGATTTTAATTGTATCAAAAATTCCGAATTGAACACGAATTGATCGAAATAGTACAGTAAATGCATATAGACCCATGTAGCCGCAGCTGTAGATAGACACATGTACACACCTGAGCCGATTTGGGGGTGCATCAACTTGATGGAATTTCTCTTTTCAAAAGGACAGTGGGAGGGAAAATTGTGGCTCATGAGCATGGAGAACATGACTGATCGTCAACTTGATGGCTGTGCTTGATGATAGCTGTGTTGGCAGCGGTGTTTGATTTCGACCGGCCCAGATCACTGGATTAATACTCTGATTCCTCAATTAAATAGGCATTTTAGTTAGCTACACTTCCTTAAGTATATTAATACACATAAATAGGCTGCAAACTCAATTTTATATATCTGATTTGGGACTTGACACTATGTAATTTTTAATCTAATCTATTAAATCCAAATAAATGTCCACAAAATTTCAAGTATCGCAGCACACTTTGCCCACAATTAAATGCTGTGAAAAAGAATGAGAATAAATGATCTTGAAATGAGTTGCAAAAACTATGGATATCAGGCCCTTCAATATGCTTGTCAATACTTAAGATTTTGAATTGAGTTTAGAGGAAGATTAAATGAGAAGTATGGATTTTTGTTTAAAGGTGTCTTTAACCGGATAAAAAACTTGAAGTTTCGGGCACCATTAAACCCATCCTGCAGCCATTAAAGGTGTCTGAAACTTCAAGTTTTTTATCTGGTTTAAGACACCTTTACACTGGTTGGAAAATTCACATTTTTCTGCTGAATTCTCAGTGAAAAATATTGTTTGTTTTCCATCAATTTTTAGCTGGAAACTAGGTGGAAAACCCAAAACATTTTCACCACTTTTCTGGTTTGAGGTGAAAAACTCAAAAGAAAGCTGAAAAGGGGTGAAAAAGCTTTCAAAATTTCACCATTTTTTTTAGTGAAAAATGTCTGAAAAACAAATCACATTTTTCACTGTAAATTGGGCTGGAAAATTTGAATCTGCCAACCAGTGTTAAACAAAAATCCATACTTCTCATTTACAGCACTTTGCGGAACATAAGGTGCGGATGCTTTTTTTCTGTTTTCAACAGTTTTGACTAGAACACGTGCCACGGGGTCAATTTTGATCGGATTACCTTGAGAGTAGGTGCGTTGGAATTGCACTGGAAATCTACAGGGGATCAAATGCCGTTTTTTATATATATAATCATATAGTGTAAAATCTTCCAAAATATCATGGTCTCCAGTAGGACAGGTGTAGTACAATGAATACTTGTCCGATTGACCTGGTTTTGGGATATGTTATGTATCTAGGATGTTACTAAAGGATGAAATATGTTTGTAGGCAACATGCTGAGTGAACATGATTTGATGCCCATTTTAGGTAGGGCAATATTCATGTCCCACGATAAGTAGAGCCCTGTATGGGAATTTGGCTATACCCATTCTTATAAACCTCATAGTCTTCTAGCACCAGCTAGGACTCATGATATATCCAAAAACTAGGTCAATCAGACAAGTATTCCTTGTGCTACTGTCCTACTGGAGACCATGATATTTTGGAAGATTTTACACTATGTCATTACATAAAAAAAACCGGCATTTGATCCCCTGTAGATGTCCAGCGCGATTCCAACACACCTACTCTCAAGGTAATCCGATCAAAATTGACCCCGTGGCGCGTGTTCTAGTCTAAACTATTGAAAACAGAAAAAAATCATCTGTGCCTTATGTTCCGCAAAGTGCCGTAATCTTCCTCTACTCATTCCTCTCATTCTAGACAACTCCTATGGACTATCGGGCACCCTTTACTCACAGTTGGTAGAATTTGATTTGGCAACCATCCAGACCAAGTATGCAGCAGCCCTGTAGCAGTATTTTTTGCTCGCAGCAGAGAACCTCGGACAACTCAGTGGTGTTCAAAATTTCACAGGAGAATAGTGCGTGCTACAATACTTGGGCCTGCTGATATCTGAATATCTCTCACAGTGTCAGCCAGTTATTTGTTGAAATGCCTTTTCTTTCTGCTGAACAGGTTCCGCTTAACAGATGAACAATGGCTTGTAAGTCTGGATTGTCTTGCCTTGTCCCATGATGGATGCAGAAATGACCCACATAAACTACAGCCACACGGCAGCTATGGCCTTTTCTACATACCAAAATCCTGTGTTCTTGCAATACACGGAGCAAGTGTGGTGGGTGGTAAACACATATACCCTGGCCCAGAAGAACATAGACAGCAGTACAATTGCTCTCAAAAACTTCATGCTGGGCCACACTTGTCAAGACAGTACGTCGGCTTGAGAACATTCATTCTTGATCTTATTGTGTTCCGAACAGTTACTATAGCTGGCAGTACATTCCGAGCACGTTTCATGCGCTATTGTTCACAGCTGAAATCTGATTTTCCAGGAAAAACTCGACATGGCCACTGCAATAAACACACAAGCAACCAGGTTAACTTGCCGCTATGGAAACCATCCAACTGCTGACCGAGTTTCACTTTTACCAGGAATTTCTTGGTGTACATCCCTGTCCCCCATTGCTGCTACATGTCCACTAATCTTGTGCAGTCTTTCCACTCTTTTGGCCGAGGCAATGCAAGATGACTTGTATTTGGATGCAGCAAAAGCGTCGGCAGACTTCGTCCGTGCGCATTTATACAATGCCAACAATATCGTGCAAGATTCAATATCTGCTCGAGCAGATGATTCATGCGTGGAGGCGGCTTCGGAATTCTCATCGGATTCAGGTGTGGTGATTGAAGGACTGGCCATTCTATACTCTATCATGCATAATGCCTCGATCCAGGATATGTGAGCCGACTGTAAGCTCTACATCATGCAGATCCTCATTAAACTGTTCACAGGATTGGCGATATGCTGATGTCGGTCATACCGCATACGGGATGGCAGGGTCCTGACAGAATCATCATGAACAGAGGTACAGATTCAGTCCCCTTTGGATGTTGTTTTGTTGCATACTAATGGAACCTCAGCAGAGAAAACTTCAGATCTTATTTTACCTTGCACCCTTGCAACTGTGAAAGCCAGGAATGTGACCACACCCTCATTACTATCCTACATCAACACCTATTTGAGCGTCCAGGTTTGTACTCACGTGGCCGGACTATGGACCATGCCGAACTTTGCTGTGGTACCGCGGCAGAGTGACGTATTTGCTGAGCTCCTCCACGGTAATGGCAGCAATACTCGGCAGGTTCTGCAGAGTTAGCCTTGAGATGCAGCAACATAAGCAGGAATGCTGTTCCCCAAACAGTTTAATGCTGCCTGGGAGGTGCCTCCTTTTCTCGAGTCCAAGGCGACCACATTGCGATGTCCGGCGATTCCTTAGTTCCTTCCTCCAAATTATTACCCATATATTAAGCAGGTCCCTTGAATCAGATTGTCCCTTTTTGTTCTCGCACGCCACCGATAATTCCCGAGGATACAGCTGTTGTTTTCGACGAAGCCCTCATCAAGCACCCTCCTTTATCTCTCGGCATCATATTTTGGCTCTTCCGTATGAACTTGTTTCCATTCTGAGGCAACCACATGCCAATGGATGGAGTGCACAACACCCGCTCAAAAGGCAGGCCTACCTGTCCGATACATATGTACCTCATATATTAAGAAGATGCCTCGTATCAGTGTGCACATGTTTACTGTCACCTCAGTTTGCGATTTTCTTCCCAACTGTCTCAGCCGTGGCTCCGTACCAACTCAATCGGTTTTTCTCCAATGGTTATTTCCAGATGAACATCCATCCATGCTCACAAACAACTGCCAAGTCCCACAAGAGCTCAACCCACTAGATGAACATACCTCCATTCTATATTCAACTACCCCCACCCCCATTGTTGATTGAGATTAGTGCTGTCCAAAATATGATATTGATATGATTTTTGACATATCATATTATGTGGATATCATATTACACCCCAGGGCTCCGTATCATATCCATATTATATTATCTTCATATGTATTAATACATATCATAATATATTATTGATATATCAATTGATATTTGTGGATGTTCAGCTCCATCCAGTTGAGCCCTTCACCGGGCCCAGAATTGAGCCGTTCCTTGGTTACAATACACATCAACGAATTTTCAGGGGTCATTGAAGTTCGATCATCCGTCAGGGTGTGTTTCATGCTGGAAAAACAGTTGCTCAACAGCAATGCTGACCCCCAGAATAGCGAGAATGTCTCGTGCAACATGTGAAATAGACAGTAAAGTCCCCTGATTTTACTAGAGTACAAAGTCAGTGAATCCTGGATGAGAACAAAAAAACTGACCTTCCACCAGCCAAGCAGGTCATCAAAACCTTCCTCAACGGGAGAAATCTCGCCAATGTATATGTCAACTTCATCTTTCCCTGCAAACAAAGATGCATTCTTCTTTGTCTCGGCACTTCCCTTGACAGCCATCGCAAAAATCCCTTTTGCAGGTTTGGATGAGGTAGAAGCAGTCAACGTAACAGCCGAATACTTCCGAACCGTTTCCATTAATTTATAGAGCGGTAGAAACTTACAAATGGTAGGAACACCCTTTCATGAGAGTTCCAAGGTAACAGCTTGTAGAACCTGGATATTTGTGTACAACACAAAGTCAGAATATTATTTGAACAGGATCCAATACAAACCTCAAGGGCATCCATTAACTTGTTGATGAACTCCCAGTTGGAGGAGTGCATCCGAGTCTCCCATTGCTTCTTTGTCGCAAGTGCTGCAGAATCAAGAGTTAGGTAATGTGTTTGCCGCGACACACAAGAGGATATTTTGATTCGGGGAGTTCTGTACTGCTCTTCAGTTGAAATACATGCTCCCACTGGTTCGAGAATGCAGTGTAATCCCCGTCCTTCTCGTCCGATGGGAAAATTGCGATCGGTGGGTCGTCATTGGTCAGATTTTTCGCCAAAAGGCCGTCGCGTTGTCCAGCCGCGATTCCATCGGGGATGTTATCAATGGCGGCCTTGATCTCGGTGAGAAGCTTGATACTAATAGCCCTTGCGATCGCAAAAGATCCAGAACAAAAAGGTCTGAGAGAAGAAAAAATGTTTGACACTTGACAGGTCATGGACGGAGAGTTCTGCCAGTCCGAAACCATGGTTTACTCACGCCTCCGATAGCATCAGCTGTTCCAGAACTTGCCATGATATGAAATAATACTGATAATAAGGCGGGCCTTCCATATCGTATTAATATTCGTATCATATCACATTGGGTTTCCTTGAATCTACCTCCTCTCCGTATCGTATCTGTATTAAAACTGATATATTAATAATATATTATTTCGTACTATATTAATGGACAGCACTAAATTTGAGATCCACTCTGCTCCTTTTCCCTTCTCGATATGCCTCCACAATTATACGGACTTTCAGGGTGCAGTTCTGGGGGATCAGCACGCAAGATAGGCGCTTCTCCGCCGGTAATATGCTCACCAAGTACTACCAGATAATAGGCACGCTTGCGTCTTCGTTCCCTTTCATACAACGCACCCAATTTACCCTCCAGGTCAATAAGTTTACATCAACTCGCACCTCTGCTCCCGCTCTCGGGACCAGTCCACTTCGCCGGTACGTTTTGGTGATATCAATGAGTTTAATCAGTCAATACGGCTTCACAAAGAGCTACAGGTTCAATGTTGTCGTTTTTCCAATCGGGCATCATTGATGATAGGCGCGTTCCCTCCTGCCACGCTCGAATAAAGCATTTCAGGCACAGGTCTGTTACTTTCCGTCCTCAGCACCACGTCTACATCCAGGGTCATTTCTTCCGCTCCTCGAAGACCTCGATCTTCAGCTGTGAGTCTTCTTTGTTGCCGATGTAATTATGAACTGATTCGAGCCCTAACAATTAGGCCTGCTTTCTGCCTCTCTGCCTGCAACGTACTTACAGGAAGACTGCGTACGCCTATGTCTCTCGACGACGCATCTTTCTTCATTGCCTGTATTTCAAATTTATTGAAATGACGGCCAGATCTCACTGCATTCCGTGAGTCCCTAGATGGGCCTAGACATGCCGAAATCTAGTCCCACCGAGCCGGATAGACAGCGACTAGACAGCACCTAGACAGCGCCTAGACCCTCGGCGAAGCTGCCGAGGCGCTGTCGGCGGGACTAGATTTCAGCATGTCTAGGGACCAGCGGAATGCAGTGAGATACTTGTTGCCCAACGCCACATCTTTAACACGTCCCTCAGCCTCGATTGATCTACAACCGTAGTTTCGGAAACCAAACTTCCATCCGTGCGTAATTCTCCTGAAGGGTAATGTCAAAAATACTTCATGTATAGAATACCAGGCTGATGCACCGATCTGACCCAATCGCCTGGACTCTTTTTCCTCTAAAATCAACAGCAATGTAGTTCTATACATTTATTTATACACACTTCAGTGATCATCTGCCTTCGCCGGAGCGAAGCCAAGGCACATCTTGTATAAGTGATTGAAATCTTTGATCGATGGAATTAAAATAGGGTCCAACTTTGCTGTTTAATCGCCCGAAACTTAGAAGTCCCATTCATTGAGCTTCGGGGAACAAGGAGAAAACAAATAGGTCGCTTCTTACAAACTAGATGGTACCTCTTGTCACAGCAGTCAAATGGGCCAGAAGCAGCATGACTTGAATGTTCGCCATGGGATGTATATGCTCGTTCTAGGAGCGAACCGCCTGCTGTGCTAAATTCACGATACTTCAATGTAAGAGAAGCTGCGGTCTCATAGGATCATACTCATTATAGGTTCAAGCAAAACAGTACAAGTACACCGACTTTGGTTCGGTCTGAGCAGAAAGCACCCAATCAACATGCTTACTCTTTCTACATTGGTTACTCTCTTCGCCTCCGTCTCCCTCGCGGTCAACGCTGCCCCTGGCGCTCAGCCGGCTCCCGATATAGGTGCCGTTTTCGCAGTCTATCCCGGTTGGGACATGGACAATGGAAATGGAGGCACAACGATGCTCGGGGGCACTGAACTGGCGTGCTTGCAGGCCTGCAGTGCTAGTGCGTTCCATTATCTGAGACACTCATCCAACCATGTTGTGACTAATCTATTCATACAGGTGCGACCTGTTTTGCCTATGCGTACGTTCCCTACGGTGGGAGTAACACTGGCCCTGGTGTCTCCGCCTGCGTCCTCAAGACAGCAGTCACTCTCGGCACCTTCAAGACTCAGCCCAACGATATCAGTGTAGGTCTGATTGGGAGCTGCGGAACGTTAGTGTTGGTTTATTGCGGATCAAATCAGACCACTGACATTTTTGCATATCCAGGTTTGCACCGGGTAAGCAAGTCCAGCCCAAAACGTCACCGTGTTTATACTTACCCAAACCGTTTTAGTTGGACCCACCAGCTGCTTCACCGTCACTGTGCCGGCGTGATTGGAGTGGTTGTACAAAGCTTCCGAGGCTTGGGGATAAGTTGGATGCGGGTTCCTGTTGTTCAAGTTGCGTACGAGGAAATGTATTCTTTGATGAGAGTTCAATCTTGCTTTCGATTATCCTTGTTCGAAAACCTTTACTCGAACGGTTCTGGAATGATATAATTAATACTGCCACTGGTTCTCAAAATGTGCGAGAAGACGACCATCACCGAAAACGGGAGAACATTACAGTCACTTCAAAATAGGCTTCATCTCTCGATGTTGAACAGCCGAAGTCCTCAATTGATTATCAATTTTTTGAACAAGGCTCACGGAACGATAAAGGCCATCAATTATCACTTGATATCATCATCTGTTTCAGTGCGTGCCAGGCTTATATACTGGCACAATCCCACAATTGGAACAACCAGTTTACTATGAACACTTAGGTAACTCCTTGTAGGCTAAAAAAGCTACCGTATCTTTATGTAGAACACCTAAATTACACACTACTGAAGGGGAGCGCGGAAAGAGTAAACATAACAAGAGGTTGGTCGGCCGCTTCGCGGCCTCCCACCCCTTCCGAAGATTTATAGCAGAATACTTTACGATCCTTATAGAATAACGGGCGTCTGCAAGGCGTCTAGGTAGAGTCACCTGGCTCGCCATCAACATCTATTTAGAAGGAGAAGGCGAGAATTGGCGCCTGCTGTGGGAGAATCCACAGTTTCGGGGACAAAAGACCAAATCCAGGGCGTTTAAGGCTTCGGACGGACACCCGTAATTTTATAAAGAGTAGGACTTGACCTTCCCAACCTGTTGTGGCCACAACAGGTAGGTTGTACAACTATAACTTGAACCTCATGGGTAGTCAACAGCGATTCCTCGCCATTGACCTTAACTCCCTGCCAACCGGAAGATCATCTCATGCGTCGCCTCAACGGTCCCTGCAGGCACGCATGCAAATTATCTAAAAGATTAAAAACTACATATTGAGAGGAAAGGAGAAAATGGCAAACAGAAAGTACCAGCCAAAGCCTCAATCCGTTCGCTCTGTTTATGAATGTTATTTTATCGTACCCACAGTTTGGAATGTGATACTTGGCAAATACTTGGAGATAAACTTGTGATTGAATCATAGTGATCATCTGGAAAAGCCGGACATTCTATGTAGGTCTACATACTTAGGCTGCATAGGACAATAGGTTGCATATTAAGTCGGGGTTTATGTAGACTATATAGAACTGGCTAAAAAGCGCATAGAATCACATATGTCGGTTAAAACTCACTATGCGAGCCATCATGCAATTGAGCCCGACCAGATCTCGAACCACTTCACATTGCAATATTAATCGGCAATTGATATCCATTCAAGTTGATACATAAAATACAAAGCCGCCTGACACACAAATCTGCCTACAGCCAGTACAGGAGGACAGCAAAAACACAAGAAGAGGAAGGGAGATTCTGGAATGACGTTATAGGTTAAAATGTATTGTGCGGACATAGGCAATGAGCAGCCCATGGAGGACTGGTGACAGACCTGGTATTGGGGCACCCGGGCATTTATTCAAATCTGCTCGAGTTGCAACATACTATAATGTACTTCACTACATTACGACGTCATCTCACGAGGGCTATTGCTGGCCTGAGCAGTTAGCTAAAAGGGATATAATGTGTCTCGAACCATTAGAAAGGCGCTGGACAACAATCCTGGTAAAGGGTTGAAGTGGGAAGTTGCTAATGGAGCAATCACGGAAAGTGCCTTACCATCCTGGAAACGGATTGGGGCTACTGCACATCCCTGACTAAGGGCATATTACGAGGGAACATCCTTCTGAACCAGAGGGATCATTGTTGGGCATCATCTGACGTCTCCAGAGCTGCCAAGAGAGGGCTGGACTTGGTCGATCTACCAATTGACTAAGAAACCATACTCGGGTACTGGGAAGCAGCGGCTATCACGATTTTCAGACAAATCACTTAAGCGGTTCAAGGCGGAACCATTTGGAGCGGATGGTTACCAAGGAGGGTAACGGAGTGCTGACGAAGAGGTCGGCTAAAAGTTGACATATCAACAATATCTCATCACGATCGTTCTAAGCGATGTAGATCTTGACTCATCGTTAAGCTTGGCTCGTTGATGTTTCTTATAAATCTCTCTCAATTTTACTAATTGCTTGATATCTGACAGGAGTTCATCGGCTAGCGGCCATACCACTAGTCATATACCCTGAACCCTATTGCTCGTTTGTATCAGTCTCGTTTATATTTAGAATCCTGTAACATATTTAAGTGGATGGTTATGGGAGGAACACCAGTGAATCTCACCCCACCTGTTGGACGCAAAGTTACTAGACTTCACGCTTAACCGGTAGAGTAGGCATTCATTCGGAGACACCCAGAAGCTATACCAAGTTTCGTTTGTTTTCCCAGTTGAATATTATCTGTGTTGGATTTGGATCTTTATAAACGACGCGTGGACATATTGGATAAACGGAACGGACATGTGGAATATAAGGAAACAGATCGGACTTGACAATTGGTTGTAATCTCGCAAGGATTAGCAATCGCAGATACTATTTGGAATCGGGATTCATAAGGATCACTTGCTTTACGCATCGGAGTACTATCTCCAAACATAGACCCACATCATACAAAACCGTTGAACATAAAATCTCGTCTGTCTATCCGCGATTGTGCCTAGAACAGATTCGAGCAAGTTTTATCTATACGACTTGTAGACCTGTAAAAGTCTTGCTTCTCAAAGAGAACTAAAGTTCAAATTGCCACAATCTATACTGGATTGGAACCCCGAACTTGCACGAGGACTATAGTGTTTGAGTTGTTGTAGTCGCATTATCGAACCGCGTATTCATTTACAAGGTTTGGTTTGAGGTTATTTCACCGCCAGCCCCATAGTCAGTGTTACACCGGTGACGGGTGCTTGAAGTCAAAGACAGAGAGTTTGAAGCTTCATGAGGTAAAGGCTTGAATGTTGAGGCCGTTTCATTGAGGGGCAGGCTGAGGTCTTGAGGGCAGAAGTAAAGGGTTGCGGGGGGGCAATGCAGGGTGAAATGCATGGAGAGGGTGGTCGTGGTTGTGGAGTAGAAGAAAGATGGGGTGATGTGGCACTGGCCAAAACTTATGTAGTGGTCTTGATCAAATCATTTTGGCCGTGCTGCACCATGTGTTCACTGTGATTTGGAAAGCTGGCTATCAGATTTACCTTTTGGGGAGCCTGACCTACGTGTCTACACGAAATATCGGCCTATGTGACTCTATGTGACCTACCCAACCTATATAGAAAGACAAGTTCTATACCATAGAAATGCCTTTCCAGATGATGTGCAGCCATCGGTACTTAATAGCTCCTCCGATTTCTTCTCCCAACTGTGCTACTCAGTGTCTTTCCAGGTTGGAATTTTACTAGCCTTGCTTGTGAATCGGAAGTTGAGCCACCTATTAAATTGACCTTGACCGCAATTGCCAGGCAATTACCTACTAAGCCCACTGCATTTTTTGACAGACCCCGTAACACTGTTGGGAAGTTTCCAAACAAAATCATTGCCGAAATCTTCATTAACTTGCTCCCCATTTACCCCGCTTGCCCACTGTTCACAGGAGCTCCTTCCCGTCTCTTCTGACTAAAATCTGTTGGAAATGTTTAATGGCGAGAAATAGCACTCGCCCCTGTGGACCATCTGCACCATGATGGAACGAGCTTGGATGTACACGACGGATCTTCCTAAATGGGATTCTACGTTACCGGAAGCAGCTTCCGAGCGAGACCAAACACTCTCCCTACCATTCACATCACCTCCTCTGCCACTCAAACTCGCTCCTGCACCATCGTCAGCAGGATACAACCGGTCCCCAGGACTGGACTCTCAGCTCCTTCCTACAATGCCTGGGCGGCGAACAACCTTCCATATACGCTGACAGACCTGGTACTGGGGCACCCAGGCATTTATTCAAATTTGCTCGAGTTACAACATACTATAATGTGTTACACTACATTACAACATCATCTCACAAGGGCTAATGCTGGCCTAGGCAGTTAGCTAAGAGGGATATAATGGGTCTCGGACCATTAGAAAGGTGTTGGACAACGATCCTGGTAAAGGATTGATGTGAGAAGTCGCTAATGGAGCAACCACAGAAAGTGCCTAACCATCCTGGGAATGGATTGGTACTGCACATCCCTGACTAAGGGCGTATTACGAGGGATTATCCTTCTGAACAAGAGGGCTTACCGTTGGACATCATCTGACGTCTTCAGAACTGCCAAGAGAAGGTTGGACTTGGTCGATCTACCAATTGACTAAGAAACCATACTTGGGTACTGGGAAGTGACAGCTATCACGATTTTCAGACAAATCACTTAAGTAGTTCAAAGCGGAACCAGTTGGAGTGGATGGTTACCAAGGAGGGTAATGATGGGCTGATGAGGAAGTTGACTAAAAGTTGACACATCAACAATATCCCATCACGATTGTTCTAAGCGATGTAGATCTTGACTCATTGTTAAGCTCGGCTCATCAATGTTCCTTATAAATCTGTTCAGTTTTTACCAATCTCTTGATATCCAACAGGAGTTCATCGGCTAGCTGCCATACCACTAGTCATATACCCTGAACCCTGCCGCATGTTTGTATCAGTCTTGTTTATATTTAGATTCCTGTAAAGTATTTGAGTGGAGACTTATAGGAGGGACACGAGTGAATCTCACCCCACCTGTTGGAAGCGAAGCTACTACAGTATTGTATGCCTGAATGGGATGATCAAAATTTGTTTGCTGTTTATGATACAGACTTGGGGATTTTGTATAAATCTAAGCCACCCAGAGGTTAGTTCTAGGTCCAATGTTCACGCATAGCAAGTTTGAGGGCAATCAACCATGAAGTTGTCAAGATTGGGACCTATCCCTCTCAATTTCCCTTATCAGTTGATAGACAGGCCAATGGGATGCACAGCCACTACTTGCCAAATCTCTGCTGTTTCTGCCCAAAAAATATCATTCTACTGGGAATCTCTTTTAATTGCTTCCTAGAAGGTATATGACAATGTTCAAGCTTCTATGTCCACTGCAAGTGAGCAAAATGTAGTCGGAAAGTTAGGCATGTCACATGTGTCACAGACCCGGTTATGGCCTGAAAGTCCTCTGGTTGACGAGTTGTGGCCACTTCAGCAGTATTATACCAAATAGGACATATATCCAATGCTATGCATGAGTTCTCAGAATTTTTGGGAGGATTTTTCGGGCCGTTACGAGCAAGCTATTCAAGTTCGAAATTTCGATTTTCTGTAGTTTCGACATTGATGTCTTTCAGTAGCAGGAGGTACCAGCACCCCTGTCCTAAGACCTCACCCACTCAAAGCCAATATGTTCAGAAACATGCCTAAAAATTTCGAGGTGAGGAGATAAGTGCTCATGCTGCAATAGTGCTTTGTCCCATTGGGTGATGGTGTCCCATTCAGGTGTATAATACTGTAGGCTTCACACTTAACCGGTTGAGTAGGCATTCATTCGGAGACACCCAGAAGCTATACCAAAGTTTCATTTGTTTTCCCTTTGAAATATCATCTGTGTTGGATTTAGATCTTTATAACTATGCGTGGACATATTGGATAAACGGAATGGACATGTAGAATATAAGGAAATGGATCAGACTTGACAATTGGCTGTAATTCCACAAGGATTAGCAACTGCGGATACTATTAGAATCGGGATTTCATAAGAATTGCTTGTGTTTCACCTCAGAGTACTATCTCCAAACCTAGACCCACATCATACAAAACCATTGAACATAAAATCTCATCTGACTATCCGCGATTGCGCCTAGAACAGTTTTGAGCAATTTATCTATACAACTTGTAGACCTATAAGTCCTGCTTTCAAAAGAGAACTAGAGTTCAAAATGCCACAATCTATACTGGATTGGAACCCTGAACTTGCACGAGGACTATAGTGTTTGAGTTGATATAGCTGCATTATCGAACCATGTATTCATTTACAAGGTTTGGTTTGTGGTTATTTCACCACTAGCCCCATAGTCACCATTTCAACGCATCTCCGACAAACGAGACCGGTGCTCCCCTTACCACACGGATTGCACATGTCACTACTTGGCATCCAGTAATTGTCGACAGGGTACAACTGGTCCCCTCCTGTGGCGCGACACGTGGACAACCTCCCCTATTTTCTGTTTCCAGACGATCTCTCACACCGGACGGACCTAGCCCATGCCTGACACTGACTCATTGGACGAGGCAGAGAATATCCCAACACTGCCTGTCCCCCACTTCACATGACACATTGACTAGCCAAGGGAGACCATCCGTCTCTCCTCCTTCCTGAGCGCTCGAACACCTACCGATGCGACCACCAGGCTGTGCCTGAAGCTCCAAACATATTCTGAGGTTGTTTGGCCTCATTGTGCCTCACATACACCCAAAGACGATTGGTCTCCTCAGCAGACACGCCCAGTCTCCTGCCATATATGCACCCTGAAACACCTCATGACCTTCCCTGCCCCCTGGAAACACCTGCGACCCACATGGCACCTCTGGAAACATGGGAAGTCATTGAGGAGGTATAAAAGGGAGCGCATTTAGTAGGAGTAGTCAGTACCTTCCGGCCCGCAGAAGTAGCTTCTAGGGTGTTTCCCCCACTTATTGTACAACTCTCACTCAATCTAAAGGGGTACACCCAGCCTTTCCCAACCTCGTACCTCTCATCCACCCTCCTCCTCGCCCCACAGCCAGAGACAGGCCACACCTCTTACATTTTCTCGTTCATCGGTGTCTCACCTCCCACACCTCCATCAGCAGGGTCCCTCCTCACCGGACCCAGTGCCACATTTCCGAGCTCCCTCGATTAGGATCACCATTTTCGCGAGCAACACTCTGTAGAAGACAGGCCCAGAGAGAAGCCATCACATTCAAATCGCTGTCCATACCCAATGAGACTGATTGTCTCGCCATCTACTGAACGACGTCAGTGTCATCGTCTGTGTGACACTCATCACATCTCCAGTGCTGGTTCTAAGGGGAAGAGCACACCAAGGAAAGCAGACAGGGCAACACATTTAGGGTTCCAGTACACTTGTATGGGGAACCAGGTTTAGTAATTCACATTTTCTACATTGTTTTTGCTGACAACAGGTCCACCACACTCATCCACACCTAGGAGACGAACAGTCTCCACGAATCACTGTTCACACATACATATACACACACACACACACACACACACACCGCTCACACAAAGCTGATTTGTGCACTGACCTTCCCCCCTATCATTCAACTATACTTTCCCCTCTAGAGGACGAATGCAGTCGAATTCGAATCACATACTTTTCGATACCGACACCGCGGGTCCTTATCACAATGTCACAACGAGTAGAAATTCCGTAAAAAATAATGGATTCCGGTGGATTGAAGGGTGTTTGGCAGCGATCATTCAGCAAATAATGCATAGCATGAGACACCACATCACAGCAAGTCTTCCGCATCACCTTCTGTGTCAAAATCTCAGAGGCTGAGAAGGTAGCTATTCAATACAGGTATATAACTGCTTTGCTTTGACTGACATTGCTTCAGGAAACAATGTGATACTGCAATCTGCAAAAAGTGGGTGGGATGTGGATGCAACACCTAATCCAGCCATGTGCTGTGATGAACGGCACAGAGTCTGGGCAAGCACAGATGGTACAATGCATGCAGCCGGCCTGTGGCTTGAAGGTATGGTCCCATCTTATTCATTCATGTGCTCAGACCAATGCCACAACTCAAGTTCCACCTTCCCTGCACCAGGCTAACTGCCACTCTAGTGAATGGATGGCTTTTCAATAAATGTCAAGGGTTGATCAGGAGAGGGGTGCCACTGGTTGCATGAAGATGGGTTTGAGATGGGGGCTTTTTTTGGCAGTGTACTGTGTCTTAATTATATTAGAAATTTCCCTTTTGGGACATGCACGTGATCATTATGACAGTGTGTCTGTCCCCAGCCGCCCCTAATCATTCCACCAAATTGATTGTTTTGGTAAGGCCAAAAATGTCCCTGATATCCTCCATTCCAGCCACAGTATAACTGCTACTGAGACTGGGGGTTTTGGTTGCAATTCTGTGCCAACTGAAACCGGAAGTATGAGGTACTCTCCTGATACCTTCCAATTCAGAGTGATTGATATGGCTGCTCATACTGCCGGTGAACTGTCTGGAATCTGACTATACCTAAACACCGCACATTTTGCGCGTTTCAGGAATAGTCTGATTACAGTATAGGCCCATTTCTATGAACTGGTATACAGTCTCGGTATAGCCATATGGGTTGTGATCACAGAGTAACAGATACAAGGGGTAGGGAACTACCCTGCAGATTGGAAGTGCTCGCCTCGAAAACTGTAGAGGGATGTGTAGTCCACAAACCTCTTAAGTGTCAGCACAGAGCAGATTCCGGGTTCTGAGGTGACGAGGGCGACTGAAGCACGAAGAGTTCCAAACGAATAAGCCTGGAGTTTAGACTAGAATAGTGTAAAGTACAGGGAATTAACTACAGCTTATATACTACAGTCCCTAGGGGTTGTAAATTAAGGTACAGTGTCCAACTGGCAACAGACAAGATTAATGCAAAGTAAATGAAGGGGTATATGAACAGTAGAGGGGCGATCGGGAACCCGAAGGTCGGAGAACCGATCGAAACCGTTAGGGGATCCTAAAACGGTATCCTGGTTCGATTGATCAGATAGTTGATTTGATCAATGATCGGGTTGTTCGGGTTGTTCGGGTTCTGGAATAAAAGGAAAAGACAGTTCATGACATTACCCCCCCTCTAGGTGAAACCCGCCTTGGGTTTCACGATCGGCGCCGCTTCTTGTTCCATAGGTCTTCACCCGTGATGACCCACTTTCGTCCATGGGCGGTTTCCCTTAGAGCCTGCCGGGTACTTCTCGTAGAAGTCATCAAGACATTCGGTAGAATCCCCAAATGTTCCAATGGCTCCCAGGTGTTATCCTCGGGTCCATAACCCTCCCATCGGATCAGGTACTGCAAGCGCTTCCGCTTTTTGTTGAAGTGTATCTTCAGCACCTCTGCAATCTCGTAGAGGTCCACCCCATCTACTACGTCTGGAGGGGGAGGATCATTGTGGTGCTGATGGGCAGCGACAGGCGGAACCCAGGGACGAAGGAATACGGTGTTGAAGACCGGATGAACCTTCCAAGAATCCGGAAGTTTCAGTTCATAAGAGATGGCTCCAACCTTCTGGATGACTGTGAAGGGACCATAACGCCGGGCTTCGAACTTCTTTGTCGGGCGATGAGTGACCAAGTTCGCCCCGGACAGATACACCTTATCGCCGGGTTTGTAGTCGGGGTCCTCCTGCCGTTTGGCGTCATAGAGCCTTTTCATCGTCTCCTGTGCTGCCCGCATGGCAGCCCCTGCTTCCTCTCGGACTTTAGACATCCGGGTTGCAAATTTAGTCGCATCTTCGGTCGGGACCTCAAGTCGCGGTTCAGTGCCTTTTCACGGATGGAATCCCATGGTGACGAAGAAGGGACTGAAACCCGTCGTCTTGCTGACTTGGTCGTTGTGGTTAAACTTCGCCAGCGTCAACCAGTCCGCCCAGTCGTCTTCCAAGAAGTTGGTGAAAACCCGAAGGTATTGCTCGATGTTTTGGTTGACATGTTCGGTCTGACCATCGGTCTGTGGGTGATAGGCCATTGAAGCGTTCGAACTTTATGCCCAGGAGCTTCAACAGGTCCCGCATAAAGTGTCCCACGAACTGCGTCCCTCGGTCGCTGATCACCACCTCGGGCAACCCGAAGTCCTTCCCACACATGGTCGCGATAGATACACGCCATCCCCTCTCCTCCCAAGTGCTCGGTGCAGGGCACCACTCTGATTCCTTTCCCCAGTCGATCGACTATCACGGCGATAGAGTCGTATCCATTACTGACGGGTAACTTGGTGATCAGATCCACTGAGACATTTTGCCACACCCGTTCTGGAACCGCGTTAGGGTGTAGGGGTCCTCGGAGTTTCGAAGGAAATAGCTTTGTCCTCTGACACATGGGGCACGCCGAAATGTACTGCTTGGCGTCCGACAGTAGAGAGGGCCAATAGTAGTTTTGGGTTACTTGTTCCGCCGTCCGGAATTGTCCCGGGTGACCCGAAATATAATCGTCGTGGTGTGCCCGTAGAATCCGATGTCGTAGATCCCCAGTTGGAGGCACGTATACGGTTCGATGCCGGGTTACGAACCCGTCCTCGTGCTCTTCCCAGCCCTCCGCCTTTTCCTTCAGCGCCTTCTTCACCACATCTTCCCAGTCCGCTTTCCCAGCCTTGATGTCCTCCATAAATTGATTACCCGCCGTGTCATCCAAGACCGCCGGCATGGCTTTCAAAAATTCTTCACCGTCCATCCTCCGGAAGTACTGTTCCGGAAGCAGCACCAGATTCGAATTGTCCTGTGCCCCCTCCTCATGACCGCTTCGCCTCGAAAGTGCATCGGTTTTCACATGTTGCTTCCCGGGTTTATGAATGAGCGCGAAGTCGTATTCGCTGAGCTCCAACGACCAACGGGCTTGTCGTCTATTGAGTTTCTTCATGGTAGTGAAGTACTCCAGATTCCTGTGGTCCGTCCAGATTTCGAACTTCAATTGGCTGCCCTGCAGATAGTGTCGCCACTCGTAGAGGGCCCGCATAATCGCCAGCATTTCCTTGTTGTGGATGTCGTAGTTTCGTTCGGTGTCGTTTAGTCCCTTGGACATAAACGCAATTGGAACCCACACCCCGTTCTGGCACTGCGTCAAGCATGCCCCCATGGCGTAATCCGAGGAGTCCGCCTCAACCTGCCATTCCCCAACATCCGTTGGGAAATGCAGAACGGGTTCCGATGTTACGGCCAATATCAATTGGTCGAACACGTTCTTCTCCAGTTCTCCCCATCTCCACTTGTAGTCCTTCCGCGTGAGGCGGGTTAACAGCTTCGCGTAATCACCGAATCCTCTGATAAACCGTCAATAGAAATTGAGGAACCCGAGGAAGCTTTGCACGTCTTTAACGTTCCTCGGGGATGCCCATTGTCGAACACCCTCGACTTTTATGGGGTCCATCCGAATCTTCCCATCCCCGATGATGACTCCCAGATATTCAACCTCCCTCTGTTCGAACTCGCATTTCTCGGGTTTCAGGAACAATTCGTTTTCCTGGAGAATCTGCAAAACCTCCTTAACCATGGAGCGATGTTCTTCTAGATGTTCCGAGTAGATGAGGATATCGTCCAGGTAAACGATAACCCGTCCTTCCACGATAAGGTCCGCAAAGATGTCGTTCATCATGGATTGGAAGGTCACCGGCAAGTTCGTAAGACCAAAGAACATCACCAGCGGTTCCCACAACCCTCGGTTTGTGACGAACACGGCTTTCTCTTTGTCCCCTTCCTTAATCCGGATATTGTTGTATCCCCATCGAACATCCAATTTAGTGAACCAGGTTGCCTTACGGAGCATGTGCATGATCTCGGAGATGAGCGGAAGGGGGGTACCGGTTCTTGATGGTAAGAGAGTTCAACTTCCGATAATCCTGGACGGGTTGTAGCTTCTCCATCCTTCTTCTTCACAAAGAAGAAGGGAGAGGCCCACGGAGATTTCGAGGGGCGAATACGTCCGGTTTCCACATGCTCCTTGATGAACACATCCAGCTCCGCCTGCTCCGGGACCGACAAGGGGATGCTTTGCCCTTTCATCGGGTTCTGCGCCGGGTTTCAGCTCTATCGCGTGGTCCCATTTCCGTCGCTCGGGTAGCTTGTTGAAATCCTTTTTCTCAAAGACCCCTCGGAATTCCTCCAGATAATGAGCGGGGACGCTTTCTTCAAGCATCTTCGCCCCCTTTGCTTCATGAGCCGCGGCTGCTAGTTTAGTAGCCATGCTACCCATAGCGCGGAGGTGCTCGGCATCTCGTGAATCCAGTACGTCTTCGGGATACATCTTCGTGACGAAGATGCAGTCCCCTTCTTCCACGTCGGCATTGTCCTCTTCCTCCCATTCTTCCCATAAGTGAGCCCGCTTGCAAGCGGCAGGACACCTGGAGAAACGAATGGTCTGTTTCTGCCAGTCGATCTCTGGGTTGTGCTGTTTCAACCAGTTGAACCTGATGATGATGTTGCTCTTTCCGGTATCCGTTACCGCAAATGAGAAGATTTCGGCATGATCCTGCATTTGGAGGCGCATGCGTGTGACATGGGTGATGCGTCCACCCTTGTTGAGGGATCCGTCCACGTTGTAAACCGGAACCGCTACTGCGAGGGGTTCCACCTCGATCTCATTGTTGTCGACGAATCATTGGCTCATGAATCCGTTGGTAGCCCCACTGTCCAGCAACCCGACCACTGTATAACCTTTAAGGTTATTCAGCCCTTCGAGAGTCATTGGAACCATCATGGAATTCCCCGTAGTGCGGATATACTGGGGTGGCTCTTTCAAGTTATCCAGTATGCCCAGAGCGTCAGGGAAGTAAGCCGTTCGGATTTCTTCCACCATTTCGTTGTCTACCTCCTGTCTCCTGGCCGGGTGAGTCCATTTGGCGATGATCTCCCATGCCTTCCATTCTTGTGCCCGCGCTCGGGTTACAACCCGTCGCGCGCTTCCGAGGGGGAGTCTGCGCCATTCCGCTTTCTCCTGCTCGGGCTTCCGGGGTTTCTTGCCCCTTCACTTAGAGTCAGAGGGAGAAACAGCTCCCTCACTCTCTTCTATCTCAGAGGGAGTCCTTGCTCCCCCTTCTTCCATTTCCACTGTGTCTTCCTCTACACCGGGTTCTTCGATAGTCAAAACAGAGAATGAATTGTTCGAAGTTGTTACAGGTGAGGGGGGTATACGAGAATCCGAGGGCACAGTCTTCACTCGAATTCTTCGGGAAAATCCTCCTTCCCGAGGCGTTCCTTCATCATTTCCGAGATCAAAGCTCGGAATTGTGGGTTGGTGGGTCCTCGGGTAGTGCAGTTACAGGCCATGTACCCGACTTCTCCGCACTGGTAGCATCGGGGAACCGGCTTCTTGCTGACCGCCCGGTCTATGTCCATAGGCGGGGCTCTACGTTAGGGGCCCCGCCAGTGGCGACCGGGGGCGGAACGACGGCCAGCAGGGGGATTCGTTGGAGCGCGCTGCTCATTCCTGCGAAAGAAGTTCCCCTGGGTTCTGGTTCTGTTGCACCTTAGGCACTGTGACGGGACGATCGCGAAGTGCGCCATCCATAATGTGGAAGGCGTGACGCAACCCGTCGTGCTTGATGACCGCCACCTTCCAGTCGGCATAGGTGATCGGTAGTGCGGTTTGTCCATAGACGGACTGCAGAACCGGCTTCAGGATACCCTGCTTGAGGAGATGGATAAGCGTGGTTTTGTCGTAACCCACGGTGTTGTTGTATGTGTCCAGGAGCGTGAAGTACTCCATGGCCGTTCCCGCACCCTGGCGCAGCTTTTCGATTTTAGCCTGCGCAATTTCCACCTGTGCCCCTCCTTTGAAGGCATCAATGAGGTTCTTCTCGAAGACCTCGTAGCTCCGATACAGCGGGGTATCGGGGTCTCTCGGGTTGCGCATGGCCTGCACAACGTTGTTGGCCCATGCCACTGCCAATCCTTCCTTCATGTAGGACAGGACGAAGGCGATCTTCGCGCTGTCCCGCTCGTACGTCGGGTTGTCCAGGAAGTGCAACCAGCACTCCGCCAGATAGGAGTCCACCAATTCGGAGTCTCCTTTAAACGGGGTAGGGGCAGCGACACGGGCTGTCTTCACCTGTTTAGTCTCCCTGGGCCCTCCCATAGAGGCTCTTCCCAAGGCAACGAGGGCATCGCGCAAGAGTTGTTGCGAATGGGTGTTGTCCTCGCGGAGCAGACGATTCTCTCCGCGCAAGTTCCCCAGTTCCTCCTGCATCACTCCGAATTGCCGTCCCGCATGCTGTAGGGCCTGCAGCAGGACACTGTCCCTCTCTTCACCGGTTAGGGCGCCAAAGCTCTCCATCGAGGGGAGCACATAGTCGTTGCTCATCGTGTTACGTCCAGTCGGGTACGCCGTGTAGAGACACTATTATTTTGTCAGCACAGAGCAGATTCTGGGTTCTGAGGTGACGAGGGCGACTGAAGCACGAAGAGTTCCAAACGAATAAGCCTGGAGTTTAGACTAGAATAGTGTAAAGTACAGGGAATTAACTACAGCTTATATACTAAAGTCCCTAGGGGTTGTAAATTAAGGTACAGTGTCCAATGGCAATGGACAAGATTAATGCAAAGTAAATGAAGGGGTATATGAAAGTAGAGGGGCGATCGGGAACCCGAAGGTCGGGGAACCGATCAAAACCGTTAGGGATCCTAAAACGGTATCCTGGTTCGATTGATCAGATAGTTGATCTGATCAATGATCGGGTTGTTCGGGTTGTTCGGGTTCTGGAATAAAAGGAAAAGACGGTTCATGATATTAAGAGACTATTTTTGGTCTTATTCCCACACAATGGGATAGGCAGGACGTACTGATGACAAGGGCATGCAGAATAGTCTTATTTCTGCACTAATAGGCCATGTGCCTTCCATGTGATAGATGTCAAGGTCCGGGGATGTACATTCGGATGAAGTTCCGGGATAAGTGAAGGTCAGCTAAGATGATCTGATGGGATTGTTCTTATTCTGAGCAGACGGAGTTGGGGAAATAAGAACCCTTTCTGGGACAAGTCTCACTATGGGTATCTACGAGGAGCTGGAGGCCAGGGGAACATTACCCGATGGTCAGTGATGGCAGGAGAGGACCAGGGACAACTGGGAAATAGGATGAACAACTCGGTATCAGTCAGCCAAGAGCCTGAGGGTTTCAAGCCCCTAGGATGACCAACACCGCACAGTCGGACATCATGATTTTCCTGTATGCTGGCCAATGGCAATACACTTGTGGGAGCCCTTCCGATGGATAAACGGCTGTGGAAGGGGAACTTGGGCAATTTTACTAATTTATATTTCGTTCATGGACTTGCATATGATTTTGGGGTTTGTATAAGTAGTCAGGACATTATCTTGAGTAGGGTACAGAATCACCTGTGTGTTAGTAGGCTGAACACTTGTGATTGGGTTATTTCTGGGGTTGGCGCAGTGTGTATTGTTGTTGGACTTTAACATTGGGAAACCTAAGTTGGAATAAGGAATAGGGTATCGGAAACGTCTTGGACGTGATTGAGGCTATCTAGCATCTGGGAATTGAATTGTGTATCATCATCAGCTATTGTCATCAGCATCTGGGAAATAAGCTATCGGGGCTTCTATCATTTGTAATTGTTTTATTGTCGACCTCTCTGAGGTCTCTTATACGTCGTTGGACGTCACCACCACCACCACTCTCAATACTTGCTGTCTCATAAGCTGCAAAGCTTCTAAACATCTTATTTCCACTGCTCGATTATCGCTCAGGCCAATTCCTGGTGATATCTTGTAGTGAAGGTTCATCTTCCTAAGGGAAACACATACCTTCCCTTCAACCTTGTTAGGACCTGTAAAGGGACTATCACTCGTCTGAATCTCAGTTCTTGCACTCACTGATCAGCCTATTTCTGATCCCTGTCTTATTTCCATAGGCGTCACTGCTTATTTCGGAAGACTTGGGTTGTATTTGTATGATAAGTGGGTTGTTTGGGTTTAGTTTGGAGCACATCGTTCACCGGACACTTTTCTGTCTGATGCTCCAGACGGTTTTCCAGCCACCACTACGGATACTCCTGCACCCATCCATTTGTCCATCCAACCACCCGGGACATCTGTTCCGCTCTCGCTGGCACGTGCTATGTGATCAAGCCCGGGATCACTGAAGATACCTCTGGACATGTGCTACTGGGTAGTTACTGAGTAGTATATAAAGTTTCGCCTAGCATGGGAATCCTCATCCTTTCTTCTCTTCGGATTCCCCCACTAGTTTCCATGCCCCATGCCAAGCTTAAGGTTGCCCTTACAGAAATTCCATCAATCAGTTCAAGGTTTGCAGGAATGAGTCTGTATCGACTCGGTGTTGTCGACTATTTGTTTCCAGAATTTGAGCCCTTCTTTAGCTGTGGTGACTCTCCTCGAGCTCAGCTTAACTTCTTAACGGTGGACTCCCCAACGAGGACTCCCTATGCAGTGAGTCGGTTCACATGGAAAGTCTCGACCCACTGACCTATTTTCCTCTCCGCTCGGACATTATCTAAGTATCACCAAATCGCTGCCAGCTGGACAAGAACGACCTCAGAGCGGTGCTCTGCCATCCGAAGTATCCATCGTGACTTTCACGCCAGCGCTGAGAAAAATCTGTGCTTCAACATCTTCGAGGTATCAGTCCCCGTGCCCCATATCAAGCCTGGAACAAGTATATCCAAACTCCTCCGCTGTAGCAAATCGTGATGCTTTATACCCTTGCCAACTTTGAAACTGCGAGCGGCACAGCAACCGAGCATAAGGGTTTCTAACACACCGATCCCAGAAACCAGGTATTGCGGGGCGGTACACAACCAGGTCAGCGGATAATTATTGCGTCGTCTCTGATCATTGTCAATAAGTGGCAGGCCGTGGCCAGGCCAAGATATCTTACATTTCGGGAAACACAGTATGTGAAACACCTATGGTCCGCTCACGCGAACTTGGCAGTAACTTCAGGATACGATTGACGTGGGGATCAAACAGCCAAGATGGCGATGATTAACAGGTAGTTAGTTAGGTAGGTAAATTCGAGCCGAACTGTGAAGACGAGAGAAATCGGGAAGAAGCGCTTTATTCCCCAGATTCTTCCACAGTTTTGGACTTCAGGCACTGCAGTATCATGATCGTGCGTGTCGTCTCAGCTCAAACTTATACCGCTTCCCAGATCGAATGGAAGTGGCTCGCGAGCCGGTGTTAGACATCTATACCTGATCCACTGGAAGCGATGCCAGGCAACAAAGGCGACACTAGTCCGTCCTATTGAACCGGGCCTTAAAAAATGTAAGAGCAACGGCTCCCGAACATTATCCACTTTCAAGTTATTCTTCCGTCCCCCAATGTTCATGTTCTCCTCTACCCTCTTCGCCCTCGCGGGCCTTTCTCTGTCGATTGCTGCGAAATAGATCAAGAGCTCAAACATTGCATGTAGGTCTTTCTCAACCCCATGAATGCATGAGACTGATTATGTATACTAGTTTCAAATGCCGGGATCCAAGGCTGTATCAATTTCACCGACAATGTGGAGGTGCACCTCTCACCATTCCTAACTGTAACACCGTGTATCTCACAAATCGCGACCGGAACGTTACCTTCTTTCATCTCGCCGAAGAAGATGGTCCGGCTAGGAATTCCGTCCCCAACAACTCAAGCTATTCAGACAATTCGGAGACAAGGTACGGGCCAACTTTATCTCCCCAACTCTGAGTCATTTTTCAATTCTTTCCTAGTGTGTTGACGTGAAGGACGGCGTCAACGCAGATGGCACAAAGCCCCAAATTTGGTTGTGTCGCGAAGTCGAAGAACCAACAGTGGATCTCTGTGATGGATGGGACCTTCCAATGGGCCGGTACGAACAAGTGCACCGACCCCACCGACGGGAAGATTACGGATGGCAATGTGCCCAAAATTTACACGTGCGACAGCAAGAACACTAACCAGCAGTGGCGCAGCGATACCAATCCCGACAGCGCACGGTGGGTCCTTTGCGTATGGATGATTCAGCGAAAACTAAATATCGACAGAGCCGTCAACATCATTGGCGGTGTCACTTCTGAATAACCTCGCCGCAGCCTCTCCCACTGGAGGCGGCCCCTCCTGCGTCGCCGCGTCTGTCAGCACGAACGGCGCAAGGGTCGCCCTGGTGCCTTGCCTCACGCCCGTTGATGTCTTTCCCAACAGCAACACTACCTGGAGCGTCCCAGTTGCGCCTCTCACCGGCCCGCTGAACACGTTCGACGGCAAATGCCTGGACGTGCCCAATGGCTCAACCCAGAACTTTAATGGTGTCAGGCTCCAGGTCTGGGACTGCTTCCCCGAAAGCCCGCACCAACTCTTTCAAACCGTTAGCAGGCAGATCAAATTCGCTTGAACAAGCAAGTGCCTCGACCTGACCGACAGAAGCTCCGCCCCCGGTACCTTTGTGCATTGCTCCTGCTCTGCAACTTCATGGTGGTAGCTTCCTGAAACCTATTTAAGTATTGCAGATCCAACTGTGGGAGTGCGTCGTACCTGACAACAACGACAATCAAAGACTGGTTCCTTACTATGCTGGTCTCTTAAAAGTTAATTCCGACATGCGTCGCACTCTGCAAATCCTTGCACCGCATTCTCGTCAACCCCAGACAACATGGCTACCTTCCGAAGTTGATTCATTACGTTAGCCTATTACAGTGTGAGCGACTTGCGTGCCGTCGGAGTTGAGGTTGTATACCTGCTTGGACATCTCGACCCTCAAATTACGCTGAAGTTAACATTCCGGTTAGTTCTTCCTTCAAACGATAGCGTCGTTGAGCTCAGTTATTTTTGACTATCACTGCCTTGGAATTGTTGAAACATGTCCAACGACACTTCGTACTCGCAGACGGGAGTACTATCATGGAGCCGAATCGTGTTTAGTATGGACATTTCAGGGACAGAGGGCGTGGTGCTTTGTTTATATTTCTTGGCTCTTAAAGCATTCACTTAACTGTTCACTCACAGTCGCCGGATTCAGCTCTGGCCGCCGACTACAGAACTCATTGCAATCCAGCATCAAACTTCGGGCATCTCGGTCATGTTCAACCCGTCTCTCCCGGCGGGAAATTGGGAGAGGGAGTCACCAAAGTCGTTCCTATCTCAATGCACCGAGTTCAAAATGCGTCTGTCTACCATTCACCGCTGGCGGGTGAGAATAATTGTGCACTAGCCTCCCTTAGAATGTGAACCACTTCCTTGTGAGGACTTCGCGGACGCGGCATTGGGTTTCAATTCAAAATGTTCCCCCCTGTTGGTCAACATCCGCACCCTTCTCTGCAAGGAAGCGAACGATGGGTTCTGATGCGGCGCTGATCCAAATCGGGCGATACATATATTCACGTTGGCCCCCATCTCGACGAGAAGTCGAACCACGGCCTCATGTTTCCTGGCGCAAGGATTTTGAAGGGGGTTTCCGTAATTGTCGATTTGCAGGTTTACCTCTGCATTCTTTTCGAGGAGGAGGCGAACAACCTCCTCATGTCCCATCTACTTATATATTGCAGATCCAACTGTGGGACTGCACCGTACTTGACAGAAACCCCAACCAATAAAGGTTTCTGAGCAGTCTTTGAGCAGTATTAAACTGCACTATGTATTGAATCCTTGCACCACACTTCCGTCAACACCAGACATTTATAGAGCCAGACCTGACTGAACAAACCTAATGCCCGCAAATTTGAATCTTTTATTTGTGATCTCTGGTATGTAAGCGATCGCTGCCTTTTGTCTGCAATACCTGGCTCTGGTTCTGCATATAGCTTGGAATCTGTAACCGGCTTGCAACCGCAACCTGCCTGCCTTGGAAATTTTTGGTTGAAATTGGGTTGAAATTGGGAGTCCTCCAATGAATACCCGGACTTTTCTCGATACCCTCTAGATAATGGGTGACTTTCCATAAGATTAGATTTATGCTGGGGAATAATTTCGGTCATTTTGCCGAGATGCCAGGGCAGCTGTCAGGACCCCATCGGGCTCAGATCTCGCTGGGAATTTTTTCGACCCTCTTCCAAACCTAAATCAAATTTTAATCTGGAGGGGTCCCTACCCCCTCTTCAGAATTTCTTACTCTTGAATAAACGGGTTTTGCTGTTCTCGTCCATTCGCATTGCCGCTTTGGGTTGCGTGTCACTGGTGTCACAGACATCACTTTGTCTGCCTTCTACCGTAGCTTGTCGTACCACACGTACGACACCTTGTCTGCACAAACGACCCTCACCCATTGGCTCACGATGCAATGACGATGACGGCTATCACAAGTTATGGGTTCCCTCAATTCCTCCTCGTTTTGTACTGAGTACCATCACGGCCATTGCAGTTCCTGCCGTGAGTGGGAAGTTGCATCATCAACTTCGTCCTCATCGATATTTTCAAGTTGATGGCGAGGGAATGACGCGTTGAGAACCATTATTGATGAAGGTGGACGCGTCGAAAGAAAGTCTTTTCCTTTTCGCCCTTGACTTCGTGACTAAGTATTCCCTTCTATAGAAATGCATTTCGGCCATCGTTCGGCCTTTCTGATGTATTTTCATTCTCCGCTCCATCTGCAAATCTGTAGCGCTCTCTTTCCTCCCACCACATGCCACCGTAGCACCACTCCTTTATGCTCCTCAGGTGAGCTTCAATCCACTGAGAATCATCAAAAGACATTGTTCCGAGCCCCCCACAACGTCCTTCGGCCCTGTTCTACGTGTCACAGTACATGCCACCACCCCCCTCGTACATATGGACTCATTTCCTGAGCTGCTGAACCCATTTTCCACTCGCCAGTATGCCCCCGGGTGTCTTGACGAGGCGCCGCTCTGTCCAAGCGTATTTTGGAACCTACCCTCACTGTACATGACCCTTGCCACCTGTTGTATCGTTTTTAGGTTTTGAATTTCATTGGGCCACTTCCTATATATATAATATGTTGTCAAAAATTCATTGCTACCCCAAATGCCCATGTCCTTTGATATCTAATCTCTTTCAGATGCCACTGGACTCTTCAGCACCGAGAAAGCTGCCGAAGCCTGCCGCCTCGCCGTCTGGTGCCGTTCCCAGAGAGGAATTGCCTGAAAAGGAAATTCCAAGGGCGAAAACGACGCAAGTTCGAAAGAACTGAGACGCGTTGATTGTTGATGTTTAGCCAGCATCAACAAAGAAGTATGTATCTAGAGCCTAGACTCTACTAGAGGAATTTATTCTGAGCTATTCGTTATGGGAAGCCCAAGTGATTAGATTACTTATAGATATAGATTGTCATGACGGCATCGCTGGCACCCCCAATCCCCAGAAATTAATTTATGCTTATGGAAAGTCACCCAATCATTCACTTCCACGGCAAAAGCAACACTTTTTTCGCTAAATTACACTGTACAGAACGCGCTCGCGGTGCACGTGCGACGCGTCAGTCACATCACGCCGCGTGACGACGCCCCCATTGTCTTCTCCTTTCTCCTCCTCGTCCATGGATATCGTCCCACCCGAAAATAGTCCCGACGACATGCCACTGCTGAAGCGGCGCCGTGTCTCTGACTGCGCGGCGCGCTCTTGTGAAGCCAGTCGATTCGCTTCAAGTTCCTCAGCCATCCTGAAACATCTGTGGTTTCCCGAGGGCGATATCGTCCTGGACATCGAACAGCGCTTGCTCAAGGTCCACCGAAAACGGCTTCGATGTTCCGTCATTTTTTCCGATATGCTGCATATCCCCCAACCATCACCGTCCGAGACCGACCGGATCGACGGCTGTCCGAGCGTGACGCTCGTCGGGGACGCGTTGGCGGACTGGGAAGTCGTATTCGGGTGGATATATCAGAAATCGTGCGTGGACGTTCACTTGCCCTTGAACATCTGAGCTTACAGTATCACAGCAACTTCCTCGCGAAAGTAGTAACATTCGACATCCTATCCGGCGCGCTCCGCATTTCGACGAAATATGAGATTGCGGAGCTGCGTCAGTGGGCGGTCACGGAGCTCCTTTCAAGGTGGCCTGTAGACGTTGCGAACATGAGCCTGAACGCCTTGCCCCACGCCGCTGGTACGGCGCTCGTTTTTTCCCTCCATCAGTGGCATTCAGACGTCACATTTCCCTTTATTGTAGAAGCCATAAATCTCGCCCAGGAGTGCGCCCTCCCCGAGATCCTCCCCTCCTGCTTCTACGCGCTGTCCGTCCAGAAATTCCATTGCAGCGCCGACGGCGGGCGCTCGCACATCGTGCTCTCCCCCAACGACCTCCGGCGCCTCATCGCCGGGCGCGAAGCCCTGCAAGACGCCCTCGTGCGTGTCGTCATCGACCCGCTCACCGAGCCCGGGTGCTACAACAACGCGTCCTGCGGCACGTGTGCGCCCCGGCGCGTAGAGTACTGGCGCACGCGCCTCGCGCCAGACCCCAAGTCGCCATGGGGCACCTGGCTGGTGCGCGAGCTCGAGCAGATGCTGCGCGACGACGCGTTCGTGGGCACGCTGTGTTCCGATTGCGTACACGGCCACCTCAGCACGATTCGCTGGAGACACGGCCGGCTGCGGGGCGCGATACCCGGCTTCTTTTTACTATAGTACCGTACATCTTTTTGCTATAATACCCGTATATTCTTTTGCTATAGCTCACCATCTCGTCTCGGATCGTGGACACATGCCTGTACAATTGCGTCGGATTTCAACAACGATACCGCCGTATCACTTTTGTGTATGTTTTGCCCTTGTGCTTTCTGCATTCGCTTTTGGCTTGGCTCATGCCTTCAGAAATGTTGATGTCGTTCTTCCCGAGGAAGCTGAATGAATATCAATCTAACTGGGCACAGATCGGTTTATTTCCGCGAAACTGTGTTCATGAACAATATAACATGTTCACGGCAGGCGAAGCTCCGCATTCTCATTGACTCGGTTGTCATACTATATGATACTTGGCTGAGATTGATATTGAAGCCGGCGCCTAATGACTTTTCTACATTTGCTCATCAATGTAGGAATTATAGGCATTTTGGTGTTTTTCAGCCGGCATGATGGGGCGAGTCAAAAAATGCGGATCAGTATATATACAAATGAGCATGTTGAGAAGACAACGGTTGCATTGGAGTCGCAACACTGTTTTTAAATGCAATGCTTTTTTCAGCATCCGGCATGATGGGGCGAGGCAAAAAATGCGGATCAGTATACAAATGAGCATGTTGATAAGACAACGATTGCATTGGAGTCGCAACACTGCTTTTAAATTCAATACTTGGATTCGAACACAATCTGAACGGCTACATATAACACGCAGAAGTCGAGTGATTCCATCCCTCTTATCCAAAATGCCCCGCCAGCCCACCGCAACGGAAATCCGCCTTGACCACATCACAGCGTGTTTGACACCCGCCTTGACGCTCCTCAAGGAGCTGAATGATGCATTCGGCCCCCCATTTATCCAACCAATTTCAAGCACCATTCAAACCTTGCTTAATGCAGTCCAGGTGATTCGTTCAGGATCTGAACGGACAGGTAACTTACCGATACCGAATGCTAGAATTTGAAGCGGAATAAGAAGGAATGCGCTCAGCTCTTGGAGAACATTCATCGAATTCTGTATGCAATTATCGACCTCCATGTCCGATCCCAGATTGCCGGATCTCTGTCTCCAGCAACAATGAGCCACATTGGGACATTCATGGAGTAAGTTGTGTATGACACTTGAGGGAGACCTTTTGACAAAAATCCCTTTCAGAACTCTTCATAAGATATACATATATATTGAGGCACAACAGGATGGGAACAAGATCAAGCACCTGCTCCGCAACAATGAGATGCAGCACCTGCTTAAAGATTGTCACACCGGATTGGACCGAGCAATGGAGATCTTCCAAGTACACCCCATGTTTTATTGTCTTGAAAAAACTCTGACTATCCCTAGATTACGCCTACAATGTTCAATGACATCACCGATATAAAGAAGGCCATGAAGCTCATGCACGAAGAATTGCTTGAAGTGATCCAAACACTTTCTGATGCCAGTACAGACTCGGATAAGTCATCAGTATGTACACCATGCGCATCCATTGGACCATCATGCATGAATAATCCAAAGACAGGTCTATCTGCATGCAAATGAATCAAAAAATAGGTAAAGGACCAGTTGGATGATCACTCACCCCTTCTCACACTTTGTCCAAGTTTAAATTCATTTTCAATGTTGCCGCCCACACCCAAGATCTTTCATGGCCGTGAATCAGAAGTGGATCAAATCATGAAAATGCTCAGCCAGCAGTCACCCAGAATTGCCATTATGGGAGGTGGTGGAATGGGAAAGACAAGCCTTGCAAAGGCGGTCCTCCACCATCCAGATACTTCAGCTAAATTTGAACACAGATTTTTTGTCAGCGCAGAATCTGCAACCACCAGTATTGAACTTGCTGGACTCATCGGACTTCATGTTGGATTGAATCCCGGCCAAGATCTCACCAAACCTGTTGTTCAATATTTTTCCAAGAAGTCAATGCCTCTCCTGATTTTGGACAACTTGGAAACAGTCTGGGAACCAATACAGTCACGAGGTGGAATTGAAGAATTCCTTTCTCTGCTCACAGATATAGAACATCTTGCATTGATAGTATGTCAGGACAGATTTCACTTTTGCTTATACTAATATCCAACAGATCACAATGCGAGGGGCCGAAAGGCCGGGGAAAGTTCACTGGACTCATCCATTTTTAATGCCTTTGCAACCTCTGTCAGATGAAGCTGCCCAACAAACCTTCATGGATATCACAGATAGTGTCTACGCGGAAGAGGAGATGAACCAAATCCTCCCATTCACAGACAATATGCCTTTAGCAGTGGATCTTATTGCCCATCTAGCAGACTATGAGGGTCTGTCAAATGTCTTGACTCGCTGGGAAGCCGAAAGGACATCTCTGATTTCTGTGGGCTACGACCGGAAGTCAAATTTGGATGTGTCAATTGGTCTTTCTCTCTCCAGTCCCCGAATCACACCTGATAGCCAGCAACTATTAAGTCTCCTCTCAATCCTCCCAGATGGCCTTTCTGAGGCTCAACTGGTCCAAAGCAATCTTCCAATTCCCAACATTCTTAGTGGCAAGGCTGTATTGCTGGCCACGTCATTGGCATATATGGATGGTAACAAACGACTTCGGTCCCTGATACCTGTGAGGGAGTATATCCAGAAGTTCCTCCCTCCCTCTCGGTCACTTTTACAAGCACTTGTCAAGCATTTTCATGAACTTTTGGAGATATACAAGAGATTTGGTGGAGACATACTGCAGCCAGTGGTCAATCAAATCACTTTAAATCTTGGAAATTTGCAGGAAGTCTTGCAACGAGGCTTATATGACAGTATTTCTGATGTGTCAAGTGCAATTCTCTGCATAATATCTCTGAATTCATTCTACAAAGTCACTGGACGGGAGAATTATGCAGCACTGATGTATCAGATTCAACCTATTTTGCAGGGACTGGGTGATCACGAACTGGAGATACACTTCATTGTTGAAGTTTTGAGGTCATATGGACTCCACTCTGTCTTAGATCCAGAACAATTGATAGCCCAGGCAATGGCACATTTTGAACAAGTCAACAACCCTCTTCTTGAATGTGAGTTTTTTCCTCAAGCCATTTTTCTCCAATCTGACTCTGGTGGATACAAGCAAAAGTTTATCATGTGGCAGGATCCTATTTCTTGAACTCTAGATTGGATCCAATCCGGGCTATGAAATTTTACTACAAGGCACTGAATTTGTCGCGAACATGTGGAGATATCAATGAGGAATGCGCAATTTTGATAAGCATTGCAATCCTCAAACACAGGATCGGAGATTATTCAACTGCTCAAGTACATGTCAATGAAGCACAAATACTCTCCGCATTGTCAAGAAATATGTATGATGAAGCCCAAGCACTTTGGATTGGTGCTGTCTGCTCTACATGCCTTGGAGACTTCCGACAGAGCATGATCCAACTCTACAGAGGTAAAGAGATTCTTGGTAATTGTGGCCTGGCTGGGGGAACAATTGATCTCAAGATCATAATGCATCAGGGAGAGATGCATTTCATGAAATCAGAATATGCCCAAGCCAGAAGCACCTACAGCGAAGTAGTTGGCTTGTCCTCTCCAGACAAAAATGTCTTCTCTCATGCATTGTCACTTCTCAATATTGCAAACATTGATATAATAATTGGTGGGCCTAGAGAAGAAGTGTACCAAAATTTGAAAAAAGCAAGAGATGTTTTCAGCAGCAATAATTATGTGGGTGGAAGTCTTTCCTGCAGCATGGTTGAGGCCACTTTAAAACTTAGAGAGAAGGAGTTTGACTTGGCCCTGGTCCAATTCCAGGAATGCCTTCATTTGGCCTGGGGAATGGATAACGAAGTTGAATTGCTTTGCTTGGAAAAACTGGCTGATATAAAGACCTGGAGAGGTATTGGATGGCCATATACATGGCCAGTGATATACTTGGGACATGCCCAGAAATGCAAAGACAAATTGGCACTTCACAAGGCACTTCTCTTTCTAGGAGATGTGTTTGTTGCAAACGAGGATAAAAAAACAGCAACCAACCTTTACACAGTTGCGTTGGAGGGATTCACCAACATGGATGTGCATTGCAGCCAAGCACAATGCAAGCTACGTCTTGGAGACCTTGCAAAGGAACAGGGTCATATCTTGGAGGCAATTGCCTTCTGGAAGGCAGCTCGACCACAGTTTGTGCAGTCGTTGCAGGTCAAAGATATAGCCCAAATTGATTCCAGGCTTTTGACTTTGGAGAAAGCTCATCAGAATGCCCTGCTGGAACTTTCAACTTTTGATGTGCCTGTTCATTTGTTGAACAAAGAAATCATCAAGACTGAACAAGTACTTCATGAGAATTCCAAAGAAGGCATTGTCTTGGTTGCTACATAATGAAAAAAAATTATCTCTGCCCTTTTTCAGGCATTTTCATATATGCATCTCCCGGTCCATCTGTAGGTTCAAGTTGTATTTATTTATCTATTTCAGCTGTTTTCCAACATGAAGTCGATTTCAATTTAGGACTCACATTCTACAACACCAATGGCATGAACACTACATTGTAATGTTAGAATATTACCATTCTGCAGAATACTCTTGCTTGGGTCAAGCTTTCATTGATTGGGTACAGGCTGCCGTATTCATTTGTTTTGCTAAAAATGTTTGGTAAGAGGGGTTGTATCCAACCACCACACAGTATTATAAGTAACGAGGTATAGAGAGACTCAGAAGAATGTGTATAGCTAAAAATTCGTAGGATCTTGCGGATTTATCAAATCTTTAGAAAGTTCAAATTAGGGTGCAGCGGCGGCGTGTGAAAGGCAAACAGGTGCATACTGATTTGAGGCATCTGCTTAATACATGAGGTATATACCCGCTGCCGGAAAAGTCGGTGCCCCAGTGGTGTCAAGTGCCCACTGTTGGACGATGGGTCACATTGTACACCAGCCATGTTGCGATGATTCCCAGCAGCAGTTACTGGAAGCTTGATGGGCCAACAAAGGCCACTCGAGCCCACCACAAATCGGTGATAAATACTAGAAATTGTTCGTGATGGTTGAGAAAAAAAAACTAACATGAGTACGACATAAACCAACGGAAATCCTGGCTGACAACTTTCGAGAACCAAAAGTTTGGGGCCGAATGGTGCCGATCAGCCGAATGACAGCTCCGTGGCCAGGCAAGTGACGGAGAGCAGCGGGGAGCCCTGCCGAGAAGACCCATCAATTAGCATCAACACGTCCTTCTCTTGTTGCGGCCGATTTTTCTGTTTTTTTACCTTCCTGCGGTATTTTGAGTGAGTTTACGGAGTGGGAACCAGTTCAGCCTCGATAAGTGTCTTCCGAGTCGAAACTCTATCCTCGCCGGCATCACAGTCCCCAAGGAACGTGCACGAATACGTTGATGACACTTCGGGCATCTCGGTGATGTTCGAACCTACTTGTCCTCATTCTCCTGCCAAGCGTATTCCAGCTATTCGCTGTATTTCAGACGGAAAAGCAGATGCCAGAGCCTTAATGTGTGAATCCAGCGTTCATATCATTGAAGATGTAAACACAACAAAAACAGTAAATTAAATGTCCGGTCGTTATGACACGTAAAAGATAGATCAATAAGCATCTTTGAACGAAGAATCGTCCACATAGGTTGGTTGGGAACGCAGGAGCACATCACTGCAGGAACCAATCCTGATTGGGGTTGTTGTCGAGAACAACGCAATCCCACATCTGGATCTAAAACCAGTCAACTACAGCGCAGGCGCGTACGGCCGGAAAACGTACGGGGTTTCCATTAGTCCAGACTCCGTTTGTCGCGTCGAGGCACTTGCCCTTCCCGCTCCACTCGATCTGTGCGGTTCCGCGGTGGTTAAAGATCTGGTTCGTGTTTCCGGGTGTGCAGGTCCAGAGCTGCAGCTTGACGCCGTTGGCGGTGGATCCGTTGGGGACATCGAGACACTTGTTATTGAATGTCTTGATCTGCCCTGTGAACGGGGCAACGGGAACAGACCAGGTGTAGTTGCCCTTGGGGAAGGTGGTGTGCAAGTCCGAGTCATTGCACCCGACGATGGCGACCTCGGCGCCGTCTGTGTCCGATGCCGCCGTGATGCAATGGCTGACATTCACGGGTGCTGGGTATCAAGTGGGTGAGTTGAAGAGCGTGCGGAAGAAAATCAGGAATCTGGCTACTCACCATCACCACCAGCGAGATGGACGCTAGACTCGATACCAGGGCTCGCCGCAGGGTTTTGATGATATTCGATCAAAGCTGACGGCGGAGCGACTGGTGGATAATCAGCCGATTTAGGCGAAGCGCGGGAGATGCCGAGGTTGTTTTGACTTAGACAAAATTTCGAGTAAGTCGAAAATTCAAACTCTTCCTAGAGCAAAGTTTATACCACCTACGTGTTCGCAATAAATTTCCCTTGAGTTTCTATGTTTTAGATTTTTGATAAATCCCTGCGTTCGACTGCAATGTGAGGGATCAATTTCGCATCAATGCCCCTATTCTTGTTTTGGAGGTCTTGATTTTCCCACAGCGAATGCGTGCTGACCGAGACCGTCACGAGACAAGATAGGGGCATTGATGGTCATTCGATGGGCAGTATTGCGAGAACACGAGGAGACTTTTCAACAATGTAAAACATAGAAACTCAAGGGAAATGTATTGTGAACACGTAGGTGGTATAAAATTTGCGCTAGGAAGAGTTTGAATTTTCGACTTACTCGAAATTTTGTCCAAGTCAAAACAACCTCGGCATCTCCCGCGCTTCGCCTAAATCGGCTGATTATATTCCAGTCGCTCCGCCGTCAGGTCAGATCGACTCATCATCAAACCATCCCGCGGCGAATCCGACTGGTTTACGAGTCTAGATGGACGCCGGCCCTGCGGAAAGTTTAGTTTGCTTTGTTGTGAACCTGAAAATTGTACAAGATGCGTACCGCACAGTGTCGGGATGGGGGGCACCGAACCACTTCTGGTTTGAGTTATTGCTGTCGCAGGTCCACAATTGCAGCACATTGCCATCCGTAATCTTTCCATCCGAGAGGTCGATGCAGTTGTTTGTGCCGCTCCATTGGAAAGTCGAGTCCGTGAGGGAAATCCACTGTTGGTTTTTGCTCCCCTGGACACAAGACCAAATTTGAAGCTTCGTGCCATCGGCATTGACGCCGTCCTTCACGTTGATGCACTGGAAATATGGTAGGGAACAGGGAAGGACGTAGGATAATAATCGGAGAATCCAACCTTGTCGCCGAATATCTTGATTTGCTGCGGGCCCACAGGAACCCTCCCGAAGAACGACACGTCCCAGTCTTGGTTCGTAAGATCTTCGGTGTTGCAGTTGTGGATTATGAGTGGCTCGCCATCTGCATTGTCTGCCACAGCGATGCAGCCCTGGATTCCAGCGTTGAAAACTAATTTGAAACATGGTCGGTGGCTTGCATTGAAGGATGAATTGAATAAGAAGACGTAAAAGCGCTTTTTGAGCTCTGGATTTCGACCGCAGCCGCCGAGAGGGAAAGGCAGACAAAGGCGAAGAGACCAGAAGAGAACATGGCGGTTTCGACGATGGTATTGCCTTGAACTCTGCCTGCCTCATTTTATGGTCCAGCAGATTTGAATAGGCGGGCGAAGATGCCCTCTGCGTCTCACGTCATAACCTGAAACGCTGCGATAAATAGTACAAGAGCAAGGAAAAAATCCCACGTCTTGGGTAAGCCGAACAGCACCAGTACCGGTCCCAGGAATTTCTCTTGCGACACCCACGCTGACCGAGTCAGACACCGAACCCAGTTCCAGCTTTCCCAAAGTTTCGCCACTATCGAATTGATGGTTAGCCGACGTTGAAAATATGTGCCGATGACTCACTGTCAGTATCTGCCAGTGTCAGTGAATCACCGACATCGAAGTTTGGAACCACTCCACTTCCAAAATCCCGTTCGGCCCGTGTCGTTACACGTCGCAAATCTTGTCATGCTTGCCGACCCGAGGTTTGAGCTCAGGACCGGGGACCAGAGTACATGATGATTCTCAACACGGCTCCTGTACGCAGTGAATCAATTATTGGAGTGTTCCAAGTATAAGTATCATGGTTCCGACGCATTCCTAGACCCGGTGTTGGACCAGCTTTAGCCTCTGAGGAAGAGGGAAAAGGGCGCCAGAAAGGATTGCAGGTCGTAACACAGCACACACCTGTGTGAACCTGCGGCCAGCTGGGTACAGCGCCGGCTTGCGGCCCGCGGGGGCCCTCGAAGATGCCTGGGTTGGTTTTCTGGTTAGTGTTGGTCTCGACTACACCAGCCTCAAGGTCTTAATGAGCAAATATATGACAGCTTACCTTCCACGATTCGGTATGGCCCTCGACTTGGAAACGGCACAATATACTACACTGGGGCCCTCGTCGTTTAGGCCGATAGCTTCCAGTGATGACGGGTGCATATACCTGAGGATCTGGCAGGCGAGCTGGAAGACCAGGGACCCGAGTTTCGGTGGAGTAAAGCGCCGGTCCCGCCTGCAGACATATAAATGCGGCTCCAACTTGAAGCTCGCTGTCGCAAGTCAGTTCAATTAACCGTCCCACACTCCAGTAACGGCAACTTCAAGCCTCACCGTCAACAAACCATGCACGTCAACCTACTCGTTGGCTTCAGTTGGCGATCTTACACCCATGTTATGGCGACTTGGACGCGTACGCTATGGTTTGCCGGAATAGTCTCTCGCAGCCACACTTCAATATTTTACTGAACTCGTACCTCGTTATATTGAAGTCTGTTATTAACCGCGGGGGTCCGATCAGGGTAAAAGCTTGTTACATAATCTACACAGCCACATGGACGCTTTTCGATGTTTTGTGCCTACAGACTCAATATTAAGACTAGATTTTACGGCAATACATTCATGGAGATGCCTCCAACCTTCCTATCTGCTTAAATTTTTTTATACACTGCAGAACGGGGTGGTAGAAATCCTCAAATATATCATGTGACTGCGCAGTCTGTTGAAAAACCGAACCTTGAACAGTGCTCTAAAATGCTGAATGAAATCCAGAAGGCATGGAATGGTAATAAAGTCCTTTTTAGTGGTTGAAACAGGCAGAAAATTCTTGTAGTGGTGCCGTGGTTGGAGGTTCAAAGGCGTTGTGGCTGTGCACATTATGGAACAAGCGCTTACCCTGATCGGGACCCCGCGCTTAACAACAGACTATTGCCGGAAGGACTCGGATGAAATCAGAAATCAAAGTCAGCTGCCAGCACATCCGCTTCGGGACAGGGGGTTTATAATCTTCACAATCACTTCGTAGACACCTCCCGTACACCTCTCAACATCTCATAATTTATCCTGACAGTTGATTTGCAAGGAAAAATCAAATCTTGGCTCCTGCTCTAGTTGGCTCTGGCTAAATATAGTGAACAGAGCATTACTACTGCGCACAAGTTAGACAAATTATAGCGCAACATTAACACATAAGGGAAACCATTTGTGCGAAGACAACCCAAGCTGTCTCTCCAGAACACATAGGAGACCTCAAGAGCTCATAGACCTGTGACACAGTAACATCAATCTCCTATGGCACCCAATTGAGAGGTGCTTCTCTTGTGAGTTGAATATCATTGCGGAAGGCATCAACAGCAGCCTGAGAGACCGGCATTGCAAAGCAACGTCTGCCATAGTACCTGCAATTTTCGGACCCTAGTATCCAGACTATCCCGGACCGAGCATATCTCTTCAGCAACGCTTCTAGAACATCCTCCTCTGGCCCTATAATTATAATCAATGACTAAAGAGTCCCCGCACGACAGGAAAACTTGCATGTCCCGTCGTCGGCCCTGTCATTGCCATTTGGATTATTTGTGGCCTCCTCCTTGCCCTTATTCAATGGGTTATCAGGCATGGATACAATTGAAGAGGCAGCTAGAAGTGCGAATGAAACACTGACACACTCGAAATTTTATAGCTTCACTGGGTTGTCACATGACCGCGTCAAACTATGTGCGACTGCGCTACGCGACGCAGACCATTACATAGGTGAAACAACTTCTGGGCGGCTGTGCATAGAAGCCAGGCATATATTATATGTCAGCACCTGTCATTCCAGACTATGGAATGGGAGAAAGAGGATTGTCATGACCAATTTCTGACCAGCTGTAAACCTGTGCGGATAAAATAGGACCATTACATAGCTGAAAAAACTTGCGGGTGGCCAAACATCGCAGCCAGGATGTCAGCACTCGCTGCGCCTCACAGCCAGGCATATATTAGATGTCAGCACCTGGCATTGGAGAAAGAGGATTGCCATGGCCAATTTCTGACCAGCCATAAACCTGCGCGGATAAAATGACGTCTTGAAAATCTCTGATATGTGGCAAACAACTGTGTATTATTGTTTGTAAAGATTCTGAATGTCATTATGCAAGATTCCATGACTGCCACTTGGCCCAATCCTGACCTTGGAAGTAACATGGCACATAGTACATGTTATGACCACCACTAGGAGCCCCCCGCACTCAGGAATGACACGATGCTTACTGCATGTTATTAGTGAAGACTACGGCCTGAAAAGAGGAGTGGAGCCAGTATAAAGTCAGTGTTCTGTGTTTTTTTTTTGTTTTTTTTTTCACTTCCTCAGCCACCTGCACAATGAGTGCACAGTATTATTGTTACGACCATGCACTTTCCGATTCGTTCCGGTTCCTTTCCGGCCGTTTACAGCCATTCCGGTTGCAGCCTACTTTACGGCCGTTGCGTCCTATCCAACTTTCCTGTTGTGTCCGGCTACATAGTTCCATTGACGCACAACCTTTGGGGTTTCCGCAATGAAGGTCTTCTGAGTGTTCCCCAAATCAAACATATGACTTATGCAACTATGCTTCTCTCTTATTGTTCTTATTGTCTTTCGCTATACTTATTGTCTTTTACATACTTCTTTCCGCATTAGACTTACCTCCGTATTTAGTATAAATACGTATTATGTTCTACTGTATCTTTAGTTGAAAATTAACGTGCTTTGCCTCCGCATTGCTCCGTGGTCTGACTTCTGCTTCCTTCGTCGAGCCAAGTTAGTTGGTGTACCCGATCCGCTATGTGGTATCACTTCCAGCCTTATCTGTCCTTCCGGCCTTTACGTCTTCCGGTCTTCCATCCTTCCGGCCTTTTCCGACATGGATATAACAATTATACGCCCAAATGGGACACCATCACCCAATGGGACAAAGCACTATTGCAGTATGAGCGCTTGTCTCCTCACCTCGAAAATTTTTAGGCATGTTTCTGAACATATTGGCTTTGAGTGGGTGAGGTCTTAGGACAGCGGTTGCCAGTGCCTCCTGCTACTGAAAGACATCAATGTTGAAACCACAGAAAACCGAAATTTCGAACTTGAATAGCTTGCTTGTAACGGCCCGAAAAATCCTCCCAAAAATTCTGAGAACTCATGCATAGCATTGGATATATGTCCTTCAGGTTCATTTGGTATAATACTGCTGAAGTGGCGACAACTCGTCAACCAGAGGACTTTCAGGCTATAACCGGGTCTGTGACACATGTGACATGCATAACTTTCCGACCACATTTCGCTCACTTGCAGTGGACATGGAAGTTTGAATATTGTCATATACATTCTAGGAAGCAATTAAAAGAGATTCCCAAGTAGAATGATATTTTTTGAGCAGAAACAGCAGATATTTGGCAAGTGGTGGCTGTGCATCCCATTGGGCTGTCCATCAACTGATAAGGGAAATTGAGACAGATAGGTCCTGATCTCGACAACTTCATGGTCAATTGCCCTCAAACTTGTTATGTGTGAAAATTGGACCTACCTCTGGGTGGCTTAGATTTATACAAAATGTCCAAGTCTGTATCATAAACAGCGAACAAATTTTGATCATCCCATTTGGGTGTATAATACTGTAACTGCTCTTTCCGGGTTGTTGATAACTTCTCTCTTAAATACTCAATGTGCAAATGAGAACCAAGGTGAAGGGTGTAGCTTGACCTTCCCAGAGAAAACAACTCCTGGGTTATGCCAGTGCTGTATCTTTCTGGATTCTTTGAACCCAAAGAGCAAGCAATATGCACAAGCTCAGGTGTGCCTTGATCTCTGTTGATATTTTAATCCTTGACCAAAATGAGGCTTCCCAGGCGCAACTGCAGTGCATGTCATGTGGCGTTTTTGGGAAGCGCTTGCCTTACACAGACCAATGTGGACCATGCCATAATAAAGGTGAGTTCTATTTCTTCATCTCATTGCTCTGTTGACAATTCTTTACCATTCGCAGCTGCAGGTATCTAACCACACCTCCTCAACCCACAATCGAACTTACCATGTCCGTATTGGATCAATTTCGCAATGTTGGATACAACGAGACAGATTGTGTAAAGGTTTACACTGAGACTCGCTGGACACTACCTCAAAGGTCAACATGTGCCTTGGTCAAACATCGAGATCTTATCCACCGGATACTTTACGGATGGTATGCTCTTTCTTCACGAGTTACTTGCCGGTTTTAATTCTTTCATCATTCAGAGGTCAGAGATGAGCTTCTTGCAGGTTGGAATGTTACCTCAACAAAAACAAAAACATATCCTTTGACAAAGTTTGTCCAATCTGTATCCTCGCATTTGCCTTTTTTTCACTCCTCCAACAGGGAGGACATGGAGTGGTGCTTCCACGGCAACCAGAATATCATCCCAGAAATCCAGCACATGGCCGTTCTTGACTTCTATCAGGTGAACAAAAATTCCAGCGCTCAAGATGTGTATTTCACGAAATTAGCCTGTTTGCGATGCAGCCATCAGATGGCTGATGGCTGTGAAAATTGCAAAATTGAGGTGAACCCACCAAATATTCCCTCAAGTTTGAGTACACAAGAGTAACACCAGGTAAGGCTTCCACGAGTCCTGTAGAAAGTCCCAAATAAATTCTGCCTCAGAGGAAAAAGCGGGGAGCCATTTGATGGCTCGAACGGCTCACCGCAAACTCTCTATTACCAAACATATATGGCTGTAATACTGAATCGCCACCTCAGGCTTCGTACCACAACCAGAGCAGGAGCCAAGGTTTGATTTGCCCTTGCAAATCAACTGTACAGGATAAATTGTGAGATGTCGAGAGGTGCATATGAAATGATTGTGAAGATTATAGACCCCCTGTCCCAAAGCGGATGTGCTGGCAGCTGACTTTGATTTCTGATTTCATCCGAGTCCTTCCGGCAAACCGTAGTACGCAGCGCTTGATTCGCGCACCAATGATTATTCGTCAAGTTAATTTCACAATAACGGGTTGGTTTTCTGATGTACCGTCAATAGGGGGTTTCAAAGTTAAAAGTCGGGGCCCAACTTGAGCTCCAACTTGAGCTCCAACTTGAGTTCCAACTTGCGAAGTCGGAGGTCAAGTTGAAGGTCAAGTTGAGACCTTAACTGTGAAACACCTCAAAGGATTTCAGCCGAATTCCATGTGACATGTGCGCATCATGACGCCTTTATGTCGCGTTTGCTATCCACTTCTTCCAACTTTGCAGCACTGGCTCATAGATCCGCACTGATTGCAATCGGATTGGCATCGAGTTCGCTTTAATTGTCATCATGTACTGGCTGGAGAACTGCTACCTCTGGATAATACTCAAATTCCGTGCACGATCCTGCCAGTACACCGACATCCAAGGGACTATTACACCACTTCCTGAAACTCCCTGAGCCGCCCTCAGGCTCAGGCTTGAAATACGATCGACATCGCAATCACCCTGTCCAAACGAGTTGGATCCTCTCGGAATCTCGAGAGAGGATAGTAAGCTACGAAATCGGCGGTGCAAACCAATCACCTAAAATGCTTGACTCGGAGGTCAGCGACTGTTTGCGGCGGTGATAATTTGTGGCGCAAATACTGACTCTGCATAGATCAATCTCCCGGACTCGAATGACATGGCTTCCGGCAACGGTTGTAGTACAGCTGGAAGGGCGGAGGGGTTGGAGAAGGATTGCGATGAGGATTCTTTGCCAGATCTTGTGTAGTCCTGCGGTCAATTATTTCCTAATTTGTCAGCTCACAAAGAAAGTCCGTTGCTCCATGCCTACCACGTCGGATCGCCAGCTCTTGCTGCAAGCTGCCCTCCACCAGGCAGAGAGAGACCTCAACGACTACATGGAGGAAGAGCGGCTGAACAGCGACGATGACATGGAGCTGGATCGCCAGAGTAACAGCGACGGCGACTCCTCGGCCTCATCTGATACATCCTCGACCTCGTCATCCAGCTCTTCTGGTTCTTCAGACTCCGATGCCTCCATGTCTTCCAGGGCTGGCAGCATTTCAGACGACAACGAAGACGAGGTTTACGCGGCCCGAATGAGCGCCAACGGGGAGCTTCTCAAGGCCATCGCAGATACCCGGGTTTTTGAATCCCCACAAAGTCACGAAATCTTCCCAACTTCACCTTGTTCTCGTGGATTTTAAAGCAGACGATCCAAAACGATTTCGACGGAACCTTCGGGTATCGCCAGAGACCTTCGACGTGCTGGTTTTGCGGATTGCGGACCATCCCATCTTTTCCAATAACTCGCGGAATCCACAGACCCCACCTTACATCCAGCTCGCGATTGCGCCATATCGTTTCGGCCATTATGGAAATGCCGCATCCGTCGAGGCCATTGCACAGTGGGCCGGTGTCAGCGTCAGTCTTGTTGTCAAGTGTACACAGCGCGTGATCATTGCGTTCTTGAGCATGCATGACAGCATCATCCGGTGGCCAACAGAGGCGGAAAAAGAGGCGGCCAAGGAGTGGGTGGAGTCGGTTTCATGTGCGGATTGGCGAGGGGGATTTTGCATGGTCGATGGGACCCTCGTGCCACTTTTCGAAAAGCCCGGCCATCACGGCGAGGTGTACTTCGACCGCAAGAGCAACTACTCCCTGAACGTGCAGGTGCGTGTCCTTGTTGATGATATGACTTCTCTCGGACATCGGCGTAGCTGATTACCCTCCCGAATCTGCGCATCATCGACTACGTTATTGGCCACTGTGGCAGCGTGCATGACTCGACAGCATTTTGCGACTCGCTGACATATAAAAACCATCGGAGCCTGTTTGAGAAGGATTGTGAGTGGATGTGGGCCGATTCAGCTTATGGATTGGACTGGTGGTGTGTTACACCGTACAAAAAACCCGTCTCCCTTTAGCCGAATAACAAAACCTTTAATTACCACCTGTCAAAGGTACGTACACCTTTGACTTCCCGAAGCCAACCCTGACTTATCGATGATTGCACAGGTCCGAGTGAAATCAGAACATTCGGTCGGCTACGTTAAAGGCCGCTTTCGTTCTCTGAGTGGTCTCCGCCAACAAATTGACGACAGTATCGACCACGAGCGTGCACTCGCGTGGGTGAAAGCTTGTTTGGTTATTCACACACTTGTCGGATTTATTGAATTGGGCGACGAGGATTGGGAGTTCATGGACGAGCTTTTGCAGGAGGGACTGCAAAATGCAGCACCTGCCGGTCAAGTCGAATCTGATGCCTCGGTGGGAAGAAGGAATACACGAGGGCAGCAGAAGCGGACAGAGTTGAAAGCCAAATTATTTACTAGTGGTATGGCAGAAGACAGGGAGCTTGAATAGAACTTTCCGTTATGGCGAAGCTCAGCAGCCTGTTTCCTTTATAGAAATTGGCTTACTATAAAAGGAAGTTACTGCCCTCTGCGTCGGAATGCAAAATATAGTCTCTCGTATTATGAGGCTGGATGTACTGAATCCACTACACATGCAACACTAATTATATCGGAATACCTATTTTATTCTGTAGCGGGAGGCAAGTACCAGCTAGGAGACGACGTCGAAGCGAAAGAAGAAAAATCCAAATTTGTAAAGTCCTCCGTAGTATCAAGGGTAGACAAAATGTCTATCAAGCTTGTATCCGAGTCAGCGTGGGTAGTGTGGGTAGCTTGGGTAGCGATCCCAGAGGTGCTGGCAGTGTTGGCATGCCTGGGAGACTCCGCGGCATAACGGGAGGACCGAGAAATCGAAAAGGAAGAGTCGAGGTCGCGACAGCGAGATTTTGAAGGGGAAGGGGAGTCGGGGATGCGACGGCGGTGTCTGGGAGACTCTGCAGCGTAACGGGACGTCCGGGATTTCAAAGGCGATGGGGAGCCGAGGTGAAGCACACGGTGGCTGCTGAGTTGACGTGGGGATTGCGATGTGGCACGTCGACTCAGGCGCAATTTCTCGTTCTCAGCCTGCAACATCTTGAAGTCGTACTTCATCCTCTTGATCTTCAGGCGTTCCATCTCCTCTTCGTGCTGCAGCTTTCTCTTTTCTTTAAGCCGGTCTGACTCGCTCTCTCGGATGTCGTTCAGGCGCTCAATGGCATTCTGAGGCCGTTTTTTAACTGCAGCCGACGATTTGGCAGCATTGGCCTTCGCAATCCTGACATCGCGCCCAGAGCGGACAGGCTCAGGCTCTGGCAGAGCCCTAGCCTTGCCCTTCCCAACCTTCTGGGTCGCTTTTCCGGGTCTAGGAGTGGGTGATGGCGTTGCCGAGGGTGAATCTGGTGCGGATATCTGTGGCCAGCTTTAGTGCGATGCAGAGGAGGGCGAGACAAGGTACTCACCATAACAATCTCCTCGCCGTCATCCCGATCAGAAGGCGAGACATATGACTTGTCGTTGGCACCGATATCTTCATGCTCCCTGGCATGATCGGCTTTCGATGCTTCGGATCAATCGTCATCGTTGTCCTCCTGCCCTTCATCTGCTTCGCTGCGGGCAGCCGGTGGCTGGAAGACATCCGCGGCTGCACTGGCGTGATCGGTTCCATGTTCTGATGATTGCACGCCAATGGGATTATAACTCGGAAGCTCGCGCCAAAAGGAGTGGAGGTCATCCCACCACGGCCACTCGATACGAATGCGATCTGCAGAGCTATCAGTAGACGGCAAGAATGAGTTACGGTAGGAGTCTCTCACCGATCAACGACGCAAGTTTGGTACCGTCCTTGACTTCAAAAGGATCGATTCCCGCTCCAGTTGCTCCAATCGTTTCAAGGTGGGTTTTGTACTCTCCTTTCAGCCTACAGAATGGGATGTAAGTCTTCATCATCTTGAAATTAAAATGACACACCTCCGAAGACGAGTTTCCACTGAAGTCGCATACTTGGTGGGGTCATTCGCATAGCGGGCTCGCTCGCTAGGATCATCCTCGAAAATGGCCTGGGTCAAGACTCCGTGTTGAACGGCCTTGCCGTCTTTCGCGACGTCCTTCTTTCGCTTCTCTTTTTTGGCTTCGGCAGTCGAGTCTGAGAATAGCTTTCTCCGGACGTCCGGATGAGCACACAAATATGCAACCAGTGAGTGGGTCCACTGAAGATTTTTGACCCAGTTGACCAGTTGGCGCTGAGGCTTTCCGGGTTTGACAGAAGGTTCGACATCAGAAGGGGAATTTTCATCATCAGAGACGACGACCTCTGGCTTTTTAGAGGAGTGCTTTGTAGGTTTCTTTTCCTGGGGAGCTGACGACTTGGGCCCCGAAGGGTTTTTGGATCTGGCCATGCAGCCAGTGAGGAAGGAGTGTGTAGATAGCTGGTGTTGCTGGTCGCAAAAAAAGTATATAGTATTACCTAATAACAGAGCGTGATACGGCAGGAAGGCCCGAAATTAGCCGAAGTCGAGACGAGATCAAGTTGGGCATCAAGTCGGACGTCAAGTCGAGCTCTTGTGCTCGACTTGACATCCAACTTGGATTTTCGAGTTCCAACTTGATCGACTTTGCAAGTTGGAACGCAAGTTGGAGCTCAAGTTGGAGCTCAAGTTGGGCCCCGACTTTTAACTTTGAAACCCCCTAATGCTGATTTTTTCCGAGACTTTAGGGTGGTCGAAAATATAACGGTTCACCTTCCGGTATGACCCTCAACTTGGGTTGGGCCAAGGGATTGCGCCCATGGCGCAATGGATTGCACTGGGGGCCCTCGTCGTTCAGGCCGATAGCTTCCAATGACTTCCAATGACAACGGGTGCATATTTTCCCATGAATCAATGGCAGCCGAACTGGAAGACCAGGGACCTGAGCTTCGATGTCGCCTGGCGCCGGTCTCACCCGCAGACAGATAAAATGGGGCTCTAAGCGCTGTCGCAAGTCAGTTCAATTAACCGCCCCACACCCCAATAACGGCAACTTCAAGCCCCACCGTCAACAAACCATGCACGCCCGCCACCTCATCTCGCCCCTCTTCCTCTTCATCGCCCTCATAGCGGCGAACCCGCTCGCGGCCCAGCCCGACGTCGACAAGGTCTGCCTGTGCACCTCCCCCACGGGCTGCCCCGGGCGCTGCTCCGGCCACTCGAAGTGCGTTAACTATTGCGGGATGAACACGACAGTCGTCTGTAACGCGTGCGGCAAGACGAGCCTAGGGTGTATTTTGGACGACGACAGAAGCTGCTTCACAGGTGAGTTCTTATAAAGCGTTATTCATGAGAATTGAGGAGGGGACTGACGGGCTTCGTAGTCAACGAGTGAATCAGGAATCAGCATACGGGAACGACTTGAACTGAGGAGGAGAGCGTGTCGGAGGCGGGGCGTAACCGAGACAATTTGAATTCGATGACAGTAAAAGTGCAGCCAATGATAGATGTTACAGTGCTTGAGCTCATCTTCAACAATTCGCAAGTGAAATTTCTCAGATTTGGTCCGACGGAGTTCGAGTCGCAAAGTTGGAGAGACTGACTCAGTAGGGATCCCCACCGTAACCGTACACAACCGTGATACGGTTACGATCAAGTGCCGCAGCCTGTCATTTGAGGGCAAAGAAGAAGAAAAAGCGAGGGATGGTTGTGGTGGTCGGTAAAACGCGAAGTCCGGAAAGTCACACGGCCAACACGGGTTGTTCCTTACCATCAACCAGTCAGCGCCGAGTGCGACGTGTTCCCTTCACCCTCTCATTTGCCAACGTTTTTCGAGCCGATTTTGCTATGTCAAAGTTCTGTTCTTCAGGCCGGAGATTCTTGTGCTAAGTCCCCTCGGGCGAGATGCGACATCTAAGGGAAGAAAATGCACAATTACCCGATGCAATCCGCTTACCGATCGCCGGCGATTTACTATGTTCCACCCCGGCCTGTCTACCACGGTGGCCGGTCATTTTCACGCTAGGCAAACATGTTGAACTATTTATGACTCGCAACTCAACCGTCGAATTCCACTAGGGTTCGTCGTGCTCCAGAAAAATTGGTCCAGGTCTTTCCAAGGCGTATGAGCTCCTCTGGAAATCGGCTGTATTTGTTCTTTCCCGTCTACCATCTGGAAGCGATTCAAGTCGACGATAATCGATTGCATAGCCACAGACCTGCCCTGAACCCGCGTGACTGATCGTGACTCGCGCAATTTTTCATCTCATCTCATCTTGTCTTTCTTCTGCCATGTCTCCCCTCGGCACCCTCTACTTTACATCCGTCCAGACCAACGCCAAAGTCGTGCGTCTCTTTCTGTTATCCCGAGAAATCGATTTAACTGGTTTGTAGATCAAGGCAGTTGCTGCCGTTGGCGGGATCACCTACGACACGGACCCCAGCTATGTGCACTTGGAGACCAACAAAACCTCTGCTTTCACCAGCAAATTCCCCCACGGCAAGATCCCCGCCTGGGATGGCAAGGACGGGTTCAAGCTCTTCGAGGGTGTAGCCATTGCCCGATACTGTGCGTCTCCATCTAATCAATCTATCTCGGGCCAGAGCGCGATGTCCGAAGATGAGAGTATACACCTTTTCAGTTATCCCTGTCTTAACATCTATGTCGAGATCTTGAAAATCTGATCCCCATCGTTGCTCTGGCCCGACTTGCCGACGTCGAGAGAAGATTTTTGACTTCTCATCTCATCTAGTTGCTTCACTCGCTCCGAACTCCGGCCTCCTAGGGCACTCCAAAGAGGACGCTGCGCTCATTGACCAGTGGATCCACCTCACCGACTCGGAGGTCACGTTCAACACCTCCCAGATCGCCTACCTCGTTGCCGGCAAGCTGGCTCCCTACAGCAAGCCCGTGCGTTTCCAAGTCCTCGACTATCTTCCAATCTTAACAATTTCGCAGATCCACACCACCTTCCTCGAGCGCCAGACCCGCGCCCTCAACACCCTCGAGAAGCATATCTCGACCCGCACCTTCTTCGTCGGCGAGCGCCTCACCCTCGCCGACCTCTTCGTTGCCGCGCACGTACAGTCCGCCGCCGCCACCAACCTCGACACCCCCGCGCGCGCCAAGCTCCCCAACCTCTTCCGCCACCTCGAGACAGTCATCAACCAGCCCAAAGTTAAGGCGCACTTCGAGCCGACGCCCGTCCTCGAGAAGGCGCCCGTGTACGTCGCCCCGAAGAAGGAGAAGGAGGCGAAGGAGCCCAAGCCGGCTGCGGCCCCTACGCCGAAGGCGGAGAAGAAACCTAAGCCTAAGGACGACGATGACGAGGACGACTCGCTCGTGCCCGAGGAGCCCAAGGTCAAGAACCCCGCTCGACGACCTCCCGAAATCGACGTTCAACCTCGAGGACTGGAAACGGGCGTACTCGAACAAAGACACGCGCGGGGCGGGCGGCTCGCTCGAGTGGTTCTACGAGAAGTGCGTCTCGTGCTCCCTCCTTTTCTCCTCGCCGGACTGACGTTATCGCCAGCTTCGACAAGGAGGGCTTCTCCGTCTGGCGCGTGGACTTCAAGTTCCCGGAAGAGCTGACGCAGACGTTCATGTCCAACAACCAAATCGGCGGCTTCTTCAACCGTCTCGAGGCCTCGCGCAAATACCTCTTTGGCTCCGTCGGTGTCCTCGGCGCCGCCAACGCGTCGCTCATCTCCGGCGCCCTGATCCTCCGGGGTCAGGACGCCGTCCCCGTCGTGAACGTCGCGCCCGATTGGGAGTCGTACGAGTTCAAGAAGCTGGATCTAGGCAACGAGAAGGACAAGGCGTTCTTCGAGGCGGCGCTGGCGTGGGATCTCGAGATCGACGGGAAGAAGTGGGTGGATGGGAAGAACGTGAGTCTGGCTTGCCATCCTTTCTTCGCACCTCCTGACGCCGCACCCTACAGTTCAAGTAAACTTCCTCTCCTCTTACTTGTCCTGTTTCTTTTCTCTCTCACCTCCCCGTACATACCTCCTTACTTACTTGCTGTACCCCGCGCGCTGCTCTGCGTGCCCGTCGATGTTGTTTGTGTCGGATATCAAAAGAAGAACGAAATGTACAGATGTTTTATAAGTACGATGTACGACGCCATGTTTTCTAGAGTCAATCCCATTGACCTGACACAAAATTCTTTCGGAATGTGCAAGGAACGAGCTTAAGACGAGCAAGAATTTTTGAAGCTTTGAAGAAGCAATGTAGGTGCCAGTGCTGATTAGATTAGATTAGATTAGATCCCCATATCTTCGAATCAAATCCTCTTGCCGTCAGCTCGTAATCGGCTTGTCCTACATTTATCCACCGACACGCTTCCGACACGCGCTGCGGCGAATGCTGGTGTCCTTTTTCACTTGAAAGGTGTGGCACTCGCTTCAGCTTTTTGCCCAGTGCACCGCGCCACCGCTGCTTCAATTTCAGTGCTGAGTAGGCGCGTGGCTTTTTGAAGAGTGCTTTCTACTTCGTGGGCGTCGTCGCGCTGCCGCTAGACTTTCTGCCCTCGAATGCTATGGCCCATAGTGGGCCTGTTTGCAGGACTCTGGCCCACATCATCGAGTACGGCGCCTCGGATCTATTTTGATTGTCTTCCCAGCGCCAAAATTTTTGAGTCATAAACTCCCAACAATTTATCATCAAGCCCACTCTCTTCTTCCTCCTCTATGTCCTCCCTTGGCACCCTCTACACGCAACCCTCCCAGACCCTGGGCAGAGTCGTGTGTATATTCGTTCTCCCGTGAAATCGGTTTAAATAACCGGTCTGCAGATCAAGGCGGTTGCTGCCATTGGCGGGATCGCCTATGACTTGGACCCTAACTACGTGCACTACGAGACCAACAAAACCCCTGCGTTCACGAACAAATTCCCCCACGGCAAGATCCCCGCCTGGGACGGCAAGGATGGGTTCAAGCTCTTTGAGGGGCTGGCAATCGCCCGATACTGTGCGTGTTTGTCTATTCTGGATCGTCTTGGGCCAGAGCACGGTGTCTGAAGATGAGAGCATACACCTTTTCAGTTATCCCTGTCTTAACATCCGTGTCGAGACCTTGAAAATCTGACCCTCGTCGTCGCTCTGGCCCGACTTTCGGCATCGAGAGAAGAAAAAATTCTGACTTTTCATCCTAGTTGCTTCGCTCGCCCCCAACTCCGGCCTCCTTGGCCATACCAAGGAGGACGCGGCGCTCGTTGACCAGTGGATCCACCTCACAGAGTCGGAAGCCGTGTTCAACGCTTCGCAGATCGCCCTGCTTCTCATGGGCAAGCTGACACCCTACAGCAAGCCCGTATGCGACAATGTTAACCACTTACTCAACTCTTCTAATTAACATCGTGTGCAGATCCACAACACCTTCCACGAGCGCCAAACCCGCGCTCTCGCGACCCTCGAGAAACACATCTCGACGCGCACCTTCTTCGTCGGCGAGCGCATCACCCTCGCCGACATCTACATCGCCAGCATGGTGCAGATCGCCTGCGGCATCAACCTCGACCTCGCCGCGCGCGCCCAGCTCCCCAACCTCTTCCGCCACATGGAGACGATCCTCAATCAGCCCAAGATCGCGGCGCTCTACGAGCCGACCAAGGTGCTCGAGAAGGCGCCGGTGTACGTCGCGCCGAAGAAGGAGAAGGAGGCGAAGGAGCCTAAAGCCCCTGCGCCCGCTGCGCCCAAGGCCGAGAAGAAGCCTAAGCCCAAGGACGACGACGACGAGGACGACTCGCTCGTGCCCGAGGAGCCCAAGGTCAAGAACCCGCTCGACGACCTGCCGAAATCTAGCTTCAACCTCGAGGACTGGAAGCGGGCGTACTCGAACAAAGACACGCGCGGAGCGGACGGCTCGCTCGAGTGGTTCTACCAAAAGTACGTTTCTCTCCCTCCTCCTTGGCGTACATCCGACTAACGCTGCACTCCGACAGCTTCGACAAGGAGGGTTTCTCCGTCTGGCGCGTGGACTTCAAGTTCCCGGAAGAGCTCACGCAGACGTTCATGTCCAACAACCAAATCGGCGGCTTCTTCAACCGCCTCGAGGCGTCGCGCAAATACCTCTTCGGCTCCGTTGGCGTCCTCGGCGCCACCAACGCGTCGCTCATCTCCGGCGCTCTGATCCTCCGGGGCCAGGACGCCGTCCCCGTCGTGAGCGTCGCGCCCGATTGGGAGTCGTACGAGTTCAAGAAGCTGGATCTGGGCAACGAGAAGGACAAGGCGTTCTTCGAGGCGGCGCTGGCTTGGGACCTTGAAATCGACGGGAAGAAGTGGGTCGATGGCAAGAACGTGAGTTTCGTCTGCCCACCATACTTGCGCACACCGCTGACCTCGCGCCCTGTAGTTCAAGTAACCTCGCCTCGATCCTGTCCTCCCTCCCCGGGGACTGATGTCGGATTGCTTGATCAAAGAAGAATAGAAGAAGAATGAATTTAAAATGTACAGATGTTTTATACAACGCAAATGCAATGCTTTCTAGATCTCAGTATTCTTGCGGCCCGTTGATCTTGCTCGCGACCCAGCGCACGACGAGGGAGCCGCTGGCGGAGAGGAGGAACGTCCAGTCGAAGAGGGGGCCGAAGACGTGGAAGGCGGGGATGGTGGAGAAGAGGTTTGTGTCCGTGTCTGTCGGGGAGTCCGTCGACGAGGAGGGAGCTGATGGTGGGGGGAACGACGCGCGGAGCTGGACGATGGTGGAGATGAGGTAGATCGCCTGGTGTGAGCGGGTCTGAGTGTTAGGTTCAAGCGAGAGGGGGGGAGTGAGCATACCATGAGCTGTGCGAGGAGCAGCAGCATTAGCGATGCGCCCAGATTCCTGCTCGTCACACGGAGCGCCTGCGTGGATTCATCAGCCAGTTGCTGCTGGTGCTGATAGCAAGATAAAGGCTTACTCTGGTCACCCCGCGCAAGACGAGTCGGATGCTGCTCAGGACAATGACGCCCACCAGCACGAGGCTGACGTGGCGCATTGCGCGTGCCACGTCGTCGAATTGGATCTCGGGGGACACCTTGCTCAAGAGCTTCGCGACGACCTCGGTGACAATGTCGGGGTAGCTTGTGCTCGATGAGCTCGGCTCGACCGGGAAAAATACATTGACGAAGCACTGCGGCTTTGACTCAGTATGCGGATTACAATCGCAAGGAGAGGATGGGGGAGGAAGAAGAAGGGAAGAGGGATGCTCACGGTAATGAAGCGGAAGAGGCAGTACAATGCAAAAAGCCGCCCGCCGACGTTGACGAGTCGGCCGCGGAAGGTGCCAGAGAACTTGGCGGCGGCACGGCGCGTGCGCAGGTCGTCCAGGCTGCGGGCCATTTGGTACTCCAGTGCCTCGAGGCCCTTGAGCTCTTGCAGGTCTGCGGAGGGGTCAGAGAGTTAAGAAGGGATGGTGCGGAAGACGGGGGTACGCACTCTCATCGCCACGGAAGCTGGGCATGACGCGGGAGAGCCATGTACCGTCAGTTTGCTTCAAAATACTTCCATTAGCCCGGAATTGTGGGGAAACAGCAAGACAGACCTGCGCTGCGGCTCGTCTGGCAGCTTCGGCGCGTCGCCGCTCGAGATCGTCACGGATACTGGAAAGCGCATATTCGGCGCTGACGATATCTTGCTCCGTCGGCATCACACTGTCAGCGATCGAGGTTAGCGGTTCTCCCAACGAGGAGAGATGCAATGTACACTGCTTTCCTGGAAGGCATGAAGGCCCATGAACTGCTGACGGCACCGAATCCTGCTAGGACTCCGAGGATGATAGTGCCGAGGACAACAAGGCGCGACAGAGTGGCGGTCAGACGGTCTGTTGCCGAGAGCGCAAGTGGGAGGGGGATACAAGAGAGCGCAAAGAGGTAGATGACCACGGTTAGCGTACTGAAAAGGACCCGGGGCCATATAGATCGGGTGCGGGGGCCTGCAAACTAGCTTGAGTCGACGAGATTACTGAATGCACAGTGCGGACGGACCTAGATCCGGGCCTACGGTGAGGAGCAGACTGATGGTAAATGGAACGAGAACTAGAATACACGTCAGTAGAAGAAACATGGAAAATCGCCAGTTAAATAGGCGTGTGCTGGAGAAGATCAATATAGCGTTTATTTGCGAGTTAACAGTAAAACCAACCTGGGACTGAAAACGTTCAGGCCCTGGAGCATAAGGAGAAGAAAACAATATGCAGCTCTCAGAGAAACACCCGGCAAAAATGTCGCCGGAAAGCGTCGAGTACAGGGATTCGGTCTTTCGATTCGGTTTCTCCCTTTCGGCTTGTGTAATGGGCGAGGGGAGCGGGTCGCGCATAGGGATGGAGTTCAAGCCGGTTCCAACCCCAGAAAGATCTTGTAAGTCCGAATATAGGCTGCGTAACAGATATTTCCGGCACGAGAAGAATGTGGCTGCTCTGCGGGTTCCGGTTCAGTCCAGAACGGGGTTTGAGACCGGAGAGCATACCGCACTAGCACAAGGATGCCAGTTTCGGTGACCATTTCTCCAGACATTATTTTACAGCGTCTGGCCCTGGTGCTGCGCGGTGGGCGAGAGCAAAGGCGGATTGCCAAATTTAGAATTGGTCCACGTACGCGTCGAGTCACGTGGCCCCGCATCCCTCAACTTCGAACCAACATCCTCAGCTGGAGCTGTCTCGCCTTCCCCATGGTTAGGTTCTGTTTCGTCCGATATTTTCTGGCACCGTTAAAGTTTTCTCCTTTTTGTTACGCTGCTTCGAGTTCATTGCTCGGGCTTCTCAATTGTTGTCTTCAACTCTGCTTGCAGGCGCTACTTTCAAGTTTGTCCTGTTCTTGAAGATCGAAGGGCTGGCAGCAATGGAAACAGAATGCTTTTTGTTGTTTTTTGTACCCGGCGTCGGGCGAGGATATAGTTACCCAGTTCGCCATCGAGTTCGCCTCCAAGTTAACAACCCTGAAACGTCTTCTCGAAACAACTCCCTCCGAAGTCCGGACACACCACTCTCGACTCATCCTCCAAAATTTACTCCCTTCCCCAGACGTACTGTAACGACTGCGCATCTAGTTAAACACCGGCGGTCCGAAAGCGGGTTTACGAACGCATCGGAGGAATTACGGAGACGACAATCCACGGCATACGGGAGCCGTGGTTAGAGGCACCCTGGTCCAGTCCTCAAACCTCGGGTTCTGGAAGACGGCTTGAAGCATCACAAGTTGTCTGGCCGTTTGGAACACGGGCCGATTGCGGGACTGGAATGCGGCACGGAGAATGAAGCTGTTGTCCTCACAAGTTGAAGTCGTTCTCAACCCAACACTTCGACGTCGGGGCGAACATCGACGGGGTGACAGCCTTGTGAGGCCCGCTGTGGGCACGGTTGTGGTTCACGGATCAAAACACATTCACAATTTTCCAGATTCGGATCTAAACCTTGCGCTATTTACTGCGCGTTTCAAGGATCGCAGCTGAGTCAGTTCACTCGGAATATCTCGGCCCATGATTTCCTAACCAATAACGTAGAGGTGCAGGGAATTTGGGCCCGCACATTCAAACCTGCTGTGCTATAAAACGCGGCACACAAAATTCAAGCTAGTATCATCTTCCAAAGCGCCATGTTCTCCTCCGCTCTCTTTGCCTTGGTATCCCTTTCCCTCTCGGCCGCTGCCGTCGAGATCCAGAGCTCAAACAGCGCCTGCACGTCTTTCCAAATTCACGAATGCATGGCACGACTGACCGTGTTTTGAATTAGTCTACAACGCTGGAATCCAGGGCTGTATTGCCGTGGCCGACAACGCGGATGGCGAGCCGCTCACCATCCACAACTGCAATACCGAGAATCTCGCGAACCAAGACTGGGATGTGGCTTTCTACACGCGGCAGCCTGCAGGCCCACAGCAAATCAAGATATTCGGCGACAAGGTGGGATTCCTACTTCAATGTTCATGCTAGTGATCGGCCCTTATCTCCATATTTTCCAGTGCATCGACGTGAAGGACGGCGTCAACGCCGATGGTACAAAGCTGCAAATTTGGTCTTGTGTTCAGGGGAGCAAAAACCAGCAGTGGATTTCCCTCACGGACTCGACTTTCCAATGGAGCGGCACGAACAAGTGCATCGACCTCTCGGATGGGAAAATTACGGATGGCAATGTGCTGCAATTGTGGACCTGCGATAGCAATAACGCGAACCAGAAGTGGTTCGGCGCTCCCAATCCCGACACCGAACAGTCAGCATTTCGTGCGGTTTTTTCTTTACCGAAACAAACTGAATTTTCCGCAGGCCCGGCGCTCAAATCGCCAGTAGTAAAACTCGTGCGCATACAATCCCTTGTTTTCTCTGCACTCTCGGTTGACCGCGCCTGCTAATAATCCAGTGACCCCGCCCTACTGCATCGCCGCGGCCTCGGCCACGGACGGCGCCGAAGTCGCTCTCGTCGAGTGCAACAACAACAACGACTTCCATGCCACCTTCCCGAACGGCAACATCACCTGGACCGTCCCCGTCTCCCCGCTCACGGGCCAGATCAAGACCTTCAACAACAAATTCTGCCTCGACGTGCCGAGCGGATCGACCGCCAACGGCGTGAAGCTGCAGCTCTGGACGTGCACGCCGGGCAATACGAACCAGCTGTTCAAGATCGGGCGCGGCGCTGGGCAGATCGAATGGAGCGGGAAGGGCAAGTGCGTTGACCTGACGGACGGGGTTTCCAAGAATGGCAATCCCGTGCGTTTTCCTGTTATTTCCTACGCCAAGGAGTTATGATTGACCCTTTTCTAGATCCAGATGTGGGATTGCGCAGTTCCGGATAACAACCCCAACCAACACTGGTTCTACTGATGTAATTATTCCCGATTATTTGAAGGGGAATGATAATACACCCACACATCCGATGTTTGCTTGGTTCTTGCTATAACTCCTACGTCATAATGTAAAGCTTGGACATTCAGATGCTAGCTTTCCTTTGACTTGTGTTGCCTGTTTGCCCGTTTACGAGGATTCGGCCTTGTGTCGAACTCTTTTGCTCCGCTGCGTTAGACTTGAACGAGATGCGTTATTCGACAGTTTAGTGATACCTGAGACCTGAGACTAGTACTTGGCTGTCTAGAGAGAGTAGTGGGCGGGGAAATTCACTGAAACCATCGGTGATATGCTACAGGAACCCAGAAAAAGTGCCACTAATGATCTGTTCGTTTCCGGAGTCCGGAGGTCCTTTTGCGAGTACTAATCGAGGTAGTCTCGTAGCAATCAAGACTGCCCCGTTGAGTTAAGCCTTGATTACGCAATTTGGGCGTTGTGCTACAAGAGATTCTTTCCTTCCTGCCGCAACAAATAGGATGTTTATAAATCTGACGATATTCATGGGTATACATAGGGAGGGGCTCAAATGGAGTCCTGCGGAGGGTAGTGCTTAGGAAGGTACTTGCACAGGGTAGTACCTTAGAGGGTATTTGGACGAAGTGCCTAAAAAGCACTTCAAAATAACAACATCAGTGTAAGTGCTTTTATTTTCTTTCGTTTCAAGTGCCTAGGTACTCATATGAAGTACATCTACTTCCTGCAGTGACTACATTCCCAGGTGGAATGTTCCGGACGGAGGTTCGGGGTGTCTCGACATAGCCTACTTCCCCACATTCTAAGGTCGAGGAGGTCCACCGGAAGATCCCGTTGCAGTGATGGATAAAACGACTTCAGGAGCCAGTTACGACCAATGAAAAATGTGTTGAGCTTCATGAGAGGTGAGCTGCAGTATCAATATCATATTTGAATCTCATATATAAATTTAGGGACTAATATCGCAGAGACATCCAGGTGGAACCGTTTGAACTAGTAAAAAACCATTTGTTTACCGTTTAGCCCCCTCCCCAAACAAGATGGAAATAAAAATGGTTGAAACTGTTTAAAATCGTTGACGAACAGAAGCAGTCGGAGCCTTAACTCTAACGTAAACACATAAGTATTCACCACATAAGGCCAGATTAACCAGTTAACGGTTGGAAGTTGCCATAGGGCTTAATGCATTATCGTGTGGATAGCCTAATATAGTATAACATAGACGTAACATGTTATCTGTGGGTGACTATATAGGGTAATATGTAGTCAGGTGATCTCCGGACCCGGAGGAGAAGAGGTCAGGTGATCTCTGAGCTGGCCGAAAAATGTAACAGGTTATAATAGGGAAATAAAGAAAGGCACTAGCAAGGCTTGAACCCAAGGCCTTCAACTGATCTTATATAAGAAGAGCGCCAGGAGTCTAACCACTAGACCAAAGTAGTTGTATATAACAGGAGGCATTGATCTCAATATATGTTGCCTCTCATGTCCCAATATTTATTGATTGGTGCTGAACTACTTGAAAAATTGTAGTGAATAGTGTCAAACAATTTTTCTGGCTTTCTGATGCTTTACAAGGCTATCTAATGCCTTTTTATGAAGGCAGTTTTTTGGTTAGGGGCTTCATTGGCCTGCAAAACACAAAATAATTTCCCAAACACAGTGCTTTTTGGCAACTGAGTAGTAAATTCCACAACCAGAGCACCAAAGGGTAGCTTGTATGCCATAGGCTTGGGATATAGGCAGCTAGAGGTATGAGGTATGACAGAACAATAAATATTGGGAGGTGAGAGGCAACATATATTGAGATCAATGCCTCCTGTCATATATAACTACTTTGGTCTAGTGGTTAGAGTCCTGGTGCTCTTCTTATGTAAGATCAGTCGAAGGCCTTGGGTTCAAGCCTTGCTAGTGCCTTTCTTTTATTTCCCTATTATAACCTGTTACATTTTTCGGCCAGCTCAGAGATCACCTGACCTCTTCTCCTCCGGGTCCGGAGATCACCTGACTACATATTACCCTATATAGTCACCCACAGATAACATGTTACGCCTATGTTATACTATGTTAGGCTATCCACACGATAACACATTAAGCCCTGTGGCAACCTCCAACCGTTAACTGGTTATTCTGACCATATGAGCTGAAGTATTGTGGTTCTGTGATGAAGCATTGATTAGGAGACTGAGGTGATGGTCTCACCTTGGCGGTCTGACTGCTCAAACGGCAGACATGTATCAATGTTTGGGTTTGCCTGCTGTCCTCTCGGCAGATAAGCTGGTGCTGTGCTGAATGAGTGGCTGCATGACATTGAGCTGACCCTCCTCAGAAATGAAATGGAGCGCGGTCCCGGAATCTTTGATGACTTGGTCGACGGATGTGCTGTGCTCAATGAGTAGGCGTGCAACATCGAGATGACCCCTCTCCAATGCGAAATGGAGTGCGGTGCTGCCATCTTTGGTGGCTGGGTCAACAGATGCACTGTGCTTGATGAGTAGCTGCACGACGTTGAGGTGACCGTACAGCGATGCGAGATGCAGAGCAGTCCTGCCATCTTTGGTGGCTTGGTCAATGGGTGTGTTGTGCTTGATGAGTAGCTGCACAATGTCGAGGTGACCCTTCAGTGATGCGAGATGCAGCGCAGTCCAGCCATCTTTGGTGGCTTGGTTGACAGATGAGCTGTGCTTGATGAGTAGCTGGGCGACGTTGAGGTGACCCCTCTCCAATGCGAAATAGAGCGCAGTCCTGCCATCTTGGGTGGCTTGGTTGACGGATGCACTGTGCTCGATGAGTAGCTGTGCAACGTCGAGGTGACCCCTCTCCAATGCGAAATAGAGTGCAGTCCTGCCATCTTTGGTGGTCTGGTCGACGGATGCGCTGTGCTCAATGAGTAGCCGTGCAACATCGAGGTGACCCCCTTCCAACGCGAAATAGAGGGCAGTCCAGCCATCATTGGTGGCTTGGTCGATGGATGCGCTGTGCTCGATAAGCAGCCGTGTGACATTGAGACGACCCTTCAGTGATGCAAGATGCAGCGCAGTCCGGCTATCTTCGGTGGTTTGGTCAATGGATGCGCTGTGCTCAATGAGCCCCCGTGTGACGTGGAGGTGACCCTCCCTTGATGCAAGATGCAGTGCAGTCCACCCATCTTCGGTGGCTTGGTTGATGGATGCGCTGTGCTCAATGAGCAGCTGCACGATGTTGAGGTGACCCTCATTCGATGCGAGATGCAGTGCAGTCCAGCCATCCTCGGTGGCTTGGTCGATGAATGTGTTGTGCTCGATGAGCAGCCGCACGATGTCGAGGTGACCCTCCTTCGATGCGAGATGCAGCGAAGTCCAGCCATCTTCTGTGGCTTGCTCAATGGATGCGCTGTGCTCAATGAGTAGCCGTGCGACATCGAGGTGACCCCCTTCCAACGCGAAATAGAGGGCAGTCCAGCCATCATTGGTGGCTTGGTCGATGGATGCGCTGTGCTCGATAAGCAGCCGTGTGACATTGAGACGACCCTTCAGTGATGCAAGATGCAGCGCAGTCCGGCCATCTTTGGTGGCTTGGTTGACAGATGCGCTGTGCTCAATGAGCAACCAAGCCATGTCAAGGTGACCCCCCTCCGATGCAAGATGGAGTGCAGTCCAGCCATCTTTAGTGGCTTGGTTGACTGATGCACTGTGCTCAATGAGCAGCTGCGCAACATCGAGGTGACCCTCTTTCGATGCGAGATGCAGCGCTGTCCGGCCATCTTTGGTGGCTTGGTCAACGGATGCGCTGTGCTCAATGAGCAGCCGTGCGACGTTGAGGCGACCCTTCAGCGATGCGAGATGCAGCGCAGTCCTACCGTCTTTGGTGGCTGGGTCAACGGATGCACTATGCTCGATGAGTAGCCGCATGACGTTGAGGTGACCGTACAGCGATGCGAGATGCAGAGCAGTCCTGCCATCTTTGGTGGCTTTGTTGACAGATGCGCTGTGCTCAATGAGCAGCCGCGCGACATTGAGACGACCCTTCAGTGACGCGAGATGCAGTGCAGTCCAGCCATCTTTGGTGGCTTGGTCAACGGATGCGCTATGCTCAATGAGTAGCCGTGCAACATCGAGGTGACCCCCCTCCAATGCGAAATAGAGCGCAGTACTGCCATCTTGGGTGGCCTGGTCGACAGATGTGCTGTGCTTGATGAGCAGCTGTGCGACGTCGAGGTGACCATTCAGCAACGCAAGATGCAGCGCAGTCCTGCCATCTTTGGTTGTTTGGTTGACGGATGCACTGTGCTCAATGAGCAGCTGCGAGACGTTGAGGGTGACCATTCCACAATGCGAGATGCAGCGCAGTCCACCCATCTTTGGTGGCTTGGTCAATGGATGTGCTGTGCTCAGTAAGCAGAAAGCGCACCCCCTCGGTGTAGCCCATTTCGGAACACGTACACAAGGGTGATATGGGTTTATCCCAAACATCGGTCCCATATGGACGGAAGTGACGCAAATGGTACAAAGCAGCATGTTGACTGCTTCCATCCTCCAGGAGACACCTTGTCGAGGGAAATATCGCCTCCTGGTCCTGGTCATTGCAAAGCTGCAGGTGATGGAGCCAATATTCTGCTGCATACAAGGAGATTGGGTAGTCCGGGAGTGTGTCTCTGGTCATTGAATGGTTGGTGTCGGCAAAAAGGAGGAGATAGCGAACACAAGTTTGGGTAATAAATTTATGGGAGACCTCTTTCGTAAGGTCAATGATTGAGCCAAATTCCTGCTGGAATTGTGGTGAAAGGATATAATCCTTGACAGACGAATGTGCAAGAGCGATTGACGGTTTAGCTGTGCCATCGTTTTTGATCACTATCAGGCCCTCTAACAATTTGAAGATGTCAGAGTTGCCCCGGCGACTATTTGGGGAGTAAATGGATTTAGCCAGGTCGGCAAAGTCGAATGCGGGGTCAGATAGGGGGAATGCAATAGCATCTGCCAGCTCATCCGATGTAACTGGTCTGGCAGAAAACACAAGCCACCGTAAAATTGCTTGAATAAAAACTGTTGGGATAGTCTCTTTTTTCACCCGGGTTAAGAAACGACTGTAAATCCCAAAGAGATCAGCTGGGAGGCCTGTGAGGGTCTTTTCCCAGTTGTCTTCCCAATGGCAACCACCTAGTTCAATGAGGAGACACGCGGCCATGCGAAACCTGGATATTCAAATTAGCTTGAGGACAAATTACAGAGCAATGAAAGGACCAACATTCCGTTGCTCTTCTGCACAATCTGCTCTGTGACCTGCTTTGCATGCTTGTCATCACTAGCCCAATTTCCGACCCCAGGAACTTCACTGCCAACAAAGGATCTAATATCGCCGGTGGAGACCGCGGAACCAAGCTCAATGAAGGTTACATCCTTGAATGCTTTTTGGAATTCCTCAAGAGGTTGACTGGTAAATAGGAGATGCAGTGCATTTTTGGTGGTACGGCATAGGCTGTGAATGAACTGGACAAGAGGCTTCCAGTCGCTCTTGTCACATTCATCGAGCCCATCAATGACAATATATGTCTGGTCCAGCTCTGAAAGTAAATCCTCGAGGAGTCCTTGAAGATGCACCAGCTGCGGCTGTATGGTTCCATTTCCCAGTGTTTTATACAGCCGATGAAGAGCGCTATAAGGCGAAGGCGACCGTCCAGAGAGCTGCCAGATGATCGACCGTAGCATGGTGTCCATGCGCTGCCTCTCATTTCTAAAATCGAAATAGAAATATGCAACAGTGGACGACTCGGGACAGGTCACGGTGATCTCTTCGATCACTGTTGAACTGCCCGTGTGGGTATTGTCAGTGGCAGATCTTGTGCATAGTAGCAATACAAATCACCTTAGTACACTCTTTCCGGTACCGGCTGCAATCAATTGTTAGACATGGGATTGGAACAGAATGAAATTGACCTACAGATTCCTTTGATCCATAAAGAGCCGGATGTGGCCCTCCATTTGACGAATCGGTCTTCACGTAAGAGCCAGCGCCCAGTGGCTTTGTGATGGAGGCTCCGCAGGTGATACTGTTTATCCTTCGTATCGGGAGGAAAACTCCAACCACTTGCCCAGGTCTTCAACGAGTCTAGACGTAATTCAGCTTGAAAATTATTCAACACAGAAGATTTCAATCACCTCAACCCATGACTCTGGATCACAAGGGATCCTCCGGGGGAAACCGCAAATAATTGGAGTTGTACATCTGGAAGCCGCCACTGCTATTGTTGAGAAAGGACTTTGGGAAAAGGGACAGGGGACACTTCACCGACATACATATTATTCGTGAAGTTTCCAACTGTCCCGATATCATAATTCATAGTGGGACCCTCCCCAGCACCCCCGCCACCACCTGTTACGCCGCCCCCTCCACCATTGCCTCCTACGCCTCCTGGGGAAAAGAAATCATGATGTCGATGTCCCAAACAATTTCCCTACACACCGAAAAAGTAGTTCTTGATGGTCTTGGATTCATTACCCTGGTGAGACATGGTCAAAATGGATCGTTACAGCGCCGATCTGATGTACATGGGACACTATGTGAGCCACAAGCAAAGATTACACAGCAGAAAGAGCCGCCTACAGAAAGGATGAGGAGGATGTATTTCTGCGCAGTGGACTTGGAGGTGGAAGATAAGACTGGTCGCCGTGAGCAGCTCGTGGACAGCACGCACTTTCGCACGATGAATGTCCAAGAAGGCCCCTTTTTTTTCCCGTCCAGCTGTATGTTTGCACCCCCGTTCCATTATCCTATCCTATCCTATCCTATCCTATCCTACTCTTTATAAAATGGGTGTCCGTCCGAAGCCTTAAACGCCCCTGGATTTGGTCTTTTGTCCCCGAAACTGTGGATTCTCCCACAGCAGGCGCCAATTCTCGCCTTCTCCTTCTAAATAGATGTTGATGGCGAGCCAGGTGACTCTACCTAGACGCCTTGGAGACGCCCGTTATTCTATAAGGATCGTAAAGTATTCTACTATAAATCTTCGGAAGGGGTGGGAGGCCGCGAAGCGGCCGACCAACCTCTTGTCTCCGTCACTCTTCGGCCGCTCACCATGCATTTAAATGTGCACCATCACAGTTTATCTTCCCGGAGCGCTCCGACGGGCTGTGCCGATGACATGTATCCCTGGAAAACAGTGTTCAATGCCCGCTCAAAGGAGTTAGTAGGCTTTCCTCCCCTCATCGTTATGCCCGCATTCTGCCAACGTCTTTCGTCCTTCAAGACTTCTTTGAACCGCTTCTTTGGATTAATGAAGCCCTCTGCAAGCTGTCATACATTTGGCCTTTGTTCTGCTCACATAATACAGCACGTCCAGACGGCCGTCCATAGATGATCAAGCCTGCCACAGGATAAGATAGGCGTCAATAGGAACCAGCACGTGTTATGTAAGCGTCATGCGTGACCCCGACGCCGACGAAGATCACGGCCGCCCCTCGACCAAAACTCAAAATTTGCCTTGGTAGAGTGTTAGAGGACAGCATTTGGGAGCCCTCTACCAGAGCGGAATTTTAATATCTGTCCTCATTCTCAGGTGATGTCAACCTGAAAAAAAATATGTGACATTTTTTCTTTTTGTTTCTATGGTCTTTTCTTGTCGATTGAAACAACTTTGCTTTTTGTGCATCCCGAATTTGACCCTTACGGCATAATTGATGGCTTCCATATATGGTAAGAGGCTGTGCTCGGCCACCTGCCAGATATCGGGCTGAGTGAAATGGAACCTTTCTGATTGCACTATTCACATCTGTGTGAAATCTGGTTGAAAAGATGTATTTTGAAATTTTTGGGACGTCTTCCAGGCTTCAAACAAAGGGTCAAAAAACCAAAAATTTCTCCGCCGAGGCGGATTTGACCCTTTACGTCACATTACATAATTGCTTATATAAGGGTGCTGGTTCCTATTGACGCCTATCTTACTTACCTCGGGAATCGACCGAAGATTGCGCCATTTCCTTTTATTTTCTGAGTCCATCGGCTGACCCCGGCTTATCACAGATTAGCTTCGAGGGCTGGGGTGCCGTTTATTTTCAGCATCGCCGATCAACCACTCAATACCCTCTCAAAAGGCAAACACTCTTCCGTCATCTTCTTTCACTACACCCATCATCTCCCCTCTGTATTCCCGGCTTCTGCACCTCTGTTTTTCCAGTCCCTTTACCAGCAATGCGCCAGGACCGGGCCTTTTTTGTCAATCAGCAGCCCAGTGTCGAACACTTCTTTTGTTCAAGACCCACTAGAAATGGCAGGCCCGTCGACTCGGAGTCTGATCCCGCTGCGCTCTTCAAGGGCCTCGGAGCAAATCGACACCCATCAACATGCTGCAAAACCTCAAGCTGAACCGATGACTCTTTGTCAAGCCCTTCAATATTCCTCAACTCCCCTGGAATGGCATTCGTTTTAAGGACGGTTCTCAATCTCAGGGGCTCCATATATCAACATCTTTTGAACAACCTCTTCGATGTCTTCTAAATGACCGACCGATATTTCAATTGGCTATCTCATTCCTCATTCCTCAAGCGTCAAAAATCTGGAATTATACACTGATCTGGGTCGTGTACCCTGTGATATTCAATGGAAGTATCAATGCGTGTTTTCTCCGTCAGCCTTCTCCTTTCCATCCTCTTGCGATGTTACGCTGTGCTGCGACTATTTCTTCCGGAATCTTTTTGGTTCCGGTGAGTCACTGCTCTTTCGACGCTCTGGAATTATTTCTTACCTCTTCAATGTCCAGCGTACAGGTTTTTCAGATAGCCCATTCCCCGCACCACCACTTCCGGGTACACGCGCGCTGACCGCCTGTAGGGCCACACAAATTAACTTTCTATTCCCTCGCACTAGCTGCTCGATCTGTGTTTGGCAAGGTAGTGTGGTTCTCGCTCATCCTTCCTTCCTCTGACCTACTGCTCATAATTCTTCTCAGCTAGGGCATTTCGAATGCTCATATACAATTTTCGGGCACCGGTGAAGCTACCGGTTACGTCCGCTGCGCCGTTGAGGTATGTTAACTCCGTGAGCAACACGTATTATATCCACAAATTCTTATTCAATTTCAAAGCTTCCGATGTTCCGTGAGCGAGGCATTATGTGGTGGTTGGTTCCTCATCAATCTTCTTATTTCTTTCACCACTCCTGATACTTACGCAGCTCCATGAGCCTTGATATGCATTGCCTTTATACTGGACGACCCCTTTCGGCCCGATGCATCACGCCGACGCCTATCTAGCTTCCGGCGACTCAACAGATGCGCCAAAGACGGTTTTCGCGTAGCACTTTGACATGTAGGGTTTCGAATTCGATACTCATGTATTTCTATCAGCTGTAACACTGCTGATATTTCGTTCGGTCACCCTCCCGCAAATATCTCGATTGGTTTCTCTCTCTTTTTTAGCTTTTTGTTTTTTAGCAGGAGAGACATATGCTTTCGGTACGTACCACGCATCTCATTTTGGATGCTAGAACAGCGTAGTCTTATGTAGTCAGGCTCCCATACAAACATTCGATAACACTTTGATATGTATGTAACGACCAATGTGTTCCATTGTACTGTGATATGATTTGTTGCACCCCATGTAGCCCTTCGCATGAATGAGCCAAATTGTTGAATACAGATTTAATTCTTTTGAACTGGTTTACAACTTTGACGTTGAGTTTCACTTATCACCTGCAATTTCAGCGATCTTGCATGAAATTATTTCTCAACATGTCTGTGTTTCGGCCGGAGCGAAGCGAAGGCATGTCTAGTAGTCAGTAAAGTAATTAACTGTAGAGAACGTAAGAACTTCATACCTCAGTCGTCAGGAATAAAGAATGACTGAGGGATGTTTGTACTACGGGAAGTCGCGATATCCTCCATTCACCCAAAATCGAAGCCGATCAGCATCCTGTACAACCCAGGTAAGCTCTTCAACTGACCTTCGTAATAGTATTGTTCATCCATCAGATCCTTCATCCACTGTCTATAGACGTCGTCGCTCCGAGGGAAGTCCCTCATCGTTGCTTTGATTCGTCTCGAGTCCAGCACTGACTTTTCTTACCTCTGGTTATCACTTATATATTCAGTGTTCACCACGAGCACCGGGAACCAATGTTCGCGTCGCGCCTGACCTTGACTTGGAAGCTTACGGGGCTATGAGTTGATGAGTTTTTCTAGCTGGCAAAGTCATTGGTATTCCCAATGCCCCAACACGCGAGCAGCCTAAAGATGGCCGGATTTTTGGCTTTTACTTCGTATTGCGGAATAATTTTATAGCAATAAATCTAAAAGCCTTCACAAGTTGATCTCAAATCTTCGTGAGCGCTGAATGGGCCCCTTAGTTGTAAGTGAGAACCTTCATCCTTTTTGGACTTTCTATACGCTCAAATAGGTTTAGATTTATTGCTACAACAACTATCCCGCAATGCGAAGCACAAGAATCAGTCCGTAGCCCAACAAGCCCAAATTCCTCACCGACAACCCGATCGTCCAGGGCGGGCTCACTCGCCAGCAGACGTATGGTTGGCTGCCGCGGAAGATTGTACGCCACTCCCTAATTCTTCGTTCAAGTCTACATTGCTCACTATTCTGCAGGGTCCCCTCGTCAATCTTGCCCCTCTCTTCGATGACCCAGTGTTTGGCGCCGACCCGAACCGTGACAACGACTTCACGTTCCAGCACCCCGACGCCGTTCTCTTGACAAACCAAACCAGGTGCACTCTACACATATTTATTTTAGCCCATTCAACCTCACCATCGACATAGATGCCCGGTCTCCGCTCACATCCGTAAAACGCGCCCCCGCGCCGATTTTTCGACGCCTGAAATGACCTTTGGCCACATCATGCGCGCTGGCATCCCATACGGGCCTAGGCTAATCTGTGGCTAACCGTTGGGACAATGTGATTGCTGTTAAGCTGGCAATACTCAATAGAAATAAATAAATGTGCTGTGCAGGTGCGGCCGTTTGCCGTTCCTTGTATCCTCGTAGGATGACACTAGTCGTTTGGTTTGTCACGACAATGTTGAATTGAATTGTGAACCTCTCGCCTTGCAGACGTGGCCTTATTCAGTCTCATACCCAGCTGCGATGCTTTCACTTAAAAATCAGCGGGATCTTTGTTTTTCGGAGCACTCCAGCGGCAGTTGAATTTTTGTCGAATCAGAGGTTGAACCAAGGTTGAACCCTCCTTCCTTTTTCGGACAGGATCGATGACGTCAATAATCGGCCCGAGAGTGGCCGGTCCATGCCCACTTTGTCCGAATTAGCTTTACACGCTTATCACAGATGTCCAAGAAATAGTCATCGTCGGCGGGCACGGAAATGTGAGCTGGCCCATCCAATCCCCGGATCGAATTCCCCGCTCAAATATGCGAAACAGGTGTCCCTACGCCTGGCGCGGATTCTCGGGCCCTCGCACGTAGTTACCTCCATCATCCGCACAGCAGCGCACGAGGAGGACATCAAGGCCGCCTCCGCGACACCCCTCCTCCTCTCGCTCGAGGAATCGGCCGTGGGGGACTTCACCGCGGCGTTCCAGGGCGTCGATGTCGTGTACTTTAGCGCCGGTGCGGGCGGCAAGGGCGGGGAGGAGCGCACGAAGAGCGTCGACTACGAGGGCGCGCTGAAGGTTTTCGATGCAATTGAGGGTGTGCAGGGAACGCGCCCGCGCCTGATTCTCGTCTCCGCCATCGATTTGCGCGATCCGGAGAAGATCCCCGCGCACTACGTGCGTACTCGGCGGCTCATCTCATATAATTTGTCTCGCAACTGACTGTGTGTATCATCAGACGGAGGAAGACAAAGCGATGTCGACTCGCCTCCGCGGCGCCATGGCCGTGTATATAAAGTGCAAGTACGAGGCAGACAAGAACCTCGTGAAGCGCGACGCGTTCAAGTGGACGATCTTGCGCCCCGGTGTACTCAACAACGAACCAGGGACAGGGAAGGCGTCCATCGGGCGGACGCATCTGACCCCTACAATTTCTGTGCGTTCTTCTTTCTGTGTATAAATAATCACATCATGAACTAGTGCTGCACACAGCGGGACGACGTCGCTCTTGCTCTCGCGAAGCTACTGGATCGGGAAGATGCCGCGGGACTTGCCATCGACATAGTCGGTGGCGAGACACCGATTGAGGCGGGCTTGGATGCTTTTATCAAGAAGGGAGAGACAGACTTCCTGGGATGAGCTCTAGACCCGTGAATGAAGAATGGACAACTTGTACATCCATTTTTACCACTGTACTGTAGTACTACATACAAACCTCGTGAATGCATCGAAATTACCGGAATGCCAGAAGTCGGCGGCGATAAATGGTCGACGACTACAAACTGTTCCATGAGCGCGATGCTTATAAGAAGAAAGGAATCGCAATGTCATTATTTTGAATCGGAGACGGCAGGGGATGGAGAGCACCCTCGCCAATCCCACTTGTCCATAGAATTCTCGTCGAAGCTTAATAATCGCAACACGACCCGCAGCACCCAGCAAGGCTGTATCGTATTACCCCGCCCCGAATGCTTTCGCGTTGCACCGTGGTTCGTGGCCGGAGAACAAGACTGTACCTGCAAATGTCAAATGCGCCGTGTTGATTTAAGGATGAGATGGAAGGCGGCGGCACCGAGGCTGGGATACCAACCACAACAGCTACCATCGGCTTCGGCTTCGTTTGCAGCGCCCATGTTCTGTTGGAGGTGACGGATGAGCAGGTAATTCACTGCTGCTGGTGGTAGTTTCAGAAAGGTGGAGAACAAGCTGGGGTCAAGAGTCAAAGTCGAAGTCGGAGGAGCCCGCACAGTCAAACTGAGACGTGGGTCGGTGGCGGCGAGAGTCCGCGACAACGAGAACACCGGGATAAGCGAATGGAGCAAGGCGGATAACTAACAAGACCGAAGTTTGAGGGAATTGAAAGGTATATGGGATGGGCTGGAAGACGGAAGACGGACTGGGGGCCGACGCCGAGGAGTGCCAACAAATTTGTTTTCAGAGAGTGCTTGGGGTGCTGGGGGCGCGTTGGATTCAAGCGCGCAGGCCAGTGAAGCCTGATACCGGTGACATAGCATCCAGCCAAACTCCAACAACCTGCCTTCATTCGGGCACGATGGGACGGCTGGAGACGCAGTGAGCGTGTAGGGATCGAGCTAGATTTGGGGAGTAGAGCTGTATTCATTTTGTAGACTCCTTTCGAAGTTCCAGTGATGGCCCTAAGGCCTTAGAAATCGACCTCCAGAATTTCTAAGGCCTTAGGGCTTAGGTTAAGGCCATAGGCCTTAGGTGGTCTTAGGCCTTGATTTCCTAAAAGGGAAGATGGTTCCCAGCTGTAGGCACATTAGCTACTTTGACTCCCAGCACTGTGGATATGCTTCTTCTCTGTCTCTATTGCCTCTAGGTGCAGGTTGAAAGCACTCTTGGTGTCCTGGTGGCCAGTTGGGTTGATATAACCACTAATTCAGCATCAAAATTAATTTAATTGAATAAAAAACCATTGGCACACGTGATGCCTAAGGCCTTAGATGAAAACCGGGCCTCAACCTAGGGCTTAACCTAAGCCCTTATTCAAGGCCTAAGGCCTTAGGTTCAAGCTAAGGCCTTAGGTCTTAGGGACAACACTGTTTCGAACTGAAGGTGTCGATCAAAGAACCGACGGTTGATTGAAGTGAAGGCCCAGCCGGGATTTGGAGAGCAGAACTGAGGACCGAACTGAATGTGTTGGTGATCAAAGAATCGACGGTTGAAGTTGAGGGCCGACTGAACGAGGAGCCTGGAACCAGAAGGCGTCCACTTATCAAGAATCAAGATGCAAAACAGAGTGCTTGGGTAAGCGCAAATCGTCCATTGTAGGTACAACGTGGTCTCGAAAGCATAAACGTGAATGTGTTCAGATCGTGTTACATGTTCATTGTTTGGTAATACAGAGTCTTGAAAGTTTGTCATGGTCCAGGTCAAATGTCAAAATTTGTGGGCATACACATGCACAAGATACATATCACCAACATATCTCATTCAAAATAAAGGTGAACAAATTAATTAGTAGCAGATGAGCAGGGGATGCAGCGTCTGCTAAAGATAGAGCTGCACGCCGTGCCCGTTGCGACGGTTCTACGGCACCCGTCGAACCGGTACCCGTACCGTCCCTTTGAAGATTTTTCTCCATCCGCAACGCCGGGACGGTTACGGGACGGGTTGATGCCCGGACCGCCCGTCAGAGAACGGCCGTGACGGCCGTCGAACGGCTCCATCGTTTTTGCCTTCAAAATAATGGCTAGAGCCAATATTTTCCGCAAGATGTCTTGCGTCTTCCAGGAGTATACTCCATATCATTTCTTCAGATATTAACTTTTTGTGTACCCGAAACCTTCGTTCTGTGTAATGTTCGGCACCTTCCGAACATGATTGCCGAGGTTCAACCACAGCTCAATATTTCGCTCCTCATGCGCAAAGGAAGGAGAAGTTGCCCAAAATGGATTGCCAGTCGTGTAAGAGTTCTCATTTGAAGTTCTAGACAAGTGTATTCCTTTCTTGAGTGCCTTCTCCCCCCAGTTGCTCCTGAAATTGAACTTGCAAGGCGAAATCAACCAAGAGGCTTGAAGGGAGTGTTTAATTAAAGTTATAGTAGCAGTCTCGTTGCGTTATAACAAGACATTTCAAGGGTTGAAAAAATATTTTCATACTAACATATGGCCATAGACCCGTTACGGCCGTCGTTGAGGCTCTGGAACTCCCACTCGACGGTCGTCAGATGAACGGCCGTGCCGTTGCTTACCCGTCATTTCGACGGCCGTCAGTGACCGTCACGGGCACGGCGCGCAGTACAAGGCCGAGCCGTGCCGAGATCAATCACTTCGCTTACTTGCTTGACACATCAGAAGCCAGACCTCTTGACGACATCTCTTGCGAAGAATTCACCTTTCGCCTCTCTGTTGTGTCGCTTCGAGTTCATTTTTCAATTGTTGTCTTCAACCCTGCTTACTCTCAAAACACTGGTCCGAAATCGGGGTTACGAGCGCGTTGAAAGCAAGAGGAAAATTATGGAGGCAACAATCCACGGCGTACGGGAGCCGTGGTTGGAGTTACCTTGGTCCTCGGACCTCAAACCTCGCCGACGATAGGAAGAAAGGAAGGAAGATATATTCCACGATGCATGACAAATTGCAACACAGACCGACGGCGCATGTCGGTGACTCACTCAGTACTGCTGTTTCAGAAAAGCGGAACTTGGTCCGGTGTCGGCACGTCAATGTGGGCTGAGTCGCCAAAGAGAACACCCGAATGAATGTTGAAACCTCCCGAGACGGCTTCGCAGGGCCCGGAATTTATACACCTCGTTCTATTTAATGCAGCGTTTCAGGTCATGACGTGAGGAGGGCATCTCCCCCCGCCTATTCAAATCTGTTGTACTATAAAATGAGGCAGCTGAGGAAGGGGTCAAGCCAGTCTCATCATCGAAAACGCCATGTTCGCTGCTCTCCTCGCCGTCGTGTCCCTTTCTCTCTCCGTCGCTGCCGTCGAAGTCCAGAGCTCCAACCCCGCCTGTACGTCCTCGTCGACCCACGAATGCTATTCGCGACTGACCATGTTGAATCAACTTAGTTTTCAATGCTGGAATCCAGGGCTGTATGGCCGTGGCCGACAACGCGGATGGCGAGCCGCTCATCATCCACAACTGCAACACCGAGAATACCGCAAACCAAGACTGGAACGTGACGTTCGACGTACGGACTCCTGTCGGCCCGCAACAAATCAAGATATTCGGGGACAAGGTGGGATTCCTACTTAATGTTTATGCCAGTGATTGGTCTTCATCTCCGTATTTTCTAGTGTATCGACGTGAAGGACGGCGTCAACGCCGACGGCACGAAGCTGCAAATTTGGTCATGTATCTCGGGGAGCAAGAATCAACAGTGGATTGCGCAGCCTACGGAAAACACCTTCCAATGGAGCGGCACGGACAAGTGCATCGACCTCTCGGATGGGAAGATTACGGACGGCAACGTGCTGCAGATTTGGACGTGTACGGAAGGCTCCGCGAATCAGAACTGGGCGGGCGCTCCCAACCCCGACACCGAGCAGTGAGCATTTCGTGCGTTTCTTTTGACCGAAACAAACTGAATTTTCTGCAGGCGTGGCGATGAAATCGCCAGTACTATAAGTTGTACGCATATCATCCCTTGTTGTCTTCTCTGCACACTCCCAATTGACTGCATCTGCCAGTGGACCCGCCCTACTGCTTCGGCGCGGCCTCTGCCACGGACGGCGCCGAAGTCGCGCTCGTCGAGTGCCTCAACAACGCCGACTTCCACAATACGTTCCCGAACGGCAACATCACCTGGACCGTCCCCGTCCCCCCGCTCGCGGGCCAGATCAAGACGTTCAACAACCAGTTCTGCCTCGACGTGCCGAGCGGGTCGACCGCCAACGGCGTGAAGCTGCAGCTCTGGACGTGCACGCCGGGCAATACGAACCAGATGTTCAAGATCGGGCGCGGCACCGGGCAGGTCGAGTGGAGCGGGAAGGGCAAGTGCGCCGACCTGACTGATGGGGCCCTCAAGAATGGCAATCCCGTGCGTTTTTTTGTTTTTTGTTTATTCCGGCACCAAGGAGCTGTGGTTGACCCTTTTCTAGATCCAGATGTGGGATTGCGCGGCTCCGGGTAGCAACCCCAACCAACAGTGGTTCTACTGATGTGGTTGTTCCCGATTCGAGGAGAGGATGATAGTAATTCCTACAACTCCTATGTCATAATATAAAGATCGGACATTTATATGCCGGCTTTTCTTCGACTTGTGTTGCCTGCCCGCCCGTTTACGAGGATTCAACCTCGTCGAACTCTTGCTTCCCCGCGCCGCTACGATAGACTCCAAACGAGTTGTGTTGTTCGATAATTTAATGATATTTGAGACTCGATAGATATAGGGCCAACGGTGCGCGGGGTTATCGAGCGATAAGGCATTGTCGCATCTGTCCGGAGAGACGGAGAGCTACCTTTGGTGAACACTGGACTGATCCCTGACACAGTGGACACCGATGGTGAAGCGGTTATCATGCTTGCCTTCCATTGCGCCGTCCCTATTTCTAATGTAAGCAAGCGGCAGGGGTTCGACTCCCCTTCGGTGTATTTTTTTATGCATCGCCCTGCATTTTAGGTATTCGTTCACCTTTCTGCGGGGTATTCGTCATTTAATGGCCTAGTCCACCCTATAACACCATGTCATTCGTAAGTAAGTAATATATTAAATGCTACATTTTCATGCGTGCATGGATTCATCCGTCCATATGTATGGCGTTCCCCGCGTCCTCCTCCGCCGACGCTAACGTGGTCCTGCCCTTCCTCCCCTCCGTGTCTAAGCGCATCGAGTGTATTAATTCGTGTGGTTGTGCTAACCCCTCTCGCTATCCCGCCTCGCCCCTCCTCACCGCGCCGCGCCGCGCTCCTCCCTCCCTTCTGTCGCATACGGTCCGCGGATACCAAATCGCGAGGTCGTGCGCGTTACCGCAACTCCTCCGGCCACTCCGCCCTCTATACTTACGCTTAGACTCGAAGACGGCGAGATACAGACCCATCACTTTGAACGTCTCCTTGAATAAACGAAACATGCTGTACTCCGAGGCCTGTTGTTTGCCGGGCAACGAGCCTAAGGCTATTTGGACACAATAGATGAACTGGATAGTTTTCACCCAGTATCGAGTACCTATTGAGCGGGACGTGGCTTTGGCAGATGGAGAGAGAGAGCCTGAGAGAGCCTGAGAAAGCCACACCTTCTGTCCGGGCAGCCATGCGTTTGCTGAAAACTTACAACACACTCGAACTTCAGCCGAAGCTCAACGAGCCGATATAGCCCATTACAGGGAGAGGAGTTACGCAGACACCGATGGTGAAGCGGTTATCATGCTTGCCTTCCATTACAAATATGTTTCCCTTGAAGCAAGCGGCAGGGGTTCGACTCCCCTTCGGTGTATCTTTTTTTCGATCCTGTGTTTTCGGTCAGACCTTGTTCTTTGACTCCCAGCTGCGCATTCTCAATATTCAATATTGAAGCGGTCATGTTCATCATGCTCAGCAGCTCAGCAGCTCATAGGACAGCGTTGAACAAGGTCGACCCCTATCCGTCAACAGTTCATTTTGTGATTGTGCCACAATGGCTGTGCCCGGCTTCATTTTGCGTCATCCCCAATGCCAAATGCGCCGCCACCTATGGACAAGGTCGTCCTCGACAAGCCGACATTCTGCGGGACCATAACCGAGGCGCGCGTCTCCGCCCGCGAGCGGCGCGAGCGCAAGCCGCAGCCGTGGGCCGTGCGCAAGCTCATGGTGCTCGTTACGCTCGGGATCATGGGGTACACCGCGTATGTCTATGCGGGGCGCTTTGCGGTGAGGCTTATGAACGGGGGGAAGAGGCCTGAGGGAAGTGAGTGTTTATCTATCTATTTTCGGGGGATCGCTGATGATTGTTCTGTTGAATAGTCGGGCTGCTGGTGGGGTGGAGTATTCTGTATGCGTGGATGCTTTGGGCGTATATCAAGGTGTCCTGCGCCGGCCTTGTTTCCTCTGTAATTCAATTCTAACGCAGACCAGGTAATCCTCACCCCGCCTGGGAATGCCCGCGATGTGCGTCCACCTTCCTCTTCCTACCGCACTCGTTACATAAATCAACACAGTACGTCTCCCAATCCCCCCAACCGCTCCTCCCGCCGCAACAGTGGGCGCCGCACGACGCCTACCGCAACGGCAACGGCACCAACTCGTTCGAATTCGACTCCGGCAACGCGTCGTTCGACAGCAGCCTCGCGGACATCGAGACGGGGCGGATAGGTGGGCCGGCGTATGCGGAGCTCCTGGCGCCCCTTCCTCCTGCGGCGCATGGTTCTGCGCCCAATTCAAATGCGCCGCACGCTCCAAATGGAGTATCGCCGCCCAACGGGGAGCTCCCCCCACCGGCCACCGCGCGCCGCCCCTCCGCGGGCCGCCACCACTCTTCCCGCTCCCGCAGACGTGAAGGAGGAGGAGGAGGAGGAGGCAGACCGCGCGGCCGCCTCCCCCCGCCCGCGCCGCTGCTGCCGGCGCACCGCTACTGCGCGCGCTGCTCGATCGTGAAGCCGTATCGGGCGCACCATTGTCGGGTGTGTGGGACGGTGCGTGTGCCGTGCTACGATATGCTCGTACTGTGCTGGATCTGCGACTCACCCCTCCCCCTCCAGTGCATCCTCAAATTCGACCACCACTGCCCCTGGATCGGCCAGTGCGTCGGCGCGCGCAACCACAAGTTCTTCCTCGCGTTCGCGTACGCCACCGCGATATTCACCATATACACCTTCGGGAGCCTGCTGGCGTTCAACGTGCGGGGCGGGGGCGGGGTGGGCGAGACGGATGTGGACCCGCAGGAGGTGGTGATCATCGCACTGTGAGTCCGAGGGGCGGGTGCGCGGGGAAGACGGTTGGGCTGACGGATTTGTGTTTTCGCAGCGCCGCGCTCTTCGCGCTTTTCACGCTCACGCTCGGCGCGGAGCATACGCGGCTCATTTTGTTGTCGCAGACGACGGTGCGCGCCTCTTTTCCATTCGCCTGTCGATTAGAGTCGGAGCTGACTGGTTGTTGCTCACGCGTTTCCTTCTTTCCTCGGTATTGCGGCGTCCCCTCACCCTCGACTCGAACCCCTGCGACTCGACTCGACTCGAATCCCTTCACCATCGACTCCCGCCCCTTGCGACTCTCAAATCGAATCTCGGTCATCGCGCCACCCGCCAGGTCGAGAGCCTCGGCATAAAGCGCGTAAAGGCGCGCGACAGCGCGGGGCTGGAGGCGGCGGGGCTGGGGTGCTGGCAGGTTCGGTGCGTTTTGCGTTTTTGTTTCTGCTTTTGTTTTTGTTCTGCGCGTGACGGTGGGTGGGAGTGGGTGGGACTTGCGCTGCGCTGCTGTGGTATTGGGACTGGGGTTGGGTTGGGCGCGACTGGGTGCGGACGCTAGCACGGTGCCACACACGCGTCTCCGCTTTCCCTCGACTTGGGATCGAGTACCTGCCTCCCTGTCCCTTCCCACCTCCGGTCCTGCTCTCCTTGCCTTCGTCTCACCATACCGCGTTTGGCCCCACTTTGCACTGCGCCTCCTCGTCTCTCCCGCTTCCTCCTGCACTCCCACTCTCGTCCTCGTCCCCGTCCCGGTACCCTCCCTTCTTCCGCTCTACTCCCTCTTCCTCCCTATATTCTCCGCCTCCGCCTCCGCCTCCTTCCCCTTGTCCCTCCCCTCTCCCTCCCTCTCCGCCGCATCCTTCCCTCCCTTCTTCCATCCATTTCCATCTATCCGTCCATCTATAGCTATACTGACCTCCCTTCTCCCTTCTTCCCAGCGCAAAACGCCGCGCGCTCGCGTCCTACGACGCCGAGTGGGGCGCGCCGGACACGGAGGGCAACGTGTGGTGGGCGGGCTCCTCGCGCGCGGGGTGGGAGGACGCGATGGGAAGGGGCGGGCGCGGCGGGCTGGGGTGGGTGTGTGAGTAGTCGGTTTTCTTTTGGTGTTTTGGGGGTTGTTGCGCGCGTCTCTGCGCGTGCTTAGCTTACATCGTCCTCCGCGCACCCCCGCTCTCCCCGGCTTTCCTCCTGCGTCCCTCCGCCCCACACTGATGCACCCCCTCCATCTGTCTCTCTCCCACCTCTCCATCCCCTCCCTACCATCTCCCCAGAATCTCGCTCAGCTTCCTATCGCCGTTTATTCTCCTCCTCCCTCCCCCCATCCTTCCGTCCCCTTCCTGACTCTTCTCCCTCTCGTTCACCGCCTCCCTCCCCTCTCCCCCCCACCCCTTCGTTCCTTCTCTCCCTTGCTTACCCCATCCCACACTGACACACCTCCCAGTCCCCATAGGCGCCCCCCTCGGCGACGGCCTGCACTACGTCCCCAACCCGCGCTTCGCGCCGGACGGGCGCCCGCGGAGGCGCGCGGAGTGGCCGGAGGAGCTGCGGTAACGCGCGCGACCTCGCGATTTGGTATCCGTGTGCGACAGAAGGGGAGGAGGAGCGCGGCGCGGGGCGGTGAGGAGGGCGAGGCGGGATAGTGAGACGATTAGCACAACCACACGATTTAATGCACTCGGTGCGCTTATTGCATCGAGACACGGAGGGGAGGGGAACACGGGACTTCACATGAAAGGATGAATGCATCCACGCACGAAATGTAGCTTTAATATATTACTTACTTACCGATGACATAGTGTTACAGAAGAGTCGGAATGGCGAATACATCGGAAAGATGAGAGAATACCTGGGAGGCAGAGCATGCGTGGTGCGCAAAAAAAGATACACCGAAGGGGAGTCGAACCCCTGCCGCTTGCTTATATAAACTCACATCCCTGTAAATGGAAGGCAAGCATGATAACCGCTTCACCATCGGTGTCTGTGGAGATCCAAGCCCTGCAATGATTTATACTGGTCCATTGAGCTTCGGTTGAACGAGTGTGTTGTACAATCCCAGCAGACTCTCCGCTGCTGTGAGTTCTGAGATCACCGCCTTGGATCTCGCGATTACATGTAAGACTATGTCCAAGTGCGAGTTCCAGCAAAGGCCACCTTTATAAATCTGGATCGTATCAGGTGCGCTGTTGCAGAGTTTTCCAATCTACAACGTTCCAACGACTAACCCGGGAGTTCTTTTGGAAATGTATACACAATACATTCAGAGTCGGTGATTTTTGGAGTCATATAAAGAACTCAGAAATAAAAGGTATTTGCCACATATGCGGTGTTCCTGAATCTCCGGAGCACATTGCATTGGAGTGTGGTGCACCAGGTCAAAAGCTGATCTGGCTTTTCACCCAACAACTTTGGACACTGAAATATGTTGGAAATATGACCGATGGCCTGATCTGAACTGGGGATTGATACTAGGATCCAACCTTGTAAAATTTAAATCACCCCAAGAACACATCATCCATGCGAAAGGAAGACTATTTGCAGTTCTGGTATCATCTGCATGGCACCTGATTTGGAACCTCCACGTCAACCATGTCATTGCAAATCCAGACAGAATATTAACTTCAGCAGAAATTTATAACCAGTGGTTGAACACTATAAACTGAGCATTACAGCGGGACCGCCTGTTGACAGACAAAGTCAGATTTGATTCTTTAGCCTTGAATAAACAACTGGTGCTAAGCACTTGGAGTCTACTACTGGATGAGGACTCACTGCCGGATGACTGGACAAAAGAGGGGGTTTTAGTGGGTATGCGACCCATCATTGATCAACATGGGATAAGTAGGATAAATTGTATTTTCGGGTCGGAGTCCCACACTGGTTTAAATAATTGTGGGTAACAGCATTTCCTCCTGAGCAAACTTCCCCTGTAATGTCTGGTCCACCACCAGCACCTTGGAATGCTTCTGCAGACTAAGTCTCATTATCCCAAACACTCCAAAAAAAAAAAAAAGGAGAGAGATCCCCGTAACCTTACGGGTTTACGGGGCGTACGGTTACGCCCCTGTCCCGTCGACCTCTAGACGGTCAGACGGGTAACGGCACGGGGTGGGGCGTAATGTGGCACCCGTAACCGTGCGTTTACGCGTGAATTACGGGTGGCGCCTGGCGGGCGCAATTGTTATTGTCGATTGCTTGCCGAGGTTCGCCATCCGCTTGCTTGGATGGCGGTGGAGTCGGCTGTCGACTCCTACAACAATTGACAGTCTCCGGGGCCCTCGGCAGGCCGTGAGGTGCATGTCGGACGTGTCCGAAATTCCGCTGACCTGCCGAGAAATGGCCTCGACGCATCCCAGACGCACCTGGATTCCTGGAAATTGTTTCGGACGGTTCATAACCGTAGGTAACGTATTCCACACAAATATAGTTCATAACTCGCTTGAAATTTGTCGATTTGGTAGGATCACTCGACCACCCGTAAATTACGCCCGTCTACGGCTATACACCCGGGACCCGTCCCGTCTGAACCTTCCGACATGCCGACTTACGCACGGCTGTCCCGTAGGCCAAATACGGGCGTAATCTTTACGCCCGTAGGCATATTACGCACGGTTTGATGCCCTACTGTATATAAGTTCAGATAGTGTCCTTCCATGTCAGTCTGCCGGTACTCAGACTCACACCTCGTCCAACTCGTCGTCCCGGAATGTCTTTACGCCATCTCTTGAAGCAGACTATTAAATTGGGTCTCCTTGCCGTAGTCGCCGCGTCGCCGTTGTCGGAGCGCGCCGTCATCGATTCAGATGCAGTCGTGGGGTTTTTGCAGACAGTTCCCGCCAGTACAGCCGGTAGCGTGTATCTGGCGTATAAGCCGCACCTGAATGTCGTGAACGGCTGTGTCCCCTTCCCCGCAGTCGATGCTGCAGGGAACACGGGGTACGTGCCACCTCCCTCCATTCAGAAACCGCGCACTGATTCGCCGCCATAGCGGCGGCCTGAATCCCACGGGCGCAACCAACGGCGGCTGCAGCATCAGCACCGGGCAGGTGTACGTCCGCAGCGGCACCTCAGATGGGCGCTTCGGCCTACTCTACTCGTGGTACTTCCCCAAGGACGAGCCGAGTGACGGGCTCGGTCATATAAATGATTGGGAAGGTGTTATTGGTGCGGCGCCAGACTTACACTCGTTGTTGGCGCTTATCTCAATCTGAAGTATGGCTCGCCTCGTCCACGAGTACCAGCGCCGCGAACATCCTCGCCGTGTGCCCATCCGCGCACGGGGGCTGGAACTGCAGCACCGACAGCTTCTCGCTCACGGGGACGAGCCCGCTGATCCAGTATGAAAGCATCATCCCGATGAACCACGCGATGGGCCTCACGACCACCGTGGGCAGCATGCAGCCGCTCATCGCGTGGGAGAGCCTCCCTGCGGCGGCACAGGCGGCGTTGCAGACCACAGACTTTGGAGTGGCCACCGTGCCGTTCAAAGACAGCACACTGGCGTCTAAATTGGCGGCGGCAACGTTCTAACTTGAGATTCTGAGCAGGAGAAAGATACCCAACTTGAACGGTCTTGTAGCTTCATGTCGTTCTTGAATGCTTGTAAAAACAAATCGTTCTCCGAAGTTGTCCCCGCTAGTCCAGGGTGGCCATGAAGTCTGCTCGGTGGCGACTGACAGTGACTGACGCTGAGGACGTCCTCATCGTCTGGTGGATCGTGACACGGCAGTGATGTTGTTTGGCTTTGTTCGGATCGAAATATCGATCCTTTGATGTGATCTCTCTCTTTCAACCTTCATCTTTTATTCCTCTTTGAATTCGATTACCAAAATAACGCAATTCAGTCTGTTTCTAGGCCCAAAGGAGAATGGGAGTCGCAGAACCACTATGATGATTCGCGAGAAAGAAAGATGGGAAAAAGACCAGTCACGTCCTCGGTGGGTGAACTGAGCCACAGCACAGCCAATAAGAGTGAATTAACACACTCCATGAATACTTGCAACAGGACTGACTGGAGGGCTGCAAGAGGGCTTCTCAATATCCACCAAGCTGACTAGCAATATTGGCCCGATCCAATGCGAGCCCGCTGCAAAAATTCAGTCCATGGAATCTTAGAATCACAAGATTTCGGTATGTGTATAGCTCAGCAACACCCGCAGTTCTGGGTTTAGAACTCTACTAATATTTGTGCCCTTAGGCCCATACTTGTGGTGGTAGAAGTCAGTAGTGGGAGCAACATTTGAGCATAGCAAGTTTCGCAAAAATCCGACCGAACCAGATGCAACCCACAGGGACTGGGTAAATTACACGTGCCCCAGTGGTTTTCCTTGCCCCAGGGCTGGATTATTTTCGGTGGAGGTTATAGATGGTAGGATGCGCCCTGGTGACTTGAAACTATCTCTCGGAGGGATATTGATCCACGGTGAAAAGATGGGGAATAGAATAATCCCTAGGAAGCAGACAATTTTTGCGACATGGTTTGCTGCAGACATTACCGAATCCGAAAGACCTAAGGGTTTGAACATAAATTTCAAGAGTTATAGACCAAGTTACGACAGAGGGAGGTGTCGTTAATGGAATATTGCTAGGAACACCGGTTCGAGGTGAATCATGTAATACAGTAAGAAACGTCCAGGAACGCATCATGATTGGAATCAAATTTCAATGATCGCCAAGACAGAAGATGTAGCTTTCTCAAGCTCTCTCTCCATCTGCCAAAGCCACGTGCCGCTCAATAGGTACTCGATACTGATCTGGGTGTAAACTATCCAGCTCATCTATTGTGTCCAAATAGGCTCGTTGCTCGGCAAACAGCAGGCCTCGGAGTACAGCATGTTTCGTTTATTCAAGGAGACGTTCAAAGTGATAGGTCTGTACCTCACCGTCTTCGAGTCTAAGCGTATAGAAGTACTGAGTCCGTGTCTCAGAGGAATCCGTTGTCCAACTTTCCCAATCGTTGCCGGGTTCGGACGCCAGCATCAGCAAGCGTGCTGTCGAATTACACAACCGGGCTGTAGAGCTCTCGAAGGCGGGCCGCCGCCAAGATGCATTGCGAGTCAATACAGAAGCAATTGGACTTCTTCGGGAGCTGGCGCCGGGACACCCCGCATTCGCTAACATCCTTGCGAGGACATTGCGCAATCTGGGGGCGGATTCCGTGGCGCTAAACCGCCACGAAGACGCGTTGCAGGCTTATGCGGAGGCCGTTCAGCTGGTGCGCAAGTTATCGGAGACAGATCCAGCCGTCACCAGGGATTTGTGTGCATCGTTGCGCGCCCTGGGGATAACGCTCAGGGCGGTAGGTCGCCTAGAAGATGCATTACGCGTCAAGGAAGAGGTTGTTCAGCTTCGTCGCAGGTTTGCTGCGAAGGACCCAAGCGCATCAAAGGATTTGTGTGTGTCATTGCACGAACTCGGAGCAGCACTCAGGGCAGTGGGTCGGCACGAAGACGCATTACACATCGACGAAGAGGTCATTCAGCTTCGTCGCGAGCTTGCTGCCAAGAACCCCGGCGCATTCAAGGATTTAGTGGCCGCATTGAATGACGTGGGTATAGCACTCAACCAGATGGGCCGCCCCGGAGAGGCAGTACCATATGGCGAAGAAGCTGTTAGGCTGTGTCGCAAACTTGCAGAGGAGGACCCCGGTCCTGGTGGCACGAGTGTCTTAGCCACCTCGCTGCAGAACCTCGGCTCACATCTAAGGGCGAGCGGGCGGGTCGCCGATGTCCTCCAAGTCATTCAAGAGGCCGTTGATCTGCGTCGCACGCTGGCAGAGGTGGACCCTGCAGTCACCCTGGTTCTTGTGCCCTTGCTCCATCCCTTGGGTTCACTTCTTAGGGAGGCCGGCCGCCAAGGTGATGCTTTGCGTGTGTACGAGGAGACAGTTCAGCTTCGTCGCAAGCACGCGGCACAGGATCCCAGCGTCACCAAGGCTCTCGCATCGTCGTTAATCACTAACGGCGAACAGCTCAGGATGATGGGCCGCCACGGAGATGCTTTACACGCAGACGAAGAGGCGGTGGATATCTTCTGTGAGCTCTCAGAAGCGGATCCCGGCGTTACCAGAGAGCTAGCCCATTCACTGGAACGGCTGGCCCTGGATCTCTGCGCCCTGGGTCGCCATGAAGACGCGCTCCAAACCGCTCAAAAATCCACGGGGCTTCGCCGCAAACTTGCGGAGACGGACACCTCTGTCGGCGTCACCACGGATCTCACCTTCTCGCTCTACTACCTCGGCGTATACTTCAGAGCGGTCGACCGCCCCGGAGACGCGTTACGCACTGACGAAGAGGCGGATCAGCTTCGTTCTAAGCTCCCGGAGACGTGCCTCATCTTAGCTGATACAATCCGATTTGCTGAAGACGCGGCGCGCATTTCCCGTAAACTTGCCGAGACGGATCCCAATACGAGGAAAAAGCTCCCCGGCTTTCTAGGAGTGCTCGGGGTACATCTAAGGATGGCGCGCCGTCACGAAGATGCGTTGCGTGTTGATGCGGAAATTGTTGGGCTTTACCGGAAGCAGACGCAGATGGACCCAACAACTACCGTGGAATTCAGGTCTTCCTTGGATCGTCTCGCTCGAAATCTCACCGCCGTGGGCCGTCACGATGAAGCATTACGTGTGGCTGAAGAAAGCGTCGAGCTTTGCCGGAAGGCGGCAGCAATGCAACCTACCTCAAATGACGATCTCGCAAGCTCGCTGGACGCGTTGGGTGTGTGTCTGCACGCGCTGAGGGACCGCACAGAAGACGCATTGCTAGCCTGTGAAGAGGCTGTGGAGCTTCGTCGCAACCTTCAGGACACCATTCCCGTACTGTCCCTCGCTGCATCCGTGGAAAACCTGGGCGTTTTTCTGCGTGTGCTGGGCCGGCACGAAGATTCGCTGAGCATGGCGCAGGAAGCAGTTGATCTCCATCGCAGAGGAATGGCGACAGACCCCAAACTTACGGCGTTCTTTGTGCATTCTCTCCAGAATCTGGGATTCAGCCTCAGTGCTGTTGGTCGTACCGAAGACGCGGTACGCGCCGTTGAGCAATCTGTCGATCTTCATCGGAGTCTCCCGGATCGCACGCCAGAGTCCGAAGCGGGACTTGCCAGTGCACTTTGCGCTCTGGCCGTATTCCTCCGCGCAGTGAATCGCGACGAAGACGCGTCGCGCGCCGACAATGAAGGAGCTGACATCCATCGCAAAGTGACTGAGACGAATCCCGAATCCACCGCCCGCTCCTTTGGTGGCTTAGCCCGCCAACTTCGTAGTATCGGCCTCCGCGAAGATGCTTTACGCGCCGAGGAACAATCCGCTCACCTTTACCGCATCCTTACACAGACCCGCCCTGGTCTTGTCGGTCTCCATATCGAGTCTTTGCAGTCCCTTGCGGCGGATTTGCGTGTGCGTCTTCTTGGTCGCGCGGCGGAGGACGCAGCGCGTATAGATACCAAGGTGGTTGACCTGGATGTGCTAGGCGAGAGGGTGGGGCAGGAAGGTGCGCTCGTCTGTCCACCTCGCCGCAACGGGACCGACGAACATGCTTTACTACTGTAGACGAGTTCGCGATCCGCCATATCACCTTTTGGCGCCACGGCTTCACGTTCGACGACGGCGTGTTCATGCGCTATGACGACCTCGCGAACGTAGATGTGCTAAAGGCTATTCACGCTGGGTGCGCGCCCTCCTTTCGCTTCCCTTCTACCGCCGCTAATCGTTCCTTCGCTCCTCGTCATATTTTCCCTCATCCATATAACGACAACGATTCATCATAACGATGCTCGTCTCGTCCAGGCACGCGCCCCCATCGCTCCTCAACGTCCGGCCCGGCCAGCGCGTCGAGCTTCGGGTCATGAAGCGCACGGACGAGGACTATGTCCCGCCCAAGATCAAGCCGTTCTCGGGGACGGATAATCGCCTCGGCGCGCCGGTCCCTGCTGCGGTCCCTCCCAGTTCCGGTTCCGCCTCTTCAACTTCGAATTCGGGTGCAGCGGCCGGCGCGAGCAACATCGCCCCGCGCTTCGAAGTGGATCAATAGAGGGTGGGTTCTCAGAGGTTCGATTCCTCGGTGCGCTACTCCATGGAGAGTCGGACACCGTCCATTTATACATTCGCAATTTGATAACAATTTATCTTCTTCGTTTTCCACACTGCTCTTACGAAGCAATGAAAAAGGATCCACAATTGCGAAACTACCCGCGCGAATCAGTTGCGAGCGGAATTGGGTGGGACCATGCGCGCGCCGCGTGGCGGAACGAGGGCAGCCAGCAATAAGAGGGCTCTGGTTGAGGAGGAGGATAGGTACGCTATGATCTGCGTAACGCAAAGAACGTGGGTCGGCACACCGACGGGGTTGTAACAGGTGGGGGCGTGGGGGAGCGAAATGCGAGGAAGAAAAATATGCCGGGGTATCCGCGCCAATAATGGTGAGACCTAGAGCGACAAGGGTGTTTAAAGTCGACGAGCTCCGTGCGCGCTGTTGCTGGAGTGCTTAGGTGGAGCCTCGCTGGTGGGGCTGTTCTTGTGGTGCTCGTGCTCGTCGTCGTCTGCCCGTCCTCGTCGTCTCTTGAAACTGGAGCAGTCCGACCTCTGCCAGGAACCGATGCGCGAAGAACGGCCGCGTGTGCTTCGGAGTGCAGAGTTGCATCAAGCTGCGAGACGGACAGAAACAAAAAATTGAAGGGAGGGCGGAGGATAGGGTGAGGGAGAAGAAAGTTGCAGAAAAAAAAACGGCGCAGGAGACGGATCAAAACGAAAGGAACAAGGCAAATAAATTTCAAAGTGGCAAAAAAAAACGGACTGGGCAACCCAGCAAACATCCCAGATGGGCAAAAACGCCGGGAGAGGCTGCGCGGCACCGCCAGGCACCGACGCCCCCAATTGATTATGTCCCCAACGTCGACGGCCGCGTCGCAGAGAAAGTGCGAAAAGTGATGGCGTGAGCCCGAAAAAGAAACTGGGCGCTGATGCGCACGACTTGGAAAGTCCAGCGGTCAACACGCAACGATCCTGACCCTGGGAACAAGAGCCCAAGCCATCGCGGGGGAAGGAATATATATATATATATTTAAAAATGCCAAAGGGCGGTGCTGCCAACGACTTCGACCGACGACGCGCAAGACGACGCGAGGCTTCACGGAGCTTTCTACGCAGGCGTTGCTGCGGAAAACGACAAATGGAGGGGGAAAAAAGGAGGGAGAGAGCGGGGAAGGAACGGCAAACGCACCTCAAGCTGAGGGTAGCGGGGTTGCTTGGGTGGGAGGGCAGCGCCGGAGGTGGCGGGAGCATCTGCAAGCGCATATAGTAACGGGCGCTAGCGCGAGATCGGAGTCCTGCACCTCGGGTGTGGCCACGGAGCGCGGGAGGAGTGCGTTGAGCTAAGGGACGCGCGCGGGCGCGCACCATTGATTGATTTCCTGAGACACGGATTGTCAGTATGAGGATAGGCGAATAAGGTACAAGGGAGGACAGAAGAGGAAGCGAGAACGAAGGAGGGACGAAGGCGGGCAGGAGACGACAAGGAGAATGGGGAATCGTAGGTGCGAGACGTGAAAGAAGCGGGAGAAAACGGAGCATGATGAAGGTAGAAGAGAGGATAAGATGTGACATGGCATAAAGACGGTCTTGCCCTCCCACCAAATACATCGCAAGCGGACAGTAAGGCCCGGAGGGGCAGCGCGACACCCTCACACATCGACGCGTGCGGGTAAGTGGCAGCCATTCCGTGGGTAACAGGCAAATGCGATCAGTTAGATCTCGCTATCTTCCTGGAGAGCTGAAAGTGGATGAAGCCAATCCTGCGCGGAATTCAAGGTGGGATTGTCCAGAAAATGGCGGAAAGCGAGTCGAGTGATCGAGAAAGAGATCAAAGTATCGGTGGCGGTGTACCGGATCATGCCGGCAACGAGCATTGCTCTCTCCCTCAACAACCTGTCAATGCCTGCGGCGATTCACCGCCCACCCCTCTGGTTAGGCGTCCTTCGAGACCTGGTCCTTGCCTACCGTGTAGCACCGGACTTGACTTGACCTCTATCAAATGCGACTTGTTGCGCTTTCCAGCGTCGGACAACCGGCCGACGGAAGCCGACGGACAGGAACTGGCGGCGCACCGATCGTGAGAGGCTTGCAAGAGGCTTGTCAATGTCTTCCATATGATAACAATGTTCTGTGATTGGTTTGAACCTAGAATTTCACTTCGCGCGCTGGCCACATCTTAATTCGCATAAATCAACATAACCGTGTAAGCGGTGCCTGCCCATCAGCTTGGGAGGAGCTTACCAAAAGTTCAAATCAACTTGCAAAATTGCCAAGTTCCTTGAAGTTAAACCAATCGAGCGACTTTGAACCGAACACATTCTTCACCAAGTCAGTTCGGTTCAACCACTTTCTTCTGAACAAACTACTCGACAAGCTGCGCCGGGCCCCCCACTGAATCGACATGTTCGTACAGCACGTATTTGCAAGTAGCACAACAGCATTTACTTCGTTGATTTGACTCGACTGCTAGCATGCCATAATACTGAAGATGAACCTTCCTCCGATACCAGCCGACAGAAGCGCCTATGCACAAGTCGACTCAAATTGGAGGACTAGCTCGGCGCGATGCCAGGGTGAGCTGTAATATGTAGGAGTTGAACATTGAACGCCCGCCCCTGTGGTTAGCCCATCTAGTCGCCGGGGAGCGCCTCGCGGGTGGGCGCCCACGCGCCACAAACTTCACTCTATGCATTCTCTACGCCCGACGGTAGAACTTGCGAAATGCGAGTATAGGAGCGCCAAGCGGGTTTAGCGCGCACAGCCTCTGAGTTAGCTGTATTTAGACCCCAATTTTAGAACTTAGAATAACCCTAGAACACTCGGTATAGCGCCAGGCGCATGCAGCGGCCTAGCGTCGCCGACGCTGCGTCGTTCCGGTTGCTAGATTATGCGGTAGGAGCGCCAAGCGGGGTTAGCGCGCACAACCTTCGAGTTAGCTGTATTTGCGCCCAATTTTAGAACTTAGAATAACCATAGAACACTCGGTATAGCGCCAGGCGCATGCGGCGGCCTAGCGTCGCCGACGCTGCGTCATTCCCGTTGCTAGATCATGATTCAGGATTCGAGATGGTCCAGGTCCATGCTTGTAATTTCCCTACTTGCGATTGAGTAAACGTTAAACATTCAGACTCGAAAGATGACAAATCATCCTATATGGCTTCCCCCACTTGCCCGCCTCTTCGACGGACCGATCTTCTTAGACTGTGCTTCGGTAACGGAGTTACGCCCGAGCGCTTCAGGCGAACTCTTGAACAACGAAATTGCTGTGTTTTCAGGCGCATCTTGGTGCGGCGCCATTAAAGCTGTGTAAATCTAAGCGGGCTAAGTGCCGATAAGCGCTTATTCTCGGTTGAGCGTGTAATGCCACAATGAATGCAGAATGAAGTCGACAAGCGCTTGATTCAGGAGCGTAGAACGACAGATTTGGTCGCCAAGCGCTTATTCTGAGGTTGAACCTGTGATTGCGACGACATTAAAGTCGAGTTGGGCCTGTGATATGCGACGGCATATTTAGCGGCCAAGCGCTTATTCTCAGGTTGACAGAGTTAACCGCCAAGGGGCGCCAATTTCGAGGTTGGACTCGCGAGGAATAGTAGATGTAGTAAATCGAATCGCCATGCAGACGCCGTTTTATTACTGAGCGCTCGCATTGGACATATGTCACCTATTTTTGAGGTCCCGCCTCCCGGATGTAACAGCATACTCCGACTATATAAGCCCTCCAAAGGATTGCAATAGTAACCCCAAGCTTCTCGCTCATTTCGCGTGTGCATATCACATATTATCCTATGGGTGACTTCGTACCTGAGTTCAACATGAACTTGGCATCCACCATTATCCTCTGGATCCTTGCTCTCGTCCCGGGAACGACGTGGCGATACATCTGGCTCGCCCTCGCATGTACATCGTTGGCAGTCTTCGCCAGTGCACAGCGTCAGGATCCAGCAAAGAGGATCAGCATGCTCGAAGACGCACTCGAGACCGCCGAGGAAACATTGAACCGCGCAAAGTTGATCTCAGGTGCCAGAGCCCAGGCGGAATTGGCTGAAGTGGGATGTCGCTTGCTTCAGTGAGCTTCTTCACCTTCTACTAGGCAGCACAAATGATACGAACCCAAATATCCTCAGGGTCAAATTATCCGCGTCGAAGATCCGGTCCCGAATACTGGAGATGCGGAGTGCCACATGGCAGACATATATCCGCCGCATCAGAGTAATCCTGCGCACTATCGACCATTGTGCGGGTGAGGTGAAGGGAGTCCAGACATCGATGCTGGTGAGTATGTTCGTCTCCAAAATTTGAGGATTGATGATGAATTTCAATGTCCTAGCTCATCATCGAGGAGGCACACCGACGCACACTGTCGGAGGAGTTAAATGAAGCTCAAGAGATCCTCAGTGCAACGACTCGTTCTCCAACTCGTACGTCGACTGAACCATTGCGGGGTTGTCCACTGAACAAATTCCAGGGTGTGCATCTTGTCACCTGGGCTCCAACAGTAATGTCTTCGAAGAATGCTACAAGTACGTTCGCTCGCAGTTCATTAAAGCGTCCAGAATTGAATGGCCGAACAGCGTGTAGGACTATGATTCTAGCCTGCGATCAATACTGTAGGCTGTTATCGAAACAATTTACCAGGGCCGGAGAATTTTGCTGTTCTTTTTAGTTACGAATTCATTTTCTTGTTGCTTGAGATGTCTAAAAATCCTGATGTGAGGTGAAGTTGAACATGGTTGAAAATGCACGTGATCAAGACAATGATCTTCAACTTTGGTTCGACATGGTTGGGATGACATCGCTCAGGCTGGGTCATATTTTGTTCCACACCCCGAGTTGAGGAGATCATGAGCGGATCATTTCCGCGGAAGTGATTGGGTGCTGTGAGACGTCCGACAGCCACATAATAATATTAATGCAGAAACCAATCACACACGGTACAAATCTTAACAGGCAGGAATCCCAGTCACCCCGGTCCCACACGCATTCGTAAAAGAGTTTGCCTTGGCACCCGAGATCGAAATCCCGCTAAACTGCGCATCCCGACTCAGTCAGTACTCAGTTATGCATTGTGCCATCCGGGGCACTCACCTTGATATTCTTGCAGGGCGTCGCCTTGTTGCAGTTCAAGAGCACCGCAGGGCGCGTGGGCGTGCCCGTTCCCTGCAAGTGTGCACATACAACGGTCAAACAACGACTGAAAATGGAATGAGAACTGACGACGAAGTTGGAGAACGAGACGTCGCTGATGCTTAGCTTGCCCGTGTCGACGCCGTCCCCCATCCAGAACGCGTTAATGTCTGCCGGTTGCACCGCTGTCAGAAAGGCGGATGAAAATTGTAAACTAATTGAACGCGACTTGCCGATGGGATACGCGGCTGCGGTCTGCGGTGTGTTCAGTCAGCTTTTGCTCGAGTGTAGACAGACGGAAGATTGCAACTCACGAACGTGAACCCCGTATACGTGATGTTCGTCACCGTGCCGACATTATTGGGGTACGCCTTAATCATAACCCCAGCATCGGAGTTGGAGATCGTGACATTGTTGTAGCGGACGTTACGAACATCCACCGCCGTGTTCGCTGAATTAAACCAAGATCAAGATATTGCGGCTCGCAGAAAGTCGGAAGTTCGCATCGTACCAGAGCCGAATGAACCAATGTTACAACCTGCCCATATCCAACGCGATGGATGAGCGAAATTGTACAATTACGATTGAAGTGAATGCAGGTAGGGTGTCTGACCTGAAGTGAACTTGCATCGGATGTTCTCCCCAACGAAGCCCTGGAAGAGATGAGCCTATGCACAATGTAAACAGGAATACAAGGTACGCACGTTGGTTGGGGTCTTGACGGTCACACACTAATAATAGCTATACGTTAATGTCCGGGCTCAGAGGCGGTAGAGAGCCAACATGCCTCGTCGCCTGGAGAATACAAGTCAACACGGATAGCAAACTTGATGAAAGGCACTCGCCATTCTCGACGCTGACATCATGAACGTAGCTGGAAAATGTTTTCATTCCAGGAAGCTTTAAACGCGCCGGTGGACCTCACTTGTTGTTCCCGCTGATGTCGAATCCATCAGTCGTTCCTGCGAGTCCAATCATTTCAACCTCCACTGGCAGAGACCAATGTGGAACCCACCGATGTTCGTCGCAATGATAGCCATGTTGTGCGCGACATTGCTGAAAGTGAATTCAGAATTTATGATTAGTAGTAGAGCCTGGAACCCTGCACGCACTTGTTTCCGATGATTGTCACATGAAACTGGGGCGCATCGTACAAGGTGACGGCGGTGATCTCGCAGCTACGCTCGCGAATGCTGTAAGTAACACAAACATGTAGGCTACAGGCGAACGGGATGCATACTTGTTGCAGTCTTGGAAGCGAATGAGACGCGGGCGCGAGGGGTGCAGGCCGAGCTGTCGATGAGGCGGTAAAGATGGGGATCAAACTAAGTGTTGAACTGCACATACGTCGCCACCGGGTCTGTACCGGTACCTACAGCGAAAAATGTTAAAACGATTGCAACGGTGAGACCGGGCTACTCTCACCCATTTCCAAAGATGGCACCAGGTCCATTCAACAGAATGTTCTGGCAGTTCTAATGCGCGGCAAAATAAGTGTCTGTCGACGAATAACAACAGTACTGATCAACCAACCTGGAACGTGAGCATCGTTCCAGTGAGGGTCGGGATATACGGCAGGTAAATGTTTCCCGCGATGTGCAGGTTCCAGTTTTTGGCACCATTGAACACGACGTTGGTCTTGAGGAGGTAGTTCCCAGCCGGGACGTACAGCAGCACATCGGTAGCGACGGTCGTCGCCTGCGGGATGACACAGCTGTTCCAAGCTTTGGTGAGCGCCGGGCCCAAATCCGTGGAATTGTCGGCGACGGCACCGTAGCTCAAGACGCTACAGGTGATGAAGGCAGTCGACGGCAGAACCAGGGCGGCGAGAGCGAGTACGCGGGACAACATCGGATTCGGAGCGAGCGATTACAGTAAATCGATTCAGCCAGCAACGGATTTGCGGGACGCATTTTATATGCATACGGACGCGAGGATATGCCGGCGAAATGTATACGTTCCCAAAGTTTCTCCATTTCCGGAATGCTTGGCAGTAGGACGGGAACAACACTGACTCTGAAGAGTATCAGCGGCTCCGCATCCGTGCACTGGTTGCGAGGTGGTGATCTTTACAGTGACTTCCGGACTCAAACTCGCCAATCAAGTGTGCAAGACTCGTGTTCAAGTTTAATAGCCAGGTGCCCCAGGACCGGCTCGGACCGGGAAGAATCGTCCGGGCGAAGCAAGGTTGAATAAAGTGAGTGCAATTGCATGGCACTTGGTATAGGTACACACAAGGTAATACTGGATAGACTCGACATCCATCAACACGCAGGGATGCCGCTCACGCCCGACCCGCACGCGTTCGTGAAAGTATTGGCCTTCGTGTTGGTGAGGCTCACGCCATTGAACTACCGCGCTGGTCAACCACCACGCAGGAAACGCTGGAAGCAAAAAGAAAGAGGAAAATAATACCTTGATATTCTCGCACGGCGTGGCCTTGTTGCAGTCCAGCAGCACCGCCGGGCGGGTGGGCGTTCCAGTTCCCTACAATTCGCGAACACATATTAGTTTTCCTCGGAACAGGACGGAGGGAGAGGAGAAAAGGAATGGATGGAACGCACAACTATGTTATTGAAAGTCACATCCGAGATTGCGAGCTTGCCCGTGTCGACACCGCTCCCTGCCCTGTTCACGGGGTGAGTTTCAAGCTCACGAAGATCGTGACTGACAATAGATCACGTACCAGAATGCGCTGATGTCTATGTTGATTTTCAGGGTTAATTCTCTTCCTGCTCATAAAGATTTGAATACAACGTACAGATGGGATACGCAGCAGCGGACTGGATGATTTCGTATTTCGTTTAAGGATTGACATAAAATAAAACCACGGAAACAGGCGCACCAGAGTGAAGCTGTTATAGGTGATGTTCTTCACGATGCCAACCTAAAGTTGAATTCAGTATGAATGAGCGGAGAGGGTGAAGATACCACTTGCATTGTCTGGGTACGACTTGATCATGATCCCCGCATCCGAGTTGGACACGGTCACGTCGGAGTAAACGACGTTTTGCACGTTCACAGTCGTATCCGCTGCACGGGGACGTAAACATGTGGGCTTTGTCTCGCTCGAAAAAGACATACCGGCACCAAACGATCCTATATTGCAGCCAGCGGTAAACCTGCAGGTTATCCGCTCGGCGACGAAACCCTGGGTTCATTACTTATCATCAGCGGTTTTGAGATGATACTGAGGCCGTCGCCGCGTACGTTAGTCGGCGTCTTGACCGTGACACACTATTCCACGTTGAGGAGGCGCTCGTGATGATAAGAGTAGAGGAAGAACGCACCTCGTCGCCGTTCTCCACCGACACATCGTGGACGTAGCTGAGCGAGCGAATTTAGATCATGTTCGTACCGGGAAGAATTTGAATGAAAAAATCGCACTTGTTGTTCCCGCTGATGTCGTAGCCGTCAGTCTCGCCTTTGAAGATATCAAAAAAAAGGGGATATTTGGAGCGCTTTTGGAGACCCACCGATGTGGCTGGCAATGATGGACATGTCGTGTGCGACATTGCTGTGAACTCGATGAGGGAAATCCAAGTGCAACGCAGGCTTGAATCCTACTTGTTGCCAATGATGGTGACATGGAACTGCGGGGAGTCGTAGAGGGTGACCGAGGTGATCTCGCAGCTGAATATATTGAGTTCCGACAATATTCGGCATGGAGAGCAAACTTACTTGTTGCAGTTCTGGAAACGGATGAGCCGCGGCCGGGACGGATTCAATGTGAGCTACAGGGTCAAATTTAGCGCAATTACCGAACGTTCAATGAGGAACGTTTACGTCGCCGCCCGGTCTGTAGCGGTACCTACAGGAAATGAGTTAGATACGGTCTGCCTCGGCGAAACGAAGCCTACACACCCGTTGCCGAAGATGGCTCCAGGGCCGTTGAGCAGAATATTTTGGCAGTTCTACATACACCCGCCAGTTAGCTGTCTTCTTCACACACAAAAAATAGGATGTAAACCTCGAAAGTGAGCATCGTTCCCGTCAGCGTGGGGATGTACGGCAGATATATGTTGCCCGCGATGTGAAGGTTCCAGTTTTTGGCATCGTCGAACACGACATTCGACTTGAGGAGGAAGTTGCCCGCGGGGACGTACAGCAGCACGTCTGTGGCGACGGTGGTGGTGACTTGAGGGATGACACAGCTGTTCCAGGCTTTGGTTAGCGCAGGACCTAGATCCGTTGTATTGTCTGCCTGGATTTTTTTTTCTTTTCAAAATTTGAAGCTGATTCCGGCATGATATACTCACTACAGCTCCGTAGTCCAATACGTTGCATTCGATAAACGCTGCTGCGGGGCCCACAGCCAGTGCCAAGAGGGAGAGTGCCGCCAACATGATATCTGCCAAGGTGAGGAAGCGGAAAATATTTGCTTGGCCAGCCTTGGCCGTCCTGTTTATATCCTGAGGGAAAGGCGAGTCTCGGGGTCAAATTATCCATGGTTAATCCCCAATTGGTGCGGGCTCCAAGGGTGGTCACCTCCAAAGTAACCAGGAGCGGGCCGTTGGCAGAGCCCCGGGAGGCTGCAGTCGACGCAGGCGACTCGATTTTCATTGGATGACTAGAAAAACGAACGTGTCACGTAGCAACAAGCGCAGCTGGCCGAGTAGCCACATGGTTTCGTCCATGCTCATTTCTCCGGTACCGGCGGGACTTTTCGGACAAAATAGAGTATCGGGACCCGCAAGTCTATTTTTGTTGCGGAACAGGGAGCAGATACGCTTCGTCTTGTGTTAAGGTCCACTGCTACCGTGGAAGTCAAGGATTCAAGGGAGCTTCAGGGGAAGAACGGCTGGAAATAGGGCTTCAAAGAGCTGTGGTTGAGGTCCTGGTCGTGGAATTATTAACTGGATAAGGAAACTGCGGATTCCGGTTGCCGACATAAATCAGTGGCGATACAATCAGAAATAGGTCATACGACACCGATGTCACCGAATACCAATTGGACGCCCTGAGAAAGCACTTACTGGACTCAGCAGCATTGGACATCTATTTAGACTGCGAAGGAACGGCGCTCATGCTCGCGAAGCGAACGTGCCTCGCGACGCAATATACGGCGCCCCTGCATATAAGTTAGAGTGTCCTTCCATGTCAGTCAGCCGCTGCTCAGGCTCGCACCTAGTCCAACTCGTCGTCCCAGAATGTCCTTCCTCCACCTCTTGAAGCAGACCATTAAATTGGGTCTCCTTGCCGCAGTCGTCGCGTCGCCGTTGTCGGAGCGCGCGGTCATCGCTTCCGACGCAGTTGTGGGGTTCCCGCAGACAGGTCCCCAGCGGCACAGCGGGCAGCGTATATCTGGCGTACAAGCCGCATCTAAAGGTTTGTGAACGGCTGTGTCCCCTTCCCCGCAGTCGATGCTGCAGGGAACACAGGGTACGTGCCACCTCCCTCCATTCAGAAATCGCGCACTGATTCGCCGCCCTAGCGGCGGCCTGAATCCCACGGGCGCGACCAATGGCGGCTGCAGCAGCAGCACCGGGCAGGTGTACGTCCGCAGCGGCACCTCCAACGGGCGCTTCGGCCTACTCTACTCGTGGTACTTCCCCAAGGACGAGCCGAGCGACGGGCTCGGTCACAGGCATGATTGGGAAGGAAGCATTCATTCTTGATAAAAAAAGAGTAAGCTGACTCGTTACTGTTGTCGGGATGTTAGTAAGTTATGGCCTGGTCGAACGTCAGTGATTAAGGAGGATTTTGGGTTGAGAAGTGTTTAAGTTGACTTTACTATACTGGGTAGCCTAGTTACTGTTTATTACATTGTTCCCCCTGTTAATTCGTTGGCTCTCAACGAAGTGTAAGAAGCTAGTTTAGGTCGAGCCCACAATTCATCCAATGTGGTTCAACTAATGGCGCCCGAATTGAGCCGAGATGCCGGTGGTGATTGATTGATAATGACACAGTCGCAAACACCCTCTGCTCTCGGTCCGCCCAAGGTCCGCCAAGGCCCAAGTCGGCCGTGCCTCAGCGTCAATCGAACCGAAAGCCAGATAAGTGCTTCATTGGTGTTTTCAGCCACTCTGACTAGGATTCTAGTCCCTAGCTGTTGTCCTCCACAATACCCTTCAGGCTTCCCCGGAAATTACCCTCGGACCACAAGCGATCACCGGTACTTCCATGCTGGATCGATAAGAAAATCCGATATCGTGCAATTCGATGGCTGTGGTTCTCGATCCGCTGCGCGACGCCTCTCGGGCATGGGTTTTCGGGCCTGCGGTCCATTCTTTACTAGTAGCTTCTTGACCCATGGTCGCCAATCACGCTCCACCTTCTTAACTTCTGGGTGTTTGATTTTCGTCCTTGGGTTGTCGGCACATTTCACAGGGACTTTCGTCAAAGACAGATACCGCTTGTATTTTTTTCCCTCTCTCGTTTACTGATTGGGAGAAATGTTGTGGATGCGGCGGGTAAAAATAGCGTCCAGCGCCTGGTGTTTTGCTTCTAACTCCCTGTTTCTGACGCGAGGCGGGATTCCAACTCCTGTTCCTGGTCCCGTTCTGGCGTCAGACAGGCTCGCTTTTCCCAATACGTCCCAATTCAACCGTCGTGCTGCAGGCTGCAGGCATGCCCACCCTTGCCTTGTCTTGACTGGATCTATTATCGGACGCGCGTGCGCGAAAAGTGTTCGTCAACTATCTAATTACCCAACGAATCGGAGCTCCAGTCGGGCTTCTGGAATAATAAGTAAAGGTACGTTCATATTATTCTAAACGCACATGGCTCACAGGTTTATCGGGCGGGGTCATTTCCCCTCGGCGGTTGCGGCCACTCGCGGTACATTCCAGTTTATAACCCTGGTGGGCTCGCCCTCCTCTCTCAGCTCACCTTCTTGTGCCATCTTTCGGTTACCGTTAGTTCTATCGCCTTGTCTCTGGACAAAGTACCCTTAATCTAGCTTGCCGTGTTGCTCTTCTGCTGCATTCAATCTCGCCGGCACGCTATAATCGCCGTCGTCGCTCGTCCCCACTTCGTCTGCCCTTCTGTCGCCCATCTTGTGTTGGTCGTCCGCGCCTTCTTTCCGCACACTCGTCTTCGTCTCGGTACTCGTCGTTCCAGGCCCCGTCTTTTGCTATGGCCATGCGACCGGATCGGTCTCCGTCGAAGGTGTGTGGCCACTGATCGTTGCGGACATTGCTCATGCTAGTGCAGGGCTCGCACCCCAAAAAAATGAGAATACAGGTATGGAATCCGTCGTGTCAGCCGTGGGCGCTCACAATTTTTTTTTTTGCAGAGTCCCGACCGTCGCGACCCTCATCAGATTGACGCCGTATGTGCCTCTCGCTCATTTAGATTTTCCGCAACTGACATTCATCGCAGTACCCGCCCGGATATGTCCTAGCCGACGATGCAATCGCCCTGACCGAAGAAGAACAGGTCGAGTACAGCAGGGTCGGCTATACCGACTTATTCAAGTTGTTCCCACGTCTCGCGCGTCAGGCCAATCTCGCCACGGATGATTGGGTCAAATGGCTCGGCGGAGCAGATGACATCTGCAAAGAGGCGTTATTGAACGAGTACCAATCCCTCCCCGCTGCGCATATAAGAGAGGTGCCTTTCGTATTCCTTGCACCGTCCTAGATTTCTAATTGTCCTCAGGTCGCCAAGATCTGGCACTGGGAAGTGGACCTTCTCTGCCGCGCCAGGCCATGGGGCCACGGACAGCCAGGTGTTTCGCCTCGGTTCAGGCCCATCCTCCAGTGAAAAAACATCTTCTCTTTCTTCCTACCTGCGCCTGACGATCATAAATAGATGGAACACCGCCACGCGAAAACTAGAAAAGGCGCTCAATTGGGACAGTGTATCGCTCCCAAAAAATATGTTTGATGACATTGGTGAAAAAATTGTATACGACAAGTTGGAAGGCGGGCATTGCCCCGTTCAAGTTCTTTTCATCGTCTTTTGCCTAATTTTCAGGTTCGAAAACGGTCAGAAGGTGCTCCGTGAATTCCAGCAGTATGTTTTCGCATCATCTGTGTTGTGCTCTACATTCAACTTGTTCCGTCTCAGTGCGGGCGGCGGAACACCGATACGCGGACATGGCAAAGGTCATGAGCGGCATAAAGTGCGAGGACTACTTCGACCCCGCCGTGTACGGTCACTACTCTTCTCCAAAGCCTGGGGGAAAGGGCTACACCGGGCAGTCCTGCGATCCCGAGAGGCGCGATGGCGAACATGTGAAATCAAAAGGTAATTCTCTGAGACAGGCCGAAGAGCAAGGTATGTGTACACGTCACCATCAGTATACCGCCCATTTACCTTGACCGCAGTGGCGGGGCCCTTCGTGCATTGGCGACGGGAAATTATTGTCGGAGTCCAACAAGCAATGTTCATAGGTGCGATTCAACTTCTCGCCTAATTGATGTTCCCTGATTATTTCAAGGTGGAGACCGCAAAATAACGCAGGTCATGCTGCTCCCCATGGAGCATCTGCTGATGACCGGGCTGGGTACCGTCGTTTCCGGGCGCGGTCTCAACAAGAACGCGCTCGACTTCGGCACTATGGAAGCCAAGGTGTCGAATGAAATGCTCGAGATAGCGTGGAACGCCGGCCATTTATGGCGCCGGTGGCGTCTAGAGCGCCATCTCTCCGCGCGTTTCCACACGGCGCAGGACGTTGAATTTTGGAGTCAATTTCTTCCTTTTGTCGGGCACATGATAACCCCCGCCTATCTCGGCGAGATTTTCTATGGGCAGGCGCGTTTGCATACAACTTCAAAATTTACCCCGTTTCCTCGCGAAGCGTACGGTACTGTCCTTCCACTCAGCATGTTTCCACACGCCGAGAGGGCCGCCCAGCGACCGTTCCATGTGAGCGCGCCTGCGCCTATGACCATGAGGACGTCTAAACGTCATCGTGGATCCGCGCCTGTGCATGTGACTGATCCTGATCCTTCCAGTATCAGGGGGTTAACGAACGCAGCTAGCATCCGTGAGCAGTTTTTTTTTTGGTTTTTTGGTTTTTTAACAACATTTAACCCTGCACTAGTGGGCGGCTCCTCCACCAAGCCCATCGACGTAAAGAAATCTCGTCGAGGCAAAAAGGGGGTTTTTGTTGACCTGTAGTTTACCAACTACCGAGGTTCATTCGTTTGTAGTCTCTGTCTACGAGAGACGAGGTTTTTGTACAGCTATAGCAATGCTTTTGATATTTTTGGTGAATATGGGTTCCTTTTAATAACGACAGTGTTTTTCCTGGGCAATCGTGTGTCGCGCGATCTCTATACAGCGAGGTACGAGCTTGGTTCGTATAGAACGGACTACGCGCGATCATGAATGGACATTCTGCCGTCGCTTGGCCTCGGTGCATTACGGGCTATTCCGGGTCTGTCGTGCCGATCGGCCTATCGGTCGCGGGAGTTCGGCCTCGGGTCCGAACAAGCTGGAACCAGCTGGAACCTCGATGGGGAAGAATACAATAAAAAAACAAGAGTTCGACCTCACGGCAAGCTAAGTGATTGGAATAATCGTTGCATCCAAACGCGGTCCGAGCCAGGATAAATAAAATATTAGAAAGAAAAAAACCACGATGTGACGATCGCGAAGGTGAATTAGAACCTTGGCTTCATGACAGGGAACCCATCAACAACCTCCAAATGACGAAACCTACTGACCACCCTTGAAATTCTTTTTTTTCCGGGCTGACGCTCGCCAGTTGGCTTTGTGAATGTGATATTCATGTGGGCACGAGTCTTTGTTTGCCCTCTTTCAAATCTGAACAGTAGAGAACAAAATCTGCTGTGTGACAATTGCTTTTGATCCCCTACGTTCAAAAGTTTTCTCGGCCATCCTTCCATTGGATCTTTTGGGCTTGTAGTGACTTGCAGTAAACCGTTTTCACCGGGTTTCAAGTTGAAAAAATTGAGGCAGTCGTTCAACCATGCCGCGGGGTGCATCGAGTAGTGGCGCCCGAAAACGACCGAGGACAGTCTTTCCGAGCAATCTGACGAGCCGGAAATCGGCTCGAGTCTGACACCTCTTTCACAGAAGGAAGCCTGACATCGAAGCCATCAAACCAAACGCGTCCAAATTTGACCGACTTTATAAGGTGCCCCGCCCACCTCTCCTCTTTTCTTCCTACCACCACCATGGAGCAGTCTTCCCTGCAAAGCTTCTTCAAGCGATCTCATACCTTGCCGGTCCCGCGTCGCTTGCACCCGCACGCGCGTAAATCCGCCACCAGCGCGCGTTCAACCGCGCCTACCGCTTCTCTCTCCGCCAAGGCGCGCCCAACCCTATCTAAGGCCTCTGTTACCTCCACCAGCGCGCGTTCAACCGCGCCTACCGCTTCTCTCTCCGCCAAGGCGCGCCCAAACGTGTCTAAGGCCTCTGTTGCCTCCACCAGCGCGCGTTCAACCGCGCCTACCGCTTCTCTCTCCGCCAAGGCGCGCCCAACCCTATCTAAGGCCTCTGTTACCTCCACCAGCGCGCGTTCAACCGCAGCCTCGAGTTCTCGCGAGGTTCGTTCTAACGCGTTACGGTTCAATCCGAGTGGCCCTCATAAGATTCCCAGCACGTGGTCGCGGCACCTGCCAGTGACGTGATCGAACTGTCCAGCGTAAGTTTTTCTCACCGCTCTCACCAAACATGCCATGACCTTGTTAGCAGGACGAGGACGAGGACGATGTCGACATCAAAAACGTCAATGGGAAGCGCACCGCGTCCGGCAATCTCGATCTACGCGACCCAAAGGGAAAACGTCGTGCTAGCACCGACGAGGATGAAGACATGGCACCGGCCGCTGACGGCAAGTTTTCATTCTTTGCTTTGTTCGTCCCTTGTCATCTGAACTACATCCAGAAGCCCAAGGCCCCGACGACACACAGACGCATGGCAGGTTTTCTCATTTTCTTTACGCATACCAACTTATTTTCGTGACGTGTAGACGCCTCTCTGCTGTCCGGTGCGTTCTATCGGCCGGAGATGTCTTCCTGCTCGTTAAGTACTTACAGCGCCTCGTCTCGCCTCGTCGGAATCAGCTCGAGAGACGTTCGGTGCGTCCCTTACTTTCGTGCATGGTTTCGTCTTTTTAACTCCTCTCCCAGATATCTACGAGTACGCACACGAAGTAGCCACCGAGGAGACACGCTCCTTCCTTGCGGTCAATCAGGACAAGACTTGGGCCCGCAGGCATGTCGAGTCGATAATCGCCCTGGCGCTTATAAGAATTTGCACCAAAATCGCGAGTATTGCGGACATCCCCACTTCCGTTCTTCTGCAAGTGTGTTCAGACGACTACATCAAACACCGCAACTTCAACAACTTCGGACGCTGGACAAAACTTATAGGGTGTAAGTTCTGCAGAATCCTTATTTACATTCGTCGCCCCTTGTCGCTGACTTTGTCATTGTAGACTCGGTTTATGATACCGTCGTTCAGGTAGCGAAATCCCGACGACGTAGGTTTAAAGCTGGTGCTGAGCACTTGCCGCCGCGCCTGAACGACTCCTGGATCCGCGTTCGCGCCATCATGGCCGCTAAGAAATTAGCGACAGTCCCGCAGAGGTTCGCATCCCGTCTCATGGTCGATAACTATGACTTATACCTTTAGCAGGGGACGTGCCGACGCATTTTGGCGGCTCAACGGCTTCACCGGCTCCGCAGTCGAGGACGCCCCCAACTCCGGCCGCACACGACTATGCGATGACGAAAGGATAATTTTACACGGTTGCCTCTCGGGAATCGCGAAGGTGAGTGAGACGCTGCGCTCCCCCTTCTCGGAACCATAGCTAATATTCAGCAGACACTGAACCTCTCGGAATCAGAGCTTTTTACCGCCGCGCACGCAGGCTTCAGTCGGACTGACCCGATCTCTGCTCCCCACCGCTACTGTCGCTATCTATTTCGCTATTGGTGAGCTTGTGACGCTGTAACTTTGCTACATGTTCTGATTCGGCTCGCAGCGTATAAAATTCCCAAAGATTACGCCGACCGATTCCTGCGTACAGTGGAGCTCATATCAAATATAGTCGATTCTCAGCTACCGAAGCCAACATCACTCGGCGACCTGTTGCTTGTGGACGATAACCGCCTGGCACCACCAATAGGTTATGGGAGTGGCTCGGCGGAGTGGCATGAGAGGTTTCTCGAGATCCTCGCAGAAGCTAACGAGGTGGGCCATTTTCTTGAGGCCGCAGCGCTCGTACTGATTGATTGAAGTTATTAGGATTCACCTCAAGAGGAACCGTGGTCGACGAAGATCTGGCGCGTGAAGTTCCCGAAGAGAGACGCATCACCCACTATGCTCACGTGACCTGTACGTTCTCGGTTATATTGAGTTGGGTCGATTGTCATATCTGCACAGACAAGCGCATCATGGTCGAAACTCGGCCCCAATATGCGGTGCACAGTTCGACCGTCGGCGAATGGTCGGATTTCCTGAAGCAGCAGGCCGAAGGACTGAAAGTAGCCGCCATTCGCGGTAATCGGGCTTACGTGAGATTCGGATTTCCCCAACAAATGGATCTGGTCGAGAATCTGGCAACGAGAGGAGCCTTGAATCTGGACGCTATCGCGCTCACCCTGAATCCCGTCCGTGTGGTCCGAGTGTTGGTCCTCCAACTGACGCGACGTTGGTCGGACTATGTCTGGCGCGTTGCGCTACATCGACTTGTGCACCATCTGCCTCGTATTTGCGGAGTAAAGGTACGCTGTCTGTGCTCGACATATCCATCGTTTCGCTGATAATCGACCAGGACGACGTGACTGGGCTAATGTGGCTAGGAGAGACTTACCGGGCGTGGGACGGCCAGAAGTACGACGACCTTTGTTTCGAATTGTGTGTTCTACAACTATTGAAGGTAAACCTTTATTCCCTCTATGGCCCCCTCGCTGACACTTGTTCGTTTTGGCAGGCGAACAACATCTCGCCCACGGAAGAAAACACGCCCGGCCGAGGCATACGCTATCCAGAAGTTTATCGATGTCTACGGCGCACGAGAAAAAGCACAGGCGGTCGAACTATAGGATATTTTTATGGTACACTCTTGAAGCTCATAGTCACTACTCTGATTTCTTGGCACGCTTTCCGAACTTTACATAACTGTATTAAAATCGTCGAATTAATTGTTTGATCGTCCCCATTGTTTGCTCTGGAGCAGGACATCGAGGTCCAAGGCTGAGAAGTATCTATGGGATCGCGTAACATAAGAGGGTGTCCAATCGAAATGCAATGCAACTTGCTTATTAATGCATTTCACGCGAGGAGTGGACTCGGGAGGGAGGGCACTCGATGGGATAGTGGTGCACTTCCAGATTTGGGAAACGAGTTACTGGATTTGGCGAGGCTGTGCTAGATTAAAATTCGCGACTGCGGCAAAGCTGGTATGCAGGCGCTGATGAGCCGCACCAGCTGGATGATCTGATACTGGTGGTCGGCTGGCCAGCCCCGGTCATGCTCGGCCGCAATCGGCCATTTCGGAACGATGTGACCAGCTCGGCACTAGCCCTTGCCAACGGCCGCTATTTGGTCCGTAGCGCGAGAAAATGCGAGCAGTTGGGTGGAACATTTTGAGATAGCAGTAGATGGTCTCATGCTTCTCGGGAACCCTTGGAATTGATATTGACCAGGCACCGGCACCGGAGAAAAGAAAAGATAATAAATAATTGATTCATCGAACACAAAACAGATGGTGGCTAAACAAGAAACAGACAATACAATCAAACACGACGCTCCTTGGCTGCCTGCTGAGCGCTGAGCCTTGAGCTTGTCGTACGATGAAACGGCGCTGCTGTTGATGCCAGTCGAGGAAGCGTGATCGGGAAAGTTTTGTCTAGCGAAGTGTCGGCGAAGGCGGGTAGCTAAGTGCAATTGCAAGCCACGCACTTGTGCCACCAAGGAGCTTGGTCACCCTCTTCTTTGCCTCGCTTCCTTCCCGGGGGACTTCAAAGAAATCGACAATGAAGTTATACATCTGAGGAAGGGAGACCTTATAGTATTCGTCACGCCACGACGCATCGGTCCAGACAAAATATATCTGAGCAAGAACTATAAGATGCCGAAAGAAATATGTCTTACGATTACTGCAATGTACACGCCCAGTGACCTTGCCGTTCATGTTGAGAATAGTGGCGACATTTTGATCGGTAAGCCAAACTTACACTCGTTGTTGGCACTTATCTTAATCTGAAAGTATGGCTCGCCTCGTCCACGAGTACCAGCGCCGCGAACATCCTCGCGTGTGCCCATCCGCGCACGGGGGCTGGGACTGCAGCACCGACAGCTTCTCGCTCACGGGGACGAGCCCCGCTGATCCAGTACGAAAGCATCTTCCCGATTGACCACGCGATGGGCCTCACGACCACCGTGGGCGGCACGCAGCCGCTCATCGCGTGGGAGAGCCTCCCCGCGGCGGCGCAGGCGGCGTTGCAGACCACAGACTTTGGAGCGGCCATTGTGCCGTTCAAAGACAGCACACTGGCGTCCAACTTGGCGGCGGCGACGTTCTAACTTGAGATTCTGGGCAGGAGAAAGATACCCGACTTGAACGGTCTTGTAGCTTCATGTCATTCTTGAATGCTTGTAAAAACAAATCGTTCTCCGAAGTTGAACCCGCTAGTCGAGGGTGGCCGTGAAGTCTGCTCGGTGGCGACTGACAGTAACCGACGCTGAGGACGTCCTCATCGTCTGGTGGATCGTGACACGGGGAAGAAGAACAGGGGCGCGTAGTGTCACAATTAATCACAATCAATACATCAACAAATCAAATTGATCGATCATCTGTCCTCTTCCCTTTTGCTGAATTTCCGCTGAATCGTCTGCACTCGTTCTCTCTCGTTTCTCTCTCGGCTCTGCTCGATTCATTAAGCGCTCGTCCCATCATATTCCAGTGAAGTGCACGAGGTTGGATCAAAGACTGCAGCTTGAAGCGCTACCTTTACGGTAAGATAAGCTATAGTAACATCGGCCTTGCTTGGGCCGCCTTGCACAATCACACGTTCCACTCACGTTCCGTAGTTTGACAGAATGCAGGTAAGCCGCAAGCGGTCGTTTGTGGAGCCATTGCAATTCAAACTTCCGATTTATGCTGTGCTACTGCTGTAAGCCGTAAGCGGTGCATGCAAGGGGTCTCCACGATAAGAAATGTCAACACAACCTGCCGTGAGAGCACAAAGTTGATTGCATCTCAAATTACTGGATATGGTTTGACAGGCACCATATATGTGATTTGATGCGATCATTATTACGTAGGGAGGGTCCTTAGCGTCAGAAACCAATTTCGAAAGTCACGCAGAAAGGCCCCATTCCTTCAGAGAAATTCGAGATCTTGGTCTTTCCTTTTGGGGAATTTTTTGTTCTCACGGGTAGGTTGTGTTGACATTTCTTATCATGGAGACCCCTTGGGTGCATGCAGCATGCTGAAAAATCCCAGGCCGCTCCAGCGCTCTTAAACCGCACCACCACTCAACTACCACCACCGCAGCAAAACACTCAATCACCTAGTAGAACATGAGCGCTGCTGACGGAGCCGACGCTGGTGCTGGATGTTGTGGTATCTGCAGTACGCACGAATGGAGCCGCGGCCGCCTCCTATCCTCAAATTAACACGTCTTTGCAGGTATATTCGTGTTCTCCGCTCTCGAGCCATGGTGCAATACGAAGGCGTTTGGAGGCGGCGGTAGTAACCGCCTCGCCGGGTGCTGCGGCTCGTGTTGCAACAAGTCGTTCAACGAGGACTCGATGGACAAGTGGGATAAGGGCGCCCTCCAGCCTGAAACATCCACACAACCCGCGCCCGCAGAGCCGATGAAGATCCCTGCCGCCGAGCCATCGCCGTCCGAACACCCCCCGTCGTCTGTGGATCCCGCCTCACCTGCCGTTGACGGTTCAAAATAATGTAAGCCGCTTGTAACTTATATTTTTTCTACGAATCCTCATCGTGGAACAGCCGTTATCATCTCACCTCTATCACCATCGACCGCTGGCTTTCAGTAACTCGATACATTTCCGTCTACGCTCTCGAGAGGTTACGTTGTATATGCAATGGACGATTTGTGCTTACCCAGAAACTCTGTTTTGCATCTTGATTCTTGACAAATGAACGCCTTCCTGGTCCCAGGTTCCTCTTTCAGTCGGCCGGGCCTCCAATTCGACCGTCGATTATTTGATCACCAACACATTCAGTTCGATCCGTTCACCCTGAAATTTACAAACTCAATACAGTTCTACTCTCCAAATTTAAATCCGGCTCGATTCCTACACCATCGTCTTCAGACTTCAGCTATCCCATCTGACCCATCGTGCCCGAATGAACTCAGCTTGCTCCATTTATCTTGTTGTTCTCGTTGCCATTATCGCGGACTTTCTCTGCCACCGACTTCTCTGAGCTCACGTCTCGATTTGATTGTGGATGTGGGACTCCTCTGACTTGGACTTCCATTCTTGAGCTTGACCTGGGTGCTGTGGGTGGTGTTCCAATTATTAAGTCGTCCGACGAGGACTCTACGGACAAATGGGATAAGGGCGCGCTCCAGCCAGAAAAATCCACACAATCCGGGCCCGCGAAACCGATGAAAATACCCCCCGCAGAACCATCGTTTGCCGCACATCCCCTGTCGTCTGTAGACCCCACTTCAGCTGCTGTTGTTGATTCAATGTAAGCCACAATTGTACTCACTTTGCTAAAAATCCTCATCGCTGAACGTGGAACAGCTGTTGTCGGCTCACCTCTATCGCCACCGACCTCTCGCATCCCAGTGCTTCCAACACATTCACGTTTATGCTTTCGAGACCACGTTGTACCTACAATGGACGATTTGCGCTTACCCAGGAACTCTATTTTGCATCTTGATTCTTGATAAATGAACGCCTTCTGGTTCCAGGCTCCTCGTTCAATCGGCCCTCAACTTCAACCGTCGATTCTTTGATCACCAACACATTCAGTTCGGTCCGTTCACCCTGCAACAATACGGTTCTGCTCTCCAAATTCCGGCCGGGCCTTCACTTCAACCGTCGGTTCTTTGATCAATACCTTCAGTTCGAAAGGAGTTTACGAAATGAATACAGCTCCGCTCCCCAAATCCAGCTCGATCCCTACACGCTCAGCGTCATCAGCCGTCCCATCGTGCCCGAATGAAGGCAGGCTGTCGGAGTCTGGCCGGATGATATGTCACCGGTATCAGGCTCCACCGCCCCCAGGACCCCAAGCACTGCTTGAAAACGATTTTCTTGGCACGCCCTCGTTTTCCGTCTTCCATCCCATTCCATATACCTTTCAATTCCTTCAAATTTCGGCCTTGTTAGTTATCCGCCTTGCTCCATTGGCTTATCCCGTTGTTCTCGTTGTCGCGGACTCTCGCCGCCACCGAACCGCGTCTCAGTTTGACTGTGCGGGCTCCTCCGACTTCGACTTCGATTCTTGACCCCCAGCTTGTTCTCCACCTTTCTGAAACTACCAGCAGCAGCAGTGAATTACCTGCTCATCCGTCACCTCCAACAGAACATGGGCGCTGCAAACGAAGCCGAAGCCGGTGGCGGCTATTGTGGTTGGTATCCTAAGGTTGCGAGTGGGAAGTCAGTGCAAGAGACTAGTTGGTATCCCAGCCTCGATGCCGCCGCCTTCTATCTCATCCTTAAATCAACACGGCGCATTTGCCATTTGCAGGTACAGTCTTGTTCTCCGGCCACGAACCACGGTGCAACGCAAAAGCATTCGAGCGGGGTAATACGACACCGCCTTGCTGGGTGCTGCGGGTCGTGTTGCGATTATTAAGCTTCGACAAAAATTCTATGGACAAGTGGGATTGGCGAGGGCGCTCTCTATCCCCTGCTGTCTCTGATTCAAAATAATGTAATTGCGATTCCTTTGTTCTTATAAGAATCGCGCTCATGGAACAGTTTGTAGTCGTTGACCATCTATCGCCGCCGACTTCTAAACTTAACTTACCTAGATGTTAACTCATTATACCCTTTCGCTGCCAAAAATCCTATGCCTGCTAGCATTCCAGTAATTTCGATACATTCACGAGGCTTGTATGTACAGCACAGAGGTTACAATCGATGTACAATTTGTGTATTCTTCATTCGCAGATTTAGAGCTCATCCCAGGAAGTCTGTCTCTCCCTTCTTGATGAAAGCATCCAAGCCCGCCTCAATCGGTGTCTCGCCACCGACTATGTCGATGGCAAGTCCCGCGGCATCTTCCCGATCCAGCAGCTTTGCGAGAGCAAGAGCGACGTCGTCCCGCTGTGTGCAGCACTAGTTCACGACGTGATTATGTGTGCACAGAAAGAAGAACGCACAGAAATTGTGGGGGTCATATGCGTCCGCCCGATGGACGCCTTCCCTGTCCCGGGTTCGTTGGTGAGTCCACCGGGGCGCAAGATCGTCCACTTGAACGCGTCGCGCTTCACGAGGTTCTTGTCTGCCTCGTACTTCCACTTCATATACACGGGGATGGCGCCGCGGATGCGAGTCGACATTGCTTTGTCTTCCTCCGTCTGATGATACACAGTCAGTTGTGAGACAAATTAGATAAGATGAGCCGCCGAGCACGCACGTAGTGTGCGGGGATCTTCTCCGGATCCCGCACATCGATGGCGGAGACGAGAATCAGGCGCGGGCGCGTTCCCTGCACACCCTCAATCGCATCGAACACCTTCAGAGCGCCCTCGTAGTCGACGCTCTTCGTGCGCTCTTCCCCGCCCTTGCCGCCCGCGCCGGCGCTAAAGTACACGACATCGACGCCCTGGAAGGCCGCGGTGAAGTCCCCCACGGCCGATTCCTCGAGCGAGAGGAGGAGGGGTGTCGCGGAGGCGGCCTTGATGTCCTCCTCGTGCGCTGCTGTGCGGATGATGGAGGTAACTGCGTGCGAGGGCCCGAGAATCCGCGCCAGGCGTAGGGACACCTGTTTCGTGTATTTGAGCGGGGAATTCGATCCGGGGATTGGATGGGCCAGCTCACATTTCCGTGTCCACCGACGATGACTATTTTCTTGGACATTTGTGATAAGCGTGTAGAGCTAGTTCGGACGAAGTGGGCCACTGTGGGCGGCGGAAGTAAGACGGACCCGGGACCGGCCATGCTCGGGCCGGTCATCGACGTCATCGATCCTGTCCGAAAAAGGAAGGCGGGTTCAACCTCTAATTCGACTAAAATTCAACCGCCGCCGAAGTGCTCCGAAAAACAAAGATCACGCTGATGTTGATGAAAGGATCGCAGCCGGGTATGAGACTGAATAAGGCCACGTCTGCAAGGCGAGAGGTTCCGGTCTGAAACTCGCCATTCAATTCAACATTGTCGTGACAAAGCAAACGACTAGTGTCATCCTACGAGGATGGAAGGAACGGCGAACGGCCGCACCTGCACAGTACATTTATTTATTTCTATTGAGTATTGCCAGTTTAACAGCAACCCTACATTGTCCCAACGATTAACCACAGATTAGCCTAAATTTAAATGTGTCCGTCCGGGAAAGAGAGTGGGTGATTGGAATGAATCGCAAATGCGATCAAACCGAGAGCTTGCTGGCGATGGCAGAAAGCGAGGGGGAGAAGAAGTACTCTCCACCGCGCGAAACCACAAAGTCAGTGGTCAGCGTAACCGTCTTGGCGGCATTGGTGGGGTCGAGGCCGCTGATGACGCGTGGGGCTCCGGCGAGAGCGCCAATGATCGGGTCAACACCAACGCCGCTGTGGACGAAGCTGTGCATACGAATGTAAGCTCACTGTTTAGGAACGAGACAAAATACACCGACTTGGCGCTATCGGCCCAGGTCTGCTGGAGGAAGCGGAAGCCGCCGCTGATGCTCGACTGGTAGGAAACTGACAATGTGCATAATACGTTAGGTGACAAATTTAGTTTGGGAAATCTGATGAACGAACCAAAGGCAAGACCACGTTCGGTCGAGGTGGTGCTCGAGGAAGCTTCGTCGGCGGAGACTGCAATGTGTTAGGGATCAAATTGGCAGGCTCGACTGCTACTGACCTTCGGGCCCGTAAGGGATGCCGGCGCGCATGATGTGGCCAAAGGTCACTTCAGGCGTCGACAAATCGGCGCGGGGGCGCGTTTTGCGGATGTGAGCGGAGAACGGGCATCTACGAGCTCGATGGTGAGGTTGGATGCATTAAAATACAGATGTGGAGAGCGTACCTGGTTTGGTTTGTCGAGAGAACGGCATCGGGGTGCTGGAACGTGAAGTCGTTGTTACGGGTCGGGTCGGCGCCGAGCACCGGGTCGTCGAAGAGAGGGGCAAGATCGACGGGGGCACCCTGCAAAATAGTGAGCGATGTAGACTTGAACGAAGAATTAAGGAGTGGCGTACGCTCTTCCAGCGGCCAACCATACGTGCGCCAAGGAGATCCGAACCCTGCTGGGGAGTGAGCCCGTCCTGGACGATGGCGTTGTCGGTGAGGAATTTGTCAAACTCGGGGACGAGCTGCTTGAGCTGACGGAACACCAGGAACGAGCCGTCTTTCGCCCATGCCGGGCGGGTAGCAGAATCTCCGGTCTCCCCAAGCAAAATGGTGCCGGCCGAAAGGTTGGACTGGCCGGGCATCGGGTTCGCCGTGAAGCCGTTAATTGCGGGGTTCGAGATCCCGTCAAGGAACCCAAAGTCTACGAACGAGAGGTTAACTATCGCCCTAGCGTGATTGAACCAGACAGAGAGGATACCCACGCTCGTGTCCGACGTTCGGCGCCGGGCGAGCTGCAGCCGCCAGGGAGTACACCTTGTTGATGCTCTCTCCGAGGGCCGATTCGAGGCTTGCGACTGAGTTGTTGATGTTGTCGTCCGTATCCGACGCAAACAAGAGGACACCGTGAATGCCCGTTCCAGTAAATTCGGGAACCCAGTTAGTGGAGCCTGGGTCTCCCAAGTTAGGGAGATCCTTGAACTGGCCGCCCGCAAAGAAGGAGTCCCCGAGCGACTCGGTGACGTTCAAGGCCGTGAGTCCAGTCTGGGAAAAAGCGATGTTGACCAGCGTGATGGGCTGGGTGGACACGCTCAGCAGCTGGTTGGTTGTGGTAATGAGAGGAAGAATATCTGCAGCCAATTTGCCCTTAAAGTTCGTCGGGTCCGCGATGCTGAAAAAGTAGAAGAGTTGTTTATTCTTCTTCATCCCGACCCTGAGCGGGAAATCAAGACCAATGCGTGTTTCAAATGATATAGTCCTCACAGAATGTCGCCCTGGATGTCGTCCAAATTCAGGCCGGTGGCAGCAGCGGCCTTGTTGGCCGCTTTAGCAGTGGGCAGATCCGGTTGAGCATCAGGATCTGAATAAATAAAAGATCAGAATTGAATATTGGGATTCCTTGCTAGACGTACTTATTAGCAAGGATTGAACTCTTCTTGGCTTGACGGGCCCTCTTTTGTGCTGTAAAGCAGAAGCGGAATCGTGTCCCGAAAACGCTGAGACGAGGCCAGTGAAAAGGACGACAGCGGGAAGGACATTATGGATGGTAAGTTTCATGGCAGAAGAAGTAGTAAAGAAATAAGAAGGGAAAGGAAGATGACCAGATGAGAGCGCCAGGGACGGCTTTTATGGAGTTTCCGATTCTGCAAGGTTGAACCGGGGATAATAATATGAGGAAATGTTTGGGGCTCAAACCTCTCGCATGCAATTGGCCAGTGGAGCCAAGAAGACTGAGCGGTGATCACAAGCCGTAAAGGAAACTGCGGATATCTTTCACGCAAGTGTTGAAGGCAACAGAGCATTCAACAGTTGGATTCGTACCTATCAACACGCCCGACGGACCGGATTAGTAAATTTACCGACGGGCTTTATCTCATCCTCAATTTTCTTTCACCAGATGGCTAACATGGAGAATGAGTTCATTTTGAACACCCCGAACACCAAAAGAGCTCGGCTTGTACACGTATATTTTTCCAGCGATTGCAAAACCTGCTCTTCGTTGTGCTAGGCATGGTCCTGCAATCCCGTGCGGTGTAGAAGTGCGGGTGTGAATGGCCGCTCTGGGTTCGGTAGACATCGACGCGCGTACTGTGGGGAAGCAAGTATGATCGACGTACGTTGATCGACGTCTTGATCCGTTTCGTGATACCGGCGATCACGGCGTTGAATCCCGAACAGAACTTTGGTACTGCAACCTACTGCAACATTTGCAAATCAGCGTCTCCGAGCGAACGTTTTGGGTTTAGGGCTGAGCCCTGCTCAGCCCGCAGGTTTCACGGTCAAAAGCACAAAAACCCCTGATTCTTTTTGAACTTCTAAAAACAACTTTCGGGGACATGACTCAAAGCTTGACAACAGAAGCATATGGGCTGTGACAGTGTGGGTAAGTATCAAGCAGAAGACTGGAAGTGTTGACGTCCCAGGTTTCCACGAACGTCGGACATACGACATGCAATATAATTGCGGAAGAACTGATCAGATTGGTAGCCGCAGAACGTCACAGGGTCGCACGAATTGGCAGAAACGGCAATGACACGATCCAGTGGCTAAGTGGTGGGATCCATGAGGTTTACCGGAAATACGGTTCCAAGGGTTTCAGGAGAAGACAAGTAGTAGGCCATCGGAGCCCGAGCAGCCGCGGCGAGGGTCGCCAACTTCGCTAACCGAGGAGTGGCGGAAGGAATGTTTGAGCTTGCTCGAATATTAATGAACAAATTTGTGGTTCTCCTTGGATCCCAAACCAGCGCGATATGTCTGCAGTTGGCCAGAATGAAATTCCCATACCTTTTCTCATATCAACAGTCAGGAACTGATTGGCCCAAACTTACAGAATCTTATTAACCGAATAACCAAGCCCACGTCCAAGCCGACGTCGGAACCGAGTGTTTGACGCTGTTCGATGGGTGCCTTGGACCCTGTTGATCACCGAAATTTGATGCCACGCTGCCTGAACGTTAATATTGAAACGCTGGGATAAACTGGCCGTGCTTGGGCCGCCGTACTTCAAAGAATGGCTATGCAAGGAATCGGTGTATCTGTTCCAGCCGGCGTCTCGGGCAAGCCGAACCTGCGAAAGGTCAATATAATCATCCGTATCCATCATTCAGACTCGGCTCAAAACGCCTGAATATATTCGTATCCTTGCCGCCGAACAAGCATCTGCATCCCACGAAGAGTGGCGATGTTTCTTGGCCAATGTATCCGAGGCGGTAGGAGATAATCATTATGTATTCACTCAGTGACACTCACCGACTTTGAACAAGAGGACCGCAGTTTTACGGCCTTGAGGCCCGGTTGCAACCGTAAAACTGTTAAGCATCGTGTGTTCAACTCGACAGCGTGGTCACCAAACCCGAAACTGTTCAACAGAAACCTGTGGAGTAAATGTCGAGAAAATGTGTAGTCTCAGTACCAGCCTGCCACGACATCCCAATCTGGGAGCCCTGTCGTGACAGTCTGGGATCTAACCAGTCGCTTAGCCGGACCCTTGCGCTATGCCAACGTTATGGCAGCCGAAACATGATTTTCACACAGTCAGCAGTGCCACAGCTCAATGTTCGAGTACCATTTACTGCGTTCAAGGGGATCCAAACACAATTCTGAGTAGGCAAAAATGTTTGAATTGAATTTAAATGTTTTATGGCAGCAAAACCCACATCAAAATCGGCGGGGAACATGGTATGCAAGGCACTCAAAATCGCGAAAATCATAGCGCAAGGGTCCGGCTAAGCGACCGGTTAGACCCCAGACTGTCACGACAGGGCTCCCAGATTGGGATGTCGTGGCAGGCTGGTACTGAGACCAGAAAATGTGTTCACCGTGTTGGCAACCGATTAGTTCCAGGTTTTGGGGACCTGGGGGCAATATTAATTAACGGCGGCGAGCGGACAGCCGGCAAGCTTGATCTGCCGCTTGGAGGAGCTTTGCGCCGTGTTCCAGAATTCTTCATCCGAAATTTTTCCGACCCTGTGCACGTCGAATGCGAGTCATCCATCCGAGTCAACTCGAGGAGTAAACAGAACAAGACCTGCTGGTGTACGCAAATGTACGGTCGCACACATAGCTTCTAAGCGGGAGACTCTTGTTTGATTCGAATATTCGGGATGAGGTCATTTGCAATCACTTGAGTTTTTTTCCTGGTTCGGTTTCAATCTGCAAGATGACGTGTTCGCGATTGAACATAAAGTGGTAAGCCGGCGAGCGGCATGGCCCGCTACCGGCTTTGATCAAGACCCGATATTAAAAGGACATTAAAGTACAACATTTTTTGAGTCAAATTTAAAGGCTAAAGAGTGTAGAAGGAGTTGGTACAATACTAACCATGAAGCGGAAAGTTTGTTTTAGCACAATATAATAGCTACTGAGGGCCGGTGATGTTGCGCTTCTGTCATATGTTGGAGCTGGGTGACGCCTTTCCAAAATTTTTGATTCATCAATGGCATTTGGTCCTGGCCTCTTCTTTGGGCTGGCGCCAGGCGAGTAGGTGCGACGTTCGGGCATCGTAGGAACAGCCGGGTCCCATGGCTCACCATCTCCACGGTCGAGGACCTCGGTGCAAGCCAGTGATGTGGCGCTTGAGCTTTCTATGCCACTGGCCTATACTATCTGATTCTTCATGTTCAATATCCAAATTCTTCAAAACTCGGTGCAATGACTTCAAATAAATTTTGCTTCCATAGATAGCCGTCAGAATATGGACTTGGAAGTCGGCCTCTAACTTACTTCCTAGCCATTTGTTGTGGATATCAGCACAATCTGGCAAGAATAAGTCATGAGGAAGAGATATCAAAAGATGGGACCGCGAAAATTGACTGCAGTGTCCCGATAACAAATGCTGAGTGATCCGAGAATGGAGAAAACCATTGGTCGCCGTTATGGGGACTTGAATGCAATGCAGTGCAGCAATAGCCAAAAGAATAGCCTACGATGACTCTCAAATGACTTGAAAAAATCTGCAATGGATGCCGGTGAGCGAATGTCGGTGTCTGCTGAGCTGAGGGCTTCAGCATGTTTCCCAATGGCTGAGCATACCTTGAAGCTGAGGTTGCAGTCACCAGATACATAAATATCTGAAGCAGCTGCTATGTGCACCAGACTCTCAGTCGAGATTTACTTGTCGTCTGCATCGAGAATAATACTGAAACTGGTTTTGGACATATCTGCAGCTGACTTGAAATCCTGACAGAGCGCACGGCAGGCAGAACAATCTGGTTGTGGAGACAATTTTGCATCAATTATATGGTCGGCACAGGCCCCAGCGATAATAGGATGGAGAAGACATCGGCATTGGATTAAAGTTAAACCAGCGTGGGGGACAGCATGTAAATCAAGAGATTGCCGTATCGCTGGGAGATCGGCATGAAGTACAGAGATACAGGAGCGGGTAACATGATTCCAAGCATTATATCACACAAAAGATTCAAAGATGTCATTTTATTCATGAGTAGAATAGATGAGATACAGCCAGACATAGAAGGACAGCAACAAGCCGAGGTGAGGGCTCGTTGCAGATATAACTACGTCCAGGAACTGGTACAATACTGAGGACAGAACAAACTAATATTGGCGAAACATACCATTTGAAGCGTCGCTGACATTGCCAAGACCCGACACTGGGTGATCGAGATCCTTGGGTGTAGGTAGGTGGAGGATCTTGGGCATGATGATATGGACCAGCTATAGAATGAACTAATAAGACAGAAATAAATCAAAGTGATGTAAATAGACCAGATGGCTGTTCAGGAACACATTTTTGAGCCTAGGTCAACAGGAAAGTCAGGTATTAAATCAGAATACAAATAAAAGTACTGTGCCCATTTTTTGCATTTGGCCACTTGCACAAATATTCGGTGATTTTGGCTGAAACACCGTGGTTTCCTCGGCAGCTCGTCAGAAACTGAAAATTCTGGCGAAGTGCTTTTGTAGAGGTGCTGTCTAGTGATTTTGCTGCTGAAGGGGAACAATCTCCCAAAATTGTCAGAGTTGATAGGACTTTGGTGAAGTTGACCAAGATTTGTGTTTTTGACAGGGAAAGGGCATGGTTAGGTCCAAAATATGGACAGACGAACTCGAATCCTCTTATTACATAGTTAGCTCATTTTCCGTGGCTGTGACTAACCTGCGCAATGTTGGTTGCAGATTGAATTCCCTGTAGCGCAGAATCCTTATAACTTTGTCAAACTTGAGTGAAATTTGGTCTCTCTGTGCAGTGTGGGAAAATGGCGTACCAAACTTTTTTCCAAAAAATTACCTTTGATTTTGCTCAAATATTGAGGTTAGACCCAAACTTGCGGCAGTATTGCAGGCTCAGAGATTGAGCTAATGTCCCAGTTTTGGGGCTTTAAATAGTAAATATACTTCAATTCAAAGTTCTGAGGTGTTTCCAGAATATTCCAATACACTTCAAATATCCAAGGTTTACAGATGACCCGGAACATTCAGATAGTACTCTATTTTGAGCGATAAGGAGTGCGATTTTGGTTGTAGCGCATAGATATCAACAGTAGGAACATTTCTTCCCTTTGAATCGGGCTGATACCATGGGTAGAGAGTCCAGTGCAGAGTGAATGGTGGATCAAAGTTGAATAGGCGACAAACAAGTGCAAAGCTGCCGGATCGATCGACGGCGGTGCGGCGGTGCCAAGAAGCAGGTCCGGAAGAGTCGGATTTAGCGTCAGCATTATTATGTGTCAATCATCGGCAAGGAGAAAAGCCGAAGCATTTTGGCGGGGAGGAAATGTGCTTACGCGAAAACTGCTGACGAAAATGTGATGCACGGCCAAAATCTGAGAATCATGCTCCCTAAGACCCGTACCTTACGGTAGCGGGAATTCAATTGTACGGAACTCGCAATTGCGGATGAGCCAATACAGTGTGGGCGACTGTGTGGGGCGCAAGTGGGGAGGATTCGGCATTTGCAAAAATGCGAAACACGGGTCGCGTTGTATGCGTCGAAAATAGACGGTGTAGTTTGAGAATGAAAGGTTCTCTCGGATGCTCGAAACCTGGACCGCACAAATCGACCACATAGCCGGAAAGTTGGCCTCACCTCACCTTTCCCTCCATGTGGTTGCATAAGGATATGAGTGTCGCTGGCTCTGGGGAGACCGTCGTCTCCGCCACGTTCGTAGTCGAGTGATACGGACAGGTGGAGGGGACGAGTCGGTTAGAATCTCGAGGCGCTCGCCCTAGGTTTAGCCTTCGTGGAGTCGCCGGCTTGCAAGTTGTAGCTGTATTTCCAGAAATAAGCTGACTCTGAATGAGAAGCGAATTGGTTTGGGTCCTCAACCGGTGGAGGACAATAACTTTGTATATTTGGGCGGCCTGCTATAACGGACGATATTTATCTCACAGCAGGGCAACGAGTCCAGCGAGGACCCCACATAATTCGACGACCAATGGAGCACCCCAGGATTCAAGATCAATGAATTATTGAATGCAGCAAGTACAGCACTTCTGTGGATATATATTCCAACCTAAGGAGTACCGTTCCAAATCGAAGAAATTCAACAGTGTCGCTTGGAGAAACACAGCATGAGGTGAACCCTTCGGCACCAAGAGCTCCTCGAAATTGTAAACAAGCTTCGGGCAGACTCGCTCGTATGGATGAAGCGAAGCGGGGTCATCCGTCGGATGCCCACAGGACGTCCGAAAATGTACCTCACGTAAATGTGGCAGTTTTTTTAGTGCAACCTGCGCCTGCGCGTGAGAACGAGCCTCTATAATGTCCCAGGTCTCTATAGAGTCCGCCTAGAAGCTTGCGTCAATGACAAGCGTAAGCTTCTCGATGTTGGGCATGCGCGCCGGGAGGTCGATGATAGTCGAGCAGAATATGACTGAGAGGTGTAACATATCCAGGTAGGCGCGGAGCGTCAGAGAACGAAGCCCGGGGAGAGTCGACTGGGCTGTGGAAATCATCTATGCAAAATACATATCAGCATCGCGGACCGTGCGTGAACGAAAACAAAACGAACCTCCGAAATCAATGAAAAATGTGCGCAGGGAGCTGCATATCGGATATGCATCGACCGTCCCAAAGTTGTTCTGCGGCCTCTGTGTCTGCACAATCAACTCCAGATACTTTCTGTCCACTTGCAGCGAGGTTGGGGCTTTGTGAAAGAGTGCCTGAGGCAGGCCCGGGGTGGAATCATCTAAAAAGCAAGCATATGTATCGAGTGTGAGGCGGTCGAGCGGCACAGAGGATGGGGTGCTGTGCGCCTCATCCCGTGTCATGTGGAGAAACGGGGAAGGATCTTGACAAATCCGAGCATTTGACAGGGACACTTCTCTGCAGGACGCGAGTGCAAGGCGAACGAGGGAGATGGAAACCTCACGACAGTTACGCAATCCAAAGCAGCGTAAATTCTGCAGGCGGAGGAGAGACAAAGTCGCAATCTGCCATCCCATTCCGAGTTGCGGAATAAAAGATTGCGCCGCAGATGGGGTCCATTTGCCAACATCGACCAGCGGATCAAGAGGCCAAGTGGGGCTTTGAGGAATTCCATCGAGTCCAGTTCCTCGCCCTCCCAACTTGAGGAAGCGGAAAAGACATCGTTGGCCGGGCACCAGGAATGTGCGGCAAACGAGGACGCACGCCTTCAGATTGGCACGATCTGTGTGATCCCACCATGTTCCCGAGCAGCGGGAATACTGTCCGTTGATGTTTGACATCAAGACATATTCGACAATCGCTTCAATGAGCTATTGCGCCAACTCGACCATGGCCAGCAACGGAGAGGGAGGTGGGAGCGAGAAGCTTGTTGCAATCCACATGGGAATCGGAATACATACAGTATATCAAGAAAAATAGGGGAGGAACGGACGCAGTCCCTGACCTAGGGCGGAGCGGATGAAATAATGGTGCAAGATGGAGGGGAGTCCCTTTGTATTGTCCTGGAAACCTTGAAGTCTTTGAATGCCTCTTGCTGCAAAAAAATTGCGAATCCTCTTGAGTGGGTTGGGGGTAACTTGCGAGTCTGCTTTACAACTTTGGAGTTGGCCTTGCGAATCCTTGAAGCAAAGGCAGGATTTAAGGCCTGAGATCTGAGAGAGCACAACTAAGTGGTGGTCGACAGATGAGATCAAACGCATGACGTCACGCGTTTTCGACGCGTTTGCTGCGCGACAAAAGGGCACAAGCGACGCGGATTACGCTCGGATAGTACAATACATGTACAAGGGGATACAGTAGTGTCTACTTCAAATAGTCCTCGGCAGCGTCTACACCGACTCCCCTCCCTGCTCCCTGCTCCCCGTTCCCCCTCGTCTTCTCGCTCACTCGCGCACGAACGAGGAGAGCAGAACCCCACCCTCAGTGTCCGCTCTCCTCGCTGTCGTCCCCGGGGATCTCGTCGAGTCTCTCGAGATCTACGAGGCACTCCCCGATGATCTTCACTGCCTTGACGAGGTCTGCCTCCTCGATGACGAGCGGCGGGGCGAAGCGGACCCTGCGAAGAGATATCAGCATAAGAACTCTACCCGAACGAGCGAAAGGGAGCAAAGACGAGAACAGGCGCGCGTCTTCCGTCTTCTGTCGCCGTAGCACCCAACGAGACAGAAACACTCACACATTCCCGTGCGTCGTCTTCGCCAACACGCCCCTCGCCTTCAACAGCAGGCAAAACTGCCACGCCGTCCTCCGCTTGTTCCCCGCGACGTCCTGCGCCCGCGCAGCGCGCGCGGCGTTGCATGCGTCTTCGTCGATGACGACCGCGTTGAGGAGGCCGAGGCCGCGCACGGTTTTGATGTAGGGCGACTGTGGGCGGAGAGGAGAGTCAGCGAGCGATCCGGTAGGAGTTTAGGCAGGGGGGAGCAGGTGAGGGAGGGGAAACGGCAAGTGGAGGATGGGAAGCGGGAAGGGAACGCATGCGCGGTGCGAGAGAGATGGAATAGATGGGGTTTTCGTAGTAGACGGACAGAGAAAGGGCGAGAGGGATGGGAATGAGGGAAGAGAGGGAGGGCGGTGGTACAGCATGTAGGAGACGGAACGTCTAGAATGGGCAAGAGCCGAAGAGCAAGCAAGAAACGCACCTTAAGCGCAAGCACCGACGAGCGGAACACCTCGCCCAGGCGCGCCGCGCGCGCGGAGAGGTCCTCCTCCACCAAGACATCCAGGGCCGTGATCGCGACGGCGCAGGCGAGGGGGGTTCCTGTGGGGCAAGCGGACGAATTAGCGGGCGATTCGGGTCGAGGCGACAGGGGGAGAGCACAAATGCATGGTCGGGTGGAGCTCCGACTCCCAAAGGAGGGGCAAGGACGCGGGTAACAGCCCGCACTCTCCACCGAATGAACAAAGAAAAACACAGAAACCCACTCACCCCCCATACGTACTCCCATGCTCCCCGGGCTGTATGCACAGCATCACGTTCTTGTCCGCCAGCACCGCCGAAACGGGATACACCCCGCCCGAGAGCGCCTTGCCGAGAAGCACGATGTCCGGGCGGATGCCGGCGTGGTCGATGGCGAGCATCCTGTGGGTTGGGTTAGCCGAGTTTTGGAAGCGGAGGGAGAAGAAGGGGAAGGAAGAGGAGAAAGGGCAGGGGATAGAGGGGTGTGGTCGGTGAGGAACGCCGATAAGCCAAACGACGAGCGGCACGCGCGCCCTTCGCATCTCGAACAACATAGTACGGTGCGTTCGAGAGCGTGCGTCGTACGGGTGGTCCATAAGAAACGAGGGCAAGCGAGAAAATGAGGAAACGAGTAATGAAACGCCCACGCACTTCCCAGTCCTCCCCAACCCCGTCTGTATCTCGTCGCAGATCAGCAGCACGTTGTGCTTCTTGCAGAGCGCGGCGACGGCGGGGAGGTAGGTCGGGGGCGGGACGATTATTCTGCGGGCAGAAAGTGGTTAGTATTGGTTGGGAGACCAGGGAAGAGGAAAAGGAAAAAGGAAGGGAGGAGGGAAGACAGCCTGCGTCGCGGCCAAGGAGGCACCGCTTGCCTCGGAAAGGAACGAAGAAGAAACGACTCACCCCGCCTCCCCCTGCACCGGCTCCACCAAAAACGCCGCCACCCGCGGCCCGTGCAGCTCCAGCGCGCGCTCGAGGTCGCTGATCTCGCCTGCGGAGATAATGAGCGCTCGTGACGATTGCAGAAAAGACGACCACTCACCAAACCTGATAACCCTACTGCCCCCCTCTGCCGCGGGGTCCACAAACGTCGGCCCCACGCCGGGGAGGTACGGCCCGAACCCGACGCGCGCGGAGGGGTCCGTGGACATGCTGATCACGCCCAGCGTCCGCCCGTGGAAGTTGTCCGCGACGCTGAGTACGATGGCTTCGCCCTCGGGGACGCCTTTGCCTGCAATTTCACCATGTTAGCATTGATCTGAACTCTTGCGGAAAGCGTGAAGTCGAGGATGCGTATCCCAGAGTGTGATGGGTAGAGAGGAAGAGAAGACAAAACACGCACGCAAATACGCCCACTTCCTTGCCAGCTTGAGCGCGCTCTCGACCGCCTCAGCGCCCGTGTTCATCGGGAGGACCTGTGGGAGGCGATTCGATTCATCAGTATAGTGTCTTTGCACCATTACAAAAGGAAAGAGGAAGAGGAAGAGAAACGGCTGAAAGGAAAGAGAGGGTCGAATGTAGGGGAAGACGCGTGAGGGAGACGACGACAGAGCCGGCATCCCATTCGGCGCGTGCTGCGTGCTACGTGACGCGACCTCGTCCTCGTCGACAGAATGCACACCGACACGCGGGCTTGTGTCCTGCTTCCACCCGCGGTGCCCCTCCCTATATATAGCAAAAAAAAACGCCACTTACCATCTCCCACCCAAACAACCCCCCCACCCGCTCCGCGAACCGCCCAAAGACGCTATTGTGGAACGCGCGCGAGCTGAGGGTGAGCTTCTGTGCCTGCGCGATGAGGGCGGCGACGATGCGCGGGTGGCAGTGGCCTTGGTTTACGGCGCTGGGGGGGGAGGGGGTTAGTATGTGTACGTGAGGGGAAAGGAAGGAGGGGAGGGGAAGGGAGAGGAGGGGAGAGGAGGGGAGGGGAGGAGGGTGAAGAGAAGGCAGGAGGCGGTGCCGAAATGAGGGCGCGGTCCCGCCCAATCTCCGCGAGCCCTCGCGGCCTCTCTCCGCCGGCGAAAGTAGTAGATGGGAGCGCAAGGTCATCACGGTGTTATGATTGGCTCGAGCGGGCGTAGATAGATATATAAGAGAAAGCAGAAGGAGACACGCACGAATACGCCGAAAGCATATCAATGTACTCCCTCCCTTCGGGGGTCCCATACCCTGCGTGGCGTCGTCAGTTCTCTTCTCGTACATCTGGGCGAAAAACAACGCACTTGGCTCCGAGGGCACGGTCAAAGACCACGGGGAGGGGGGTGGTAGCTAGTGGCGAAAAGCGCGCAATCAGTATGGTTGTTATAAAAGAGGGGAGATGAAGGACGGAACGAGATGGTGCTTGTAATGAGGTGCGTTTTGCGCTCCCTACGCAGGACCAAGTCGACTGGTGAGAGCTACGCAGGACCAAGGAGGAAGGAAGCAGGCACGGCCAGGACCAAGTCGACTGGAAGGCAAGACGTTCGTTCGCCACCTAGTGGAGGGGCAGGGTACTCACTTATGTGCGCCGTGCTCGTTCTCGAGGCGGATGAGCTCCGTCGAGCTGAGGTGGGCCTCCTTCCCGTTCTTGCCGTTCCTCACGACGCCATTGCTGTTCGCATGCGTCCCATTGGCGCTGCCGTTGACGCTGCCATTGACGCCGTTCTTGGCCTTTATCGCACCGTTCCCATTGGTGGCGGGTGCCGCAGTGGTGGTAGCCGATGGAGACATGTCGAGTTGTCTGTGTGTTTGTGTTCTGTGCGGTGAGGTTTCTTTCTTTCTTTGCGCTGATTCTGTATATTTCTCGCTTGTGGTGGTTCGGGTGCAAGATGTCGACGATCGTGACTCGCTCAAGCTCCGCCCGCCCGTCTTTCAAATTCTATTCTGCACCCTCCTGTCCGGCTCATCCGGCATCTCCATGTGGTGCTGAGCTCCACTGCGTCGACGTCGGCGAGGTCGGTCATTGCAAAGACACCGTACTCTTCGGGCTTCGGGCTATCGCTCTACCTCGCGTCGGCTTCGTCTGGCTCCTGACTGGTAACTCGCATCTAGATACTGTAGGCATCCTGGGGATTCCGAACAGGGTTTTATTCTCGCACCCCTCTCGCCGGCACCTCCCGCGCCAGGATCCCTCCTCACCGCTCAGGGGCAAAGATAAGAGCAGTTACAGCGGCCTCGTTCCTACTCCAGCCCTTCATTCGCTCACTGGCATTCGTCATTTGTTCATTCAAACACACCCTCGATTCTGACGTCGCCGTGACCAGCCCTCTTGGGCTTGAGATTCGCCACATGCTACTACGCCAAGCAACACGCACCCTCGATCCTGACGCCTCTGCTCTCGCGCCCAAGATGCCCATCAACCAACCTGGTCAGCCTCGAAGCCTCGAATCCTAGATTTCGATATGCAGCCGCAATGCTATCGTCGGGATCGACAACTCCAACCTCGCGCTTGGCCTAGTACATACCTACAGTATCTCGTGGTTAAATTCCCGAGTCCGCACTCGCTCCGACTCCGAGCCTTTCCCTTTCGCAGTCGTCCGTTCGGATGACTCGACCGCTTGTATATATTTAATTCGTGCTCTCAATACAATCCTTCTGACAGACACAAAATCTGTTCACCGCGTCTCCGTAGACGGGATTCGAAACATACAGCCGCCCATAAGACAGAGAAAAAAACAACCAAAGAAGATACACGACCTGGCCCTGGTTCGAACGGGGGTCTCCTGCACAATGTTGTACGACGATCGTGTTAAGTAAAGCAGGTGTGTTGCCGTACCACCAGGTCTACATACCTATATACCTTGTTCAAATATGGACGCCATTTGTGTGCTCAGACAGACCCACCAAAATGATCGGATAAGGCCGAAAAACGGCTACCGGTTGATTTCAACGACGAAAATCAGGCGAAATGGCCCGGGCGGCCCGAAGCTCGCTCAGTCGGCGCTTTCGCGCCGACCAGTTCGCATTGGGCCGCAAGCAGTCTGAGGCCGAAATTGAGTCCTTTCATAATCAGAAAGTGAATGGATAAACTCAAGTTTGTCACTCAGGCAACACTACCGCGTCGACCGGCTCGTATTGGGCAGCCTCAACCAACTTGAACTGAGTCATAAATCATATTTTTCAACACACTGTTAGTTCGCAAAATTTCTCAAAAAAAAGGTGTATAACTTGACCACATCTTTCAATCTTCCAGAATTTTTAGTCTCGTTTCCAGACTTTCATAGGGCAGTTCCGCTCACAGCACTCGCAGGCAGTTGATACAGAAAACGGATCTATGTCTTGATGGAGATGTTCAAATGTTGTCGAGGCAGTTTTTGATGAAAATTCGATGGGAAACCACTGCCCTATAACGTCTGGTGCAGTTTACGGCAGACATGTGATTGTGTCACGCACTGCTCCTCCCTTGCATTTCTATGGTCCTGCGCCTCTGCTATCGACCTGAAATGTTGTGAATAATTACTATTGACCACTGCGGGGCCATGGAGACTTTCACTGGAATTTTCTGAGTCATTTTGGTGATATGGGGTGAAGCCTCATGTTTCCTCTCAAAAATCAGAGTAGCCCGCTTCTTTCTTACCTGAGGTTGTTCCTGAGCAGCAAACATGTATTCCAAAGTATGATTGACCTCCTGTATGCTCACAATCTTTATTCCACTACCAGACATTCACAAATGTAAAAACTTGCCTGAGCACCCACTGTGACATAAGTGACCAATAAGAGCAATCACAAGGTTCTCGATCAAACTGCACCAGATCTTTACGGGGTGATGTCTGCCTCTGATTTTTTGATTTCTCTGCCCCAACTATCCCCGTAAAGATCTGGACCCGAGATTAGCATTTTTGTGACTTCTCCAAAGGTTGTGCAAGAGGTGAACAATAGTGAAGTTCCTGACACAGACCTGCCAAAGTCGGGAACATGTGAAATGGGGATGGGGGGGGGGGGGGGAGGGTATGTCATTGTTTTCACCGAGGAAAGAGTGTTTCGGAGAGCATCGGACCAAGTCCAAAACTTTGCGACATCATCGTGTTTTCCTGTTGAAGCGTGCCGATCGAAATCACAAAATGAATGTAAAATGTAGTGTGTTCATTGCTATAGGAAATAAAATATTCTGAGTAAGTAGAGAGATCTATTATATGCAAAAATGGGGGGTCTTGCAAATTTTCAGTGTTATTGGGCCAAGATTGAAGTCACAGTGAGAAGTTCAGGGTTGAGACCATTGAAAGTCGGTCGGAGATGTCAGACTTCCCGATTTGGGGGGGTTGTCAAAGAGGTCTGTGTCTGATCGTGAATGATCACTCACCTCTTGAGGTTGTGCACGCAAGGTTCCGATGATGTCTGAATGACCAACTGTGATTATGAGAGTCCTGATAACAATCGGCGGCACAGTTTCGGCAGCAGGACTTTGGCGGAGAGAACCCATACTTACGCGAAAAGAATGACAAAAAAAATATGATGGCCTGCCAAAGTTGATTGATTGGGCACCCTAGAAGTACCTAAAGGTAGGGGAATAAAACATAAAGAAATCCAAACTAAGCCTTGTTGAATACTAGTACTACATACTACTATTCCAACTCTCTGCGTACCCGCAAAAAGGGAAACAAGGAGCATCTGACATCATGACCTGGCCGTGGTTCGAATGGGGGTCTCCTGCGTACTTTGGAGACATGAATTAAGCTAGAGCAGGTGTGCTGCTGTAGTACACCACCAGGCCTGTATCCCTTGTTCAACTATGAATGTCATTGGACTTAATCTGTATGACTGTTGTCAATGCTGCTTTGACCAAGCTTTTCAGTAACCCATGCAAAGCACGTCATGGGCGGGGTGTGGTACCCGGCCGCTACTCTGCGCCTTCGAGCTGAGCCTTCCTGACGAGGCCGAGTCTAATTCCTGAGTTCGTTTGAAAAGACTTGAACACAGAAATTCAAGGATCAAACAAACTCTGGAGTCTGGGGTTGAGGACATACATACAGCCACCCATAAGACAGAAAAAAACCAGAGCAGAGAACTCACACGACCTGGCCCCGGTTCGAACGGGGGTCTATTTGAAGAAACAGTAATGCAAGCATAAGCAGGTGTGTTACCATACACCACCAGGTCTGTACACCCTTTTTCAACCATGAATGTCATTGGACTCATCCTCACGACTATTGCTGCTTTCACCAAAGGTTTTTGGTAACCCGTGCAAAGCATGTCATGGATGGGGCGTGGTACCTATCTCACCACTACTATTTCTCACCTCTGAGCTGAGCACTCCTGACAAGGCAGAGTTGACCCCATATTTTAACGTGTTGTATGTACATTCATCCTTGTCAATACAATTGTCAATCACCCTTTTCGCCTGTTCCTCCTGTTTAACTTCTCGCAAAATAAACCCCCCTCCCCGCCTGATGCCTGCATGTCCAGAAATCCGAAACCCAATGAACAACTGAATTCAAGTTCTTTCATACCTCACAAACTAACAAGATACTGACAGAAACAAAAAGCAGCAACCAAATATCATATGCAAGACCTGACCCCAGTTCGAACGGGGGTCTCCTGCTTAAATGACACGACAGCTGAGTAAATATATAAAGCAGCTGTGCTGACATATGTACACCACCGGGTCTGTACATGCCCAGTTCGCTGCACTATGGATGTTATGTTTATGCTGTTTTGTTCAACATCCGCTCTAAAATACATTTGTTCGTCCACTCGTTCTCTGCCCAATCCAATTGCCCTTTCTATTGTGCTTGTCAGATAAACTACCTGCCTGCGTGCCAGAAGTTCCAACCGAGTCCCTTGATTCCTGAAGATTCTAACCTCTGGAGAAATTGGGGGGGAAATCATGACCTGGCCCCGGGTTGAACGGGGATTTACAAGTGAAGCAGGTGTGTTTCCATAGACCACCGGGTCTGTCTCCATATGTTCAATACTATATAATAAAGGTGCACTGGAGCCACTGAATAAATGAACCAAAAGATTGGCAGGAAGAGCTAAGACCTGGCCTCGGTGCGAATGGGGGTCTCTTGCCCAAATACAGTTACAACAGAAGTTGGCAAGTGAAGCAGGTGTGTTTCTGTACACCACCAGGTCTGTACCCTAATTTTCAACTGTGGATGTGATCAGATGGAGTGGAGTCACTCTTGCTGAACTGAACCCTAACTAAACCATTCGAATCTGCATCGAGTCTTGTCAAAGGAATTGAACCATCTCTGGGCACTTATAGCTGCCAGCAAGATAAAGAAAAAAGGCTTAGCTTTGAGCAAAACAGTGGCATGACCTGGCCCAGTTTAGTGGCGGAAGTTTTCTGATGGCAGCCTGCACAAATTGTTATAGTGTGTCTGTCTACAGGAGACTAGTAGAAACAAGTGGCTTTCCGTGCCAGGGTTCCAAGTATGTGGGTCTGACAAAGAATTCTGTACACACCACCGCTGTGGCACCCCAGACCCGTTGACGAGTTTGTGGTGGGCCCAACCGGACACAGGATGTTCACAAGTAAAGAAATTTTGTCTGGTGGTCAATGGACTGCGTTGAAGCCCAGATTTGAGATAGTGTGATGTTTTACAGCGGAAATTGTTTCCAGGAGGCAGTAATACACTGCTGATGAAGGCATAACATGGGTTCTACCAAGGTTTGTCGCATCAATTCGCTCTCCAAATCTTTCTCTTTATAAAATCCTGTGCATCTGTCTGAAGCATAATTTTGGCTTTTCAGGCCCATGGCTATGGTGCCAGCATCATCTAAAGCTTAATCCGCATCTTCTGCTTCAATTGAAGTGGTGGGGCACTTTGCACCCACCATGTTCTTGTTAGGGATCCCCATCATACTGTATGCAGTTACGGCCATACAAATGCAGTATATATACAGTCCATTGAATGGCACCCAGAGGGGGTGGGTGAGCCTCAGTACAATCAAATGGTCTTTGTCTGTCACGTGCCGTGACTTCACATCCTTTTCGGACGCCATCAGACTCCGACGATCTCCAATCCCGATTATATCCGACACTGCTTTTCTGTATTCACCCTTGTTCTATTGGTTCGTACTACATATGATTCTCTCTGACTCCTAGGTTACGTCTTATGCTTCTCCATCACGGAGCCACCGGAAACCCGATGATATCCGAGTCAGCTTGACTTCACTTGACTCATAACAACTCAGTCCATCACGGACCCACTTGGAACTCCGAAGCTCCGGTACTTACATTATATCCCCACTAATACTTTACTCTCGTATAAATACAAGCCATGTCGGTAGTCAGACTTCAGTTTGAATATCGACTTAGTCTGCCCTATACTCTTCCTCTCGGACTCCGTCCTCCTCCGAGTCTCTCTCCAAAATTGGGCACCAGGCGTAGAGAAGGGCGCAGCGCATGAGCTGAAGCCAAGCCTTTCCCTTCCAGTATACGGGTTCGGTATTCCGTTCGGACTCCGATACTTTCCCTCTACATCTCGACCACTTCATCTTGCTTATACGCACTTCATCTCTCAGGCGTATCTTGGACCTCCGTCAGATCCCGATCGGGAACCGGTACTTGACATTGTCTCACTTTCTTGGACCTCTTTACACCTTTAGATCCCACTGCAGAGTCAGCCTCACAGCTCCTTGTCGACTTTGAAAATTACTGTACCATTGAAATGGTGCACTTATTATGACTAGAAATAGCTACGGTTATGGTATTTTGAACAAACACCAAAACAACCACACTACAACAATCTATCCTCCAAAGATCCAAGTGCTTCTCTTTGTGAGTTCAGGTCCAGGCCATAGTATGTGACCAGCAGGTTTGAACACAAGTTTGATTAATTAATAGGCTTCTACAACACACTCTACAACCTGCTAGCAATATGCAACCACCACCAACAACACTGCTAGGAACCTTGGGATGGTCCTGGGGTTGGTTATATGGGGTGGATACAAGATGGCTGGACCACTAGGTCGAGAACACCAGGACAGAGGTTGTAGGTTTTATGAAATCTTTGCTTTAGATAACCTAAAGGCTACTGAGGTTAACACCAAAAGACTCCAAGTCTCAAACGGCAAGACTATCCTTGACCGTTGACCTATTCCTTGACTGAGAACAGGAATGTTTCCACTTTTATCATCACTAGTTTTTTTATTATTATTTTATTTTGAGTCCCGTTTTAATTCCTGTGTGCCTAGGGCATATGGTAGAACTAAACTAGCTACTGTGTCTGCTAATTTATATGTGATATCTGCTGTGTTGCTGTTTTTTCGTAACTACTCAAAGAGATGCAGATCTGGGTACACAGCGAGCTGCGCACCCGGATACAAAACGGAAAAAAACCGTGTGTGATGTGGTGGCCATAGCCAATATAAGTACAGAGCATGAGTAGAGGATGCATAGATAGAAAAAGGAAACAGAAACTAAATGAAATATACTCGAGGGTTTCTCTAGCGGCTTGAAGTCACCAAAAACGGAGTGAAACCGATGGGTATCCTGGATATAGCGGAAAGGTGCAGGAGGGCTCACTACAAGTGTTCAGCTATCGACCCAAGCACACTACGACAGCACTTCCATCAATATTGGGGTGAATGGTGAAGTAACTGGCAAGTTATAGCCAAGCTACAGGTGGGGCCACCTAGTTTGTCTTCTACTTGGGAGGCTGAGTCAACACACAATCACCTAGCAGGCGATCCAACACACTACAACAGTGCTTCCATCAATATTGGGGTGAAGCCAAAGCTACTAGCACAACTGCTATTGGTTCTCAAAGAGAACACCCTTGTTTTATATGTAGAGGTCTGCTAGAACCAACAACATGAAATCCTCAACTTAATCACTCGATGTTCCAGAGTCAACAGTTACTGATTCCAATATAAGACTACCACAAGTGAAGTATAATGACAATCTCCACTAACAGCCTGAGACCACCTGCACCAGCTTCATCCAAAGTCTGGGGTGTAATAATCTGAGGTACTAGTTGCTCCTGGGCTCCCTTTTATACTACTAGGTTCAAGTTACATATGAAAATGTGCTACATAATACAATGATAAAATATGAGGTGATTTTGGGATGAACAGCCAATGAGATGGCTGCCGTTTGGTTTTGGGACTGGTCTGGGTTGGGCTAGGTCAGCCTTGCTGACCAGCTAGTGTCCAACCATGGGTATATCACAGATCCTCAGTGCATCATCTGTCAGCAACGGCCTCTGGGTTGGCTAAACAGCAAGTAACCTGGCGAGAACCACAACCAGGAGAAACCCAGCAGATGCTAGTAGCTTGTGTGTTCCCCGAGCAGCAGGACCAACCGTACAGTGTCCTCCCTAGGAGACTGTATATTGTAGGCCAGGATGCGAGGTGGAACCCGGAATGAGTCGAAGAGGGTGTGATATCCACTCAGGTATAGAACCCAGGGTGTGGACACAACCTGCAATACAGTGGATAGGAAGCAGGGCAGGGTGGAGACAATGCCTATGTCAAGCCAAAGCAGAAGCCTGAGATTAGACAATGATCAATGTGCTCTGAACCTATCAAGAAAACACCAACCAAAACCAAACCTACACACAGAAGTGCGTCGGAACAGAACAGAAGTGCTTGAGAAGTGCACAGACGAGTATCAGACCCTGATACAGGGCCTATAAAAGGTTGCAGGGAATGTAATAGACCTCGGAAACGAGGGGAGAGCATTGTGTTGTTTATAGAAGTCCTTGGAACGAAGTCCAAGTACTTGAGCCTTGTTCTGAGTGAACCGGAATGGAACTGGAACAGACAGGAAAGCTAGTGGAATGCAACGAGAGTCTCGATGTGAATGGAACCCTTGCTGTGCAAGTGTTCTGGCTAGATCTGGTTGAACGAGGGTAGACCCAGACAAACAGGAAGCACAGTAGCGCGATGATGTAAAGCTTCTCAGCTATGAAAACAAATGAGACAAGTTGCTGGGGTTCTCCAAAGCGAGGTGGATGCCAATTTCAAGCGTAGACAGTAGCAGACAGTAGTGGGTTCCGATCCTAAGCGCTTCAGACAGTGGTGGGCTCTGTTCCCAAGCTCTTTAACACTAGTGGGTGCCGATCCCAAGCTCTTCACACAAAATCCAAAAAACCAAGTGCGGACTCAGCACAATTCCAACAGTTCCAGTCACTTTCAGACTATTCCAGACGAACAGCAAGTTGGATCTCAAAGATACTGATCACAAAGAAAGATTACAACCAAGATGAATTCTAAGAGACACCTTGTTTGAACTCCCTGGTATCTGCCCAATTTGCAAGCCTTTCCACCTACTAGCCGTGGGGTGATTCTGTGAAGCTGCCCAAGATGCCCCTGCTACTAAATACAAAGCCCTGAAACACATGGAAACATCCGAGAATAAGTAGATATGAGTAAAATAGTCTGTTTATCTGTCCGACTTCCATGTATCCGTTGTAAGAATGGGTATCTGAGTCCTTCCATTGGCTGCCCATGTTGAGCACGCCATTCTGGTGTGATCCTGTGCACATGTATGATCGGTCAGACTGTGCCCAAGCCATCACAACCGATCCCCTTTGACTGTATATGCTGTTCCTCCCAATGCCCGTGCCTTCCCGTCTACTGGAACTTCTGGAACCAAAGCTTCCAGTCCGTAGCTCTTCAGGGATACCATATTCAAAGTACTTCCCAGTGTGGGTACTTGTTCCAGGAGCTGACGAGTGTAGGTCCAAGTGATCGGACCCTCGCTTAGTGACCATCCCTTATCCGGAATGCCCGGGACGGCGTGGGAACCATCAAGATGTGATGTTCCCAGTCCCTTCCAGTGATCATCTGATCAGAACACGATATGCATCCAATGTCCAACACACCACAACAGGATTCCAGTCTGTCCCCGTCCAGTTCTGTGAGCGGGAATAGAGTAGACTTCACGTTCCACTTGTTCTGTGGGCTACACATCTCCTACATGTCTTGGAGCGAGCACATGCCAATGGTTCCAGAGTGTTCCTCCCCGTTCCTATCCATTACTCAGTGGTTCCTGCCCTGCCAGCTACTTGGGAACCTCAGTACTGATGCTTCTGGAGCGTAACCTGGTACATGTCTTGTCATGAAAATGCGAAAAAGCAAAGATTTCATGGGTGGACAAATCCCGTGCTTATCAATGAGGTAGAATCTACTGTGCAGGGAGATTCTACTGAGCTTTATACACATTGAATAAATTAAAGACAATTGTGGTCTGTCATGATCAGTTCCTGCCCCGCAGCATTAAGGAGTGTTAATGCTAATGCTCCTGCACTCTTCTGTGTTGGTCTCCATAGCGTCGGAGGGCTAGGGGCCTATCTGTATGGGTTACCTAGCCCTGAACATTGTATCGTACCCAGTGGTTGAAACCCCAATCGGTTTGCAACTGTTCCTGCAACTCTTGGACATCTCTGTGTCATCCTCCCTGGTGTTAGGGGGCTAGGGTCTGTCGGTACAGGTTCTCTAGCCCTTAATGTCTTTTGGTATCCAGTAGTTGAAACCCCGATAGGTCTGCAACTTGGAACCTGAGACTGGGTTTCAACCGTGAGAAGGTCATGTGGTGGCATCAAGTGAGTCCCGTGATGCTGGACGTATCTGTATCCATACAGATGCATCGCACGAAAAAAGAGGAACCTGGGTGATTCATGACATCAACTATAGCTGAAGTATTGCATTTAGACAACCTGGTGTTACAGCCGGTGTCCTAGGGTCATCACTCATTTGTCAGAGCATTGATCAGAACTCCAATTATCAGTACAGCCTTGGTGATTGTCCATAACTCCATACCAATAGTCTGCTTGCTATTCCACTCGAGCTAGCTGCCCTTGTTAGGTCCTAGCTGCCATGTTGTGTCTCTCACATGTCCATGGTATTGCCTCTTTAGAGTCCTAGCCAGTGCTAGCCGGATCTCTCTGCCTGATACTACCTCCAGCCCTTATCTAGATATTAGATTGTATTACCTAGACCTACACCGAGTGTGCTAGCTCAAGGCGCTGTCTCCTAGCTATACATCCATCGTTGATTCCCATCTACTAGATTTCCGCTAGCTCCATAGCAAATCATCTCTGGACTACTAGTGCCTCCTACATGTCTCTCTGATTGTTTAGGCAAGCGGTTTAATCCCTGGGGTTTGTACACTCAACTAGCTGGTAGCACATCACACTAGTGCAATCTAATGCTACAGTCAGCAGTTAGGGCTCCCTCTGACTCTCCTTTATATCACCTAACAAGTGGTCTGTGTATTAGCTAGCTAGTAACAACAGAAGTGCTAGTTGCTTCATGTTGTATAAATACTGGTTCTAGGAATCACAAAAATAGCACTAGATGCTGCACATTTATGTTACATTGTTTCACTGTAACTATAACTGTAAAGCCTGCTCAAAAAGGCTTGATGGTACAGTGCAGTAACCATATAACTGTAACCAGATTACGGTTTTGTACAGTTACGGTGGGGATCCCTAGCTCTTGTATCTGTATGTAACTCCCTGCTCAAGATCATGACTTACATGTCAGTTCAGCATCAAGATGCAGTCTTACTGCAACATACAGGTATTTGAGAAGGTCACCAACCTTTCCTCGCTCTGCAGTGTGAATGGAGAAGCGAAATTTGAAAGAATGCATTCACATCATTATTCAACACTTGACCCACAAATATAAATAAATAACAGCCTGGGTGAGGTTGTAAGGAATATGATCATGATGTTGCACACAGTGAAGATGGTCTGACATGATTCAGCCACATCCTAGTTGTAAACCATTATGATGGTGAAGAAGTTTATTGCAGCAGCGCTCCTGATAAAGATCAGGACCGTCTGAAACAAAGAAGTGTTCCTGTTATATTTTGCAGATCTGTGAATTCAATTCAAAAACTTGCTAACAACTGTAAACAACCTGCTCTGCACGGCCTTTCATCCTTGGCAGGCTTTCAATCTTCCTGGTTGTGAATGAAGGTTTTCCTGAATTTGAGTCACTTTGTGAAGTGGGCTAATTCATATAACTTAAACATATATGTATTCATAGGGGCCTCAGAACCTTTTGGTTCTGCAAGTCCTTTTGAGCTCTGTGTCTGGTGGACTGATGTTTCTGCCTGGCTCTTTTTGAGTGAGAAAGTACATGTAATTGCATCCAGGCTGATGTTGTCGATTTCTTTCATGACAGTCTGCGAGGAGTTGGAGGGCTAGGACTTGGACTGCATCTTCAGAATCAGAGCTTGAGCCATTTCATGAAAAGAAATTGATCAAATCTGGGATTACATGGGCAGTCATGATCATCAACACCCATTCAATACCTATACAACTGCTTCTTTCTGCCCTGCTTCACCAACATGCGGTTCAGTCTCTGATAATAAACCGTCAGCGCAAAACAGCCAGCAGCGGAGAACAGCAACAGAGCAGAGTTGGTCCAGTGGCCCATGGGGTAGCCTTTTGTCACCTCGGGGGCCTTGTATTATAGCACGTTAGTGTTTCTCTATTCCCGTTCCCTCCTTTCATTTCTATCACATCTGAGTCACTTCCACATACCCATCCAGTAGCAATCCCAATGTTGGTGCTGATCTGGAACTCCTTGGTTGTGCAAGTCCTTCCAAGCTCTGTGTCTGGTGGACCGATGCTTCTGTTTGCCTCTTTTTGAGTAAGAAAGTACATGTAATTGCATCCAGGCTGATGCCATCAATTTCTTTCATGACAGTCTGGGATGAGTCGGAGGGCCAGGACTTGGACTGCATCTTCAGAATCAGAGCTCGAGCTGTTTCATGAAAAGAAATTGTTCAAATCTGGAATTACATAGGCAGTCATGATCATCAACACCCATTCAATACCTATACAACTGCTGCTCCCCACCCTGCTTCACCAACACACAGTTAAGTCTCCAGTAATAAACTGTCAGCGCAAAACAGCCAGTGGCAGAGAACAGCAACAGAGTGGAGTTGGTCCAGTGGTCTGTGGGGTAGCCTTTCATCGCCTCAGGGGCCTTGTAATTACAGCATTTTAGTGCTTCTCCATTCCCTCCTTTCGTTTCTATCACATCTGAGTCACTTCCACATATCCATCCAGTAGCAATCCCAATGTTGGTGCTGATCTGGAAGCTTGTGCCTGCTCGGACTGTGCTGGGGAGCCCTCGGCTTGGATTGGGCACCCAAAGTCGACACTGAGCAGGGAAGTGTGGCTCCCTATTCGTCTTTGCGCACCTCCCAGCTTACATTTGTGCTGAAGGATTCCCATCAGCAGAGGGATTTACAATGGCCAATTTAGGTAGGTTGCATTTCATGTACCTTCTTTCATTTTGCTTGCAGGCTCTGGTGTCCCATCAGAACGGGAGCAACCATCCCCTCATGTACCTTCCCTCTTTCCCTCATGCCACCACCTCAATCTACGCTTTACTCACATTTCTTGCACCCCTCTCCGAATTTCTATTCCACAATGAGTTAAGTACTTCCTGGGTCAAAATTCCTGCCTTGTCAATTGTGTGCAGATAGCTATTCTTCATGTATCTAAGCCAAATAGATGTATTTAAACCTATGTTGAATTTTTTAGGATTTTACAGTAATGGCAAGTTTCCTCATTTAGGTTGAGGCATGTTCCTGGGTCACGGTGAACTGTCTGGAATCCGACTATACCTAAACACCACACATTTTGCGTGTTTCAGGAATAGTCAGATTACAGTATAGGCTTATTTCTAAGGACTGGTATACGGTCTTGGTATAGCCAGATGGGTTGTGATCACAGAGTAACGGGTACAAGGGGTAGGGAACTACCCTGCGGATTGACAATGCTCACCTCGAAAACTGTAGAGGAATGTGTAGCCCACAAACCTCTTTAGAGACTATTTCTGGTCTTATTCCCACATGATGGAATAGGCTGGACATACTGATGACAGGGGCATGCGGGGAATAGTCTTATTTCTGCACCAATAGGCCATGTGCCTTCCATGTGATAGATGTCAAGGCCCAGGGATATACATTCCGGTGAAGTTCTGGGAACATTACCCAATGGTCAGCAATGGTGGGAGAGGACCAGGGATAACGGGAAATAGGACGAACAACTCAGTATCAGTCAGCCAAGAGACTGAGGGTTTCAAACCCCTAGGATGACCAACACTGTATGAATGGACATCACAATTGTCCTGTACACTGGCCAATGGCAATATGCTCGTGGGAGCCCTTCCGACAGATAAACGGCTGTGGAAGGGGAACTTGGGGAATTTTACTAATTTCTATTTCGTTCTTGGACTTGCATATGATTTTGGGGTTTGTATAAATAGTCAGGACATTATCTCAAGTAGGGTACAGAATCACCTATGTATTAGTAGGCTGAACACTTGTGATTGGGCTATTTCTGGGGTTGGCGCAGTATGTATCGTTGTTGGACTTTAACATTGGGAAACCTTAAGTTGGAATAAGGAATAGGGTATCAGAAACATCTTGGACGTGATTGAGGCTATCGAGCATCTGGGAATCGAATTGTGTATTGTCATCAGCTATCATCGTCAGCATCTGGGAAATAAGCTATTGGGGCTTCTATTATTTGGAATTGTTTTATTGTTGACCTATCTGAGGTCTCCTGTATGTTGTTGGACGTCACCACCACCACCACTCTCAATACTTGCTGTCTCATAAGCTGTGAAGCTTTTAAACATCTTATTTCCACCGCTCAATTATCGCTCAGGCCAATTCCTGGTGATATCTTGAAGTGAAGGTTCATCTTCCTAAGGGAAACACATACCGTCCCTTCAACCTTGTTAGGACCTGTAAAGGGACTATCACTTGTCTGAATCTCGGCTCTTGCGCTCGCTGATCGGCCCTATTTCCGATCCCTGTCTTATTTCCGTAGGCATCACTGCTTATTTCAGAAAGACTTGGGTTGTATTTGGGTGATAAGTGGGTTGTTTGGGTTTAGTTTAGAGCACATTGTTCAACGGAGGGCTCTAAAACTGTATTACCATGTCAACAGAGGTGTGTTATAAGAAAAAAAGACAATTCAATTGACAACTGAACTATGGAAACTTAAGCTATGGAAGGTAAACACTATCACATGGTCCAATTAAGGGTGCTCTGCCAGTGATGGTAGATAACACTTTTCCTACTCGGTACCATGAGCAAAATTATTATATGAAAGCAATGTTTGCTGTCTGCCAATTATGAGTTTGTTAAGAGGCATCCAGAATCCAATTCTGTGTTCATGAGACAGCCAGAAGAGCAATTCTCCAGTGCTAGAAAAGACCCAGCCCTTCTGAATAGTCCAAAAAGGAAAAACATAAGGGATTTTAGGCTGAAATAGAAGAGAGTAAACACTGGGATCCTATAGAAGAAATTAGAGCTTACTTTTATAGGAATTCGGCAATAGGAGATGGGCAAGCCTGATTGAGAGGGTGTTGTGTTGGAGTGGGCAACCTGGAGGGCATCCTGTGAGGCCATATTGCTGTCTTGGGAGCCAGGAACAATATGCTTCCCATCTGGGGAGAAGGCTACTGATGTGACCGGACCAGGGTGGCCTTTTAATGGCTCACCCAATGGTGCTCCACTCTCTGCATCCCAGAAGCGCACAGTCCTGTCATTGGAGCCAGAGACAATATGCTTCCCATCTGGGGAGAAGGTTACTGATGTGACCGGACCAGTGTGGCCTTTTAATGGCTCGCCCAGTGGTGCTCCACTCTCTGCATCCCACAAGCGCACAGTCCTGTCATTGGAGCCAGAGACAATATGCTTCCCATCTGGAGAGAAGGCTACTGATGTGACCCAGACAGTGTGGCCTTTTAATGGCTTGCCCAATGGTGCTCCACTCTCTGCATCCCACAAGCGCACAGTGCTGTCATTGGAGCCAGAGACAGTATGCTTCCCATCCGGGGAGAAGGCTACTGATCTGACTGGACCAGTGTGGCCTTTTAATGGCTCACCCAGTGGTGCTCCACTCTCTGCATCCCACAAGCGCACAGTGCTGTCATTGGAGCCAGAGGCAATATGCTTCCCATCTGGGGAGAAGGCTACTGATCTGACCGGACCAGTGTGGCCTTTTAATGGCTCGCCCAGTGGTGCTCCACTCTCTGCATCCCACAAGCGCACAGTCCTGTCATTGGAGCCAGAGACAATATGCTTCCCATCTGGGGAGAAGGCTACTGATCTGACCCAATCAGTGTGGCCTTTTAATGGCTCACCCAGTGGTGCTCCACTCTCTGCATCCCACAAGCACACAGTGCTGTCATTGGAGCCAGAGACAATATGCTTCCTATCCGGGAGAAGGCTACTGATCTGACCGGACCAGTGTGGCCTTTTAATGGCTCACCCAGTGGTGCTCCACTCTCTGCATCCCACAAGCACACAGTGCTGTCATAAGAGCCGGAGACAATATGGTTCCCATCTGGGGAGAAGGCTACTGATGTGACCCAATCAGTGTGGCCTTTTAATGGCTTGCCCAATGGTGCTCCACTCTCTGCATCCCACAAGCGCACAGTGCTGTCTTCAGAGCCAGAGACAATATGCTTCCCATCTGGGGAGAAGGCTACTGATGTGACCGGACCAGTGTGGCCTTTTAATGGCTCGCCCAGTGGTGCTCCACTCTCTGCATCCCACAAGCGCACAGTGCTGTCATAAGAGCCAGAGACAATATGCTTCCCATCTGGGGAGAAGGCTACTGATCTGACTGGACCAGTGTCACCTTTTAATGGCTCGCCCAGTGGTGCTCCACTCTCTGCATCCCACAAGCGCACAGTGCTGTCATCAGAGCCAGAGACAATATGTTTCCCATCTGAGGAGAAGGCTACTGATCTGACCGGACCAGTGTGGCCTTTTAATGGCTTGCCCAGTGGTGCTCCACTCTCTGTGTCCCACAAGCGCACAGTGCTGTCATTGGAGCCAGAGACAATATGGTTCCCATCCGGGGAGAAGGCTACTGATCTGACCAGACCAGTGTGGCCTTTTAATGGCTCACCCAGTGGTGCTCCACTCTCTGCATCCCACAAGCGCACAGTGCTGTCAGAAGAGCCAGAGACAATATGCTTCCCATCTGGGGAGAAGGCTACCAATATGACCAAATCAGTGTGGCCTTTTAGTGGCTCACCCAGTGGTGCTCCACTCTCTGCATCCCACAAGCGCACAGTGCTGTCATTAGAGCCAGAGACAATATGCTTCCCATCTGGGGAGAAGGCTACTGATCTGACCGAATAGGTGTGGCCTTTTAGAGGCTCACCCAGTGGTGCTCCACTCTCTGCATCCCACAAGCGCACAGTGCTGTCAGAAGAGCCAGAGACAATATGCTTCCCGTCTGGGGAGAAGGCTACTGATGTGACTGAACCAGTGTGGCCTTCGAGCACTCCAAGTGTTGCTGGCCATTTCTCCATCTGTCCTGTTAAAATTGATAGAAGTCCTGGAAACTGAGATCGGAGTCTTTGGCTAACTTCTGATTGCACTGGTGCAAAGGCCAAGGCTGTTACATAGAGATGTGGTGTACTTTGAGTGATTGGAGCCCAGAAGAATCTGATAAATCGTTTTACATCTGCAGCAAACTGTCTTATCATTTGATCCTAATGAACAATTAGTTCCTTACAGCTAATGTCGGAACCTAAGGCGCGAACAAAAAATTTACATTTTGGGAACTTTTTCGTCACACCGACCAATTCCCTCATATCTCTCTGAGGTTTGGTCAGATTACCTCGAAACCTATGCCATTCTTTCAGAATAATTCATGCGCAATTAGTGATGTCGAGGAAATTGCGAAAATGTATTTTATCTTGCCATTTGGCACCTGAGGCATTGTTTCTATTGAACACCACCTCGGAGGATGGGCACTTGTTCAAACACGCTAAATTTCTGGGACGGAAAGACTTACATGCATTATAAAGAGGTTGATGTCGCCAGAATTATAATTTATTTCTCCATTGAGGCGCTATTGACTCGGAAGTAATTGTTTGATCAAAATTGTTGAACTTCACATAACTTCCACCTCAGAGGGTGGGCACTTGTTCAAAAACGCTAAATCTTTGGGACGGAAGACTTACATGCATTATAAAGAGGGTGATGTCTCCAGAATTATAATTTTTTTCTCCATTGAGGCACTATTGACTCGGAAGTAATCGTTCAATCAAAATTGTTGAACTTCAGATAACTTCTTCAATCATCCACCAGATTGGGACTTGAAACAACACAGGACATCGCATTGAGCGTCTCCTCGAAGCCACATCCTCAAAATGTCCAAAAACACGCATAGTCAAACTTCAATTAGAGTGTGTCGCGTCACGCACCCATCATTGGTTGTCACTTCGGTCACATCATTCACCAGCGGACAGTCACTTGGCCGCGTGTCATTCCTTCGTGCAGCGCGATGTCCTGTGTTGCTCCAAGTTCCAATTTGGGGGATGATTGAAGAAGTTATCTGAAGTTCAACAATTTTGATCGAACAATTACTTGCGAGTCAATAGTGCCTCAATGGAGAAGAAAATTATAATTCTGGCGACATCACCCTCTTTATAATGCATGTAAGTCTTCCGTCCCAAAAATTTAGCGTGTTTGAACAAGTGCCCACCCTCTGAGGTGGAAGTTATGTGAAGTTCAACAATTTTGATCAAACAATTACTTCCGAGTCAATAGCGCCTCAATGGAGAAATAAATTATAGTTCTGGCGACATCACCCTCTTTATAATGCACGTAAGTCTTCCGTCCCAAAGATTTAGTGTTTTTGAACAAGTGCCCACCCTCTGAGGTGGTGTTCAACAGAAACAATGCCTCAGGTGCCAAATGGCAAGATAAAATACATTTTTGCGATTTCCTCGACATCACTAATTGCGCATGAATTATTCTGAAAGAATGGTATAGGTTTCGAGGTAATCTGACCAAAACTCCGAGAGATATGAGGGAATTGGTCGGCACGACGAAAAAGTTCCCAAAATGTAAATTTTTCGTTCGCGCCTTAGGTTCCGACATTAGCTGTAATAGCTTTCATCAAAATATTCTTCATACCTTACTCCATGTTAATAATTTCGATAAAGCCGATGATGCAGTCAACATCATTCCCAGTAAGCTTAGGACTTCCAGCCAGAAAAGACATTTGGTTTCAAGGAACATTCTAGCCATTCTTGAATTTTCTGCATTGATTGACACTGCTAGATGGTCTGCCCAGAAACAACAGCAGTATCTTAAATGTATTGGTATACAGCTGTCCAGTTTCTGTCCAAGATCTGGCATTTGCGCATTCTTCAGATGTGATGTGGGCAGGTCACAAATATTGAACTTGAGTTCAGTCTGCATTGTATAAAGCACCTTTGATGCAAGTTCCTGCTTCTGTTTCTCTGTCCCACACAAGAGGTCCGCACGGTCCTTATATAGTTTGGACTTTTGAGATGTCATAAACTCTCTGAATGACAGATGTAAGATCTGCACTGCTCCAGTCTCTGGTGCATGAAGAACTGCGCTCAGAGGAGTAAGTGCTTCTCTGACAGAATCCTCATCCATGTCAAGCAACACTGCTAGATTCTTGGGGTCCATTGGTTCTAACAACTCTAAAATTGTGCTGAGGATTCTCATAGAATCATTGTATGAATCTTGAGCACGAGGATCCATCTCTGATGGCTTTGGAATAGCATCACTGACAATATGAAAGTATAGCTCGTCTAAATCCACTAGTGCTTCACCTCTAAGCAGGTAGCCCAGAGATTTTTGAGGATTGAATTTTGGTGAACCAGCACAAATATAGCGAACAGCTGTAGCAGCAAATACAAAGAGCCCATCTGCACGCCTAGTGATTTCATCTACATCATGCTGCTGAGGCATCCAAGAAGATTGTGGTGTCCAAGAATTGCCATCCAGAGACTGCTTAACATATCTTCTGATGTCCTTCCCAACAATTCCTTTATCATAAGTATCAAGGATGATTCCATGCATCAATGAACAGAGTGTATCGTGTTTGAGATATGAGGGAACATCTGGCCGGCCAGTTAGGAAAAAGCAAACATGAACTGGTATCTTTTTAATATTGTCTGAGAGCCACCGGAGAAATATCTGGCCCCTATCTTGTCCACATTCATCTAGTGCATCCAGACAGATAACCCATGGCTTGTGACTAGTTGGAATTTGAGCAAGTAGATCTACAACTAGTCTTTGAAACTGGAGTTTGGGGTCTGCATCGAGAATCCCAGTATGGTCTTTGTCCAAGAATGTCACAAGAATATTCTTGAAGGCTGCATTATAGTCTGCCAATTGATAGGCAAGAGTGAGAGGGAGGCCCTTGATTTCCCTACGCTCTGCATAGTTTCGGGAGAAGAAAAAGGAAGCTGCTAGGATGTGTCTCTCTTCTGCAAGAATAGATGCAACAGTCTTGGCAATTGTTGACTTCCCAGTGCCTGCAGAGCCACTAAGCATCACTATGCGCTGAGATGAACCAGATGGTGCTGTCAAGTGTGCTATAATGTCCTGGATAATGTCAATCCGAGTACCCTCCATGCATTTGTCTGGGGTGTTTGAAGCATTGTAGCGTGCTGAAACATATTTGATCTTTGCTAGGGTTTGTTCAACATGGTCACTGTTGACTAAACAGAAATAGAGTGGATGTTCTGTTATAAACAGATCACAAAGAGGAAGCAGGACACCTTACCGGTGGTGAAATTTTCAACATTGTTAATGGTGTAATTCAGAGTGGGACCCTTGCCAGAACCCCCACCACCGCCGGTACCCTGTGCAAAGCCCCATCCACCAGGGCCACCAGTACCTCCTGGGAAAAGTGAATAATTATGTTTGTGCACAAATGATTTCTCACACCAGAGATGTAGTTATTAACTGTCAGATTCTGGCCCTGTCCTCCACCCCCTCCACCAGGGCCTTGTTGGTCTCCTGGGAAAATAAATAATCATGTCATGACACTGGGCAGTTTTCCTCGCACCATGGTTATCAACTGAGTGTGATCTGGCCCCTCTATCTGGGAAAATAAATAATCACATCACAACACTAGACAATTCATACCTTGTGGCTCCATTCTTTGGAGAGATATATCCACCTGATCAACTGTAAAGAAGTTTTACAACAAGTTTGCAAGGAACTGAGTCTAACTTACGGGCAGCCATCTTATTATTGAACTTTTGCTTTCTCGGATTTTCCTGGCTAGTGGATATTTGATCCACTATTATTTTGATGGAAATGTTATTATGGAACTGGAAATAAAACATATTAGACAGACATAACATGCATAAATGGAAGGAAATCTCACTGTGAAATCTTGAATGTGAGATGCAATGGAAGCCTTGATGTCCTGTAACTCCTTCCCATACTGCTTGCCTTTTGATTTCTTTCCAAGTGATATAAATCTGGGAGTAACTGCCTCAAGATTCCTAGAGAAGTACATTAATTGGAGACTGAAATCTACTACATGTCACGCACTCTTTCAACTTTTCCAAGCGCTGTTTCAAATTGTCACTACATCCAACTGTATCAGTTTCCGTCAATGGCTTGAGCATTTTGATCAGATCCGGTAGATCAGCCTCATTTCCCTTTATTGTCTATCATGAGTGTCTTTAGACAATTTTGATCTCACTGAAATCTATTTACACACCGAAACCATTTCCGCTAGTGCGACAACATCATTGAGTCCTGGAACAGGATTGCCTGTGGCAGCTGCTTGAGCAACCCTAAGCACAGGTAGAATATTGTCGGGGATGTTCATTGTAGTCTGTCGAGAGGATGCGGAACACTAAGGGTGGGCGTAGATGGTAGCAGCGACAAAGAGGTGGAAGGCGAGGCAGCGCCAGCCGTAATGCTGATAGGATCTCGGAACCAGTTCCTTGACAGCTCGGATGTTGATTGTTATCAACCATTATAGGTACAACTTTAGAGTCTCGGCGAATTTTCGAACTCTCAGGGGCATCTCATATTCACGCACAAGGTTGTGCCCTGCGTGGCCTTTTTTTTGCGATTGTGTAAAGTTGCAACCAGTGTACTTACTTGCAGAGACCATGAGGAGTTAATGTGCTTCGAGAAGAGTGTGATCGATCTGTCATACAGCCCTAACTCCTGCGTGCGTTGCGCCGTCCTGCTGGACCAGACTGTGGACGCGCGGAGATGTGGCGCTGACAGGAACAATCCGTTCTCTTAGTCTTCCACAACCCGTGCCACAGTGGCCACTGGAACTCCCTCCACCGGCGCAACACCACAGGCACGTAGAGTCAATGCGGTTAATCCTGCTCCGCCGCAACAACAACTCTATGCGGTAGTATGCATGATATAGCGACGCCGATGCCCACAGCGACCATGCATGCTCTCCACCGCACTCCCCAACATTCTTGGCGCTCTCGCCAGCCGCCGCTCCTCTCGCTCCATGCGGAGCTCCTTGAGCTTGTCGTGCTCCACTTCGTGACGCGTCCGCCCACTCAGCCCTCCGCCAACACAACACTCGGGATAGAATCGCACGCGCAGTTGGTATCTTTTTGGATGATCCCTTTCCCATTCTTAATCCATCATCGTCGTCCTGTCCTAGGCATATCCCGACGCCACGCCGAGACTATCCACGGACTTGGCTGTACGCACCAGCGGAGCCTGCATGTAGACACTCGCGCCGCCACGCACCGCATTCGACCAGAGGCTCGCTGTAGCTACTCTGCCTAACGGGTTCTCCTACCTCCAGGTGCAAGCCAATGACCGGCTTTCTTAAGGTCGAGGCGGGATTGCGAGGTGCGTGTGCCTCTCTATTACTCTACTCAGCGCTGACTACACACTTTGCGATTGCAGCCCCGGCAGCACGCCCTTCTCTGTCGACATATGCGTGTCTTCTGTCCCATCCCCTACTCTTACCTCCCTGCGCACCATACCGACGTCGTTGGCTGCAGGCTGGCTCGTCGTCGCGCTTGTGTTCATCCAGCGGCCCGACGCGGAGCTCATGTGCGTCGCGCCCCGCATCTTCGATGCATCGCTTTCCACGCGACGCAAGATTGCACAGATTCAGGGTGTGCACGCCGCCGATGCTGACCGCATGCATACCGATCGCGACCTTCGTCCGCCGCTGGTTGAGCCACCGCGGTCATCGTCTCTAACCCCGCCTAGGACGTCACGGGAAGAGTTGCAGACCACGAGCTGTACCCCGCTGCGCCTCATGATTGTCCTTGGCGGCCACGACGGTTCTGGCGCTTGAATATCCGTGAGTGCGCACCCCGCCTATTCTAGCTTCTTTCTCCCCCTTCTGACCGTGATTGGATGCAGATAACGCCACGCCGGGCGAGGCAGCTCATCGTGCGGGAGCCACGCGTGAAGATGCCACGTTACGCTCCATGTCGACGACCGATGCCTCCCCATGTCCGCTGCTTCCACCTTGCATCTTGCGTCGGCCGTACATGTACTCTTCTCGACTCAATTCACGTCAATGTGTCTCACGAGCGGACGACCGAGCTCAAGTCAAGAAAGGACGTGCTGTACAGTGGGAGGCGGGGAAGTGAGTGATTGTGTAGTGGCGGGAATCAAGGTTAAGGAGGGCTAGGTTCGTGGTAAGATCACTGTATTCTCGACGTTGTGAAGTATTTTTTCGGGTATTTTTCCAGCCAAACCGATTTATTAAGACTACATAGGAGATACAGTAGGGTCTACTTCAATAGTCCTCGGCAGCGTCCACACCGACTCCCCTCCCTGCTCCCTGCTCCCCGTTCACCCCCTCCTCTTCTCGCTCGACGCTCACTCGCGCACGGGGGGGAGCAGAACCCCACCCTCAGTGCCCGTCCTCCTCGCTGTCGTCCCCGGGGATCTCGTCGAGCCTCCCGAGATCTACCAGGCACTCCCCGATGATCTCCACCGCCTTGACGAGGTCCGCCTCCTCGATGACGAGCGGCGGGGCGAAGCGGACCCTGCGAAGAGATATCAGCATAAGAACTCTACACGAACGAGCGAAAGGGAGCAAAGACGGGAACAGGCGCGCGTCTTCTGTCGCCGTAGCACCCAACGAGACAGAAACACTCACACATTCCCATGCGTCGTCTTCACCAACACGCCCCTCGCCTTCAACAGCAGGCAAAACTGCCACGCCGTCCTCCGCTTGTTCCCCGCGACGTCCTGCCCCCGCGCAGCGCGCGCGGCGTTGCATGCGTCTTCGTCGATGACGACCGCGTTGAGGAGGCCGAGGCCGCGCACGGTTTTGATGTAGGGGGACTGTGGGCGGAGAGGAGAGTCAGCGAGCGATCAGGTGGGAGTTTAGGCAGGGGGGAGCAGGGGAGGGACGGGAAACGGCAAGTGGAGGATGGAAAGCGGGAAGGGAACAGATGCGCGGTGCGGGAGAGATGGAATAGATGGGGTTTTTCGGAGTAGACGGACAGAAAAAGGGCAAGAGAGACGGGAATGAGGGAAGAGCGGGAGAGCGGTGGTACAGCATGTAGAAGACGGAGCGTGTAGAATGGGCAAGAGCCGAAGAGAGACGAGACGCACCTTAAGCGCAAGCACCGACGAGCGGAAGACCTCGCCCAGGCGCGCCGCGCGCGCGGAGAGGTCCTCCTCCACCAGGACGTCCAGGGCCGCGATCGCGACGGCGCAGGCAAGGGGGTTCCTGCGGGGCAAGCGGACGGGTTAGCGGGCGATTCAGGTCGAGACGGCGCGGGGAGAGCAGGAGGGGCAAGGACGCGGGTAGCAGCCCGCAGCTCTCCACCACAACAAACAAAGAAAAAACCGCCAACCATTCACCCCCCATACGTACTCCCATGCTCCCCGGGCTGTATGCACAGCATCACGTCCTTGTCCGCCAGCACCGCCGACACGGGGTACACCCCGCCCGAGAGCGCCTTGCCGAGGAGCACGATGTCCGGGCGGATGCCGGCGTGGTCGATGGCGAGCATCCTGTGGGTTGGGTTAGTCGAGGTTTGGAAACGGAGGGAGAAGGGAAAGGAATAGGAGGAAGGGCAGAGGATGGAAGGGTACGGCTGGTGAGGAACGCCGATAAGCCAAACGACGAGCGGCACGCCCGCCCTTCGCATCTCGAGCAACATGGTACGGTGCGTTCGAGAGCGTCGTACGGGTGGTCCATAAGAAACGCGGGCAAGCGAGAAAATGAGGAAACGAGCAATGAAGTGCCCACTCACTTCCCAGTCCTCCCCAACCCCGTCTGTATCTCGTCGCAGATCAGCAGCACGTTGTGCTTCTTGCAGAGCGCGGCGACGGCGGGGAGGTAGGTCGGGGGCGGGACGATTATTCTGTGGGCAGAAAGTGGTTAGTATTGGTTGGGAGACCAGGGAAGAGGAAAAGGAAAAAGGAAGGAAGGAGGGACGACAGCACTTTCGGTCTTAATACCATCCCGAGGCAGCCCAACACATTCAGACTCCCTTCGGCGCACGGCCTGCGTCGCGGCCAAGGAGGCACCGCTTGCCTCGGAAAATGACACAGTAAAGGAACGAAGAAACGACTCACCCCGCCTCTCCCTGCACTGGCTCCACCAAAAACGCCGCCACCCGCGGCCCGTGCAGCTCCAGCGCGCGCTCGAGGTCGCTGATCTCGCCTGCGAAAAATATTCAGCGCGCGTTCACACACACAATCGAATGCGAGGGAAGCGTTGGATGGGATGGCAAGGCGGGTGTATTTGCTCGTGCAGAAAAGACGGCCACTCACCACCCTGCTCCCCTTCTCCGCCTCGGGATCCACAAACGTCGGCCCCACGCCGGGGAGGTACGGCCCGAACCCGACGCGCGCGGAGGGGTCCGTGGACATGCTGGAGGCGTGCTAGTGTCAGCGAGACGTGCCGGCGGGGAGGGAGGAGAAAAGTACGGATGCGAAAGACAGAGGAGAGGGAGCGGGGATAGGGTGAGAGGAAGGGAAGGGTATTGCGATGGGAAGATGGACGATGGACGGAAGCAGGTAGGGCAGGGGACGAGGAAGGGATTGGAAGGCAGCGAAGCATGGATGAAGACAGGAGAACACACCTGATAACCCCCAACGTCCGCCCGTGGAAGTTGTCCGCGACGCTGAGTACGATGGCTTCGCCCTCGGCGACGCCTTTGCCTGCAATTCCACCACATTAGCATTGATCGAGGAAGAGAACACAAAACACCGCACGCATATACGCCCACTTCCTCGCGAGCTTGAGCGCGCTCTCAACCGCCTCGGCGCCCGTGTTCATCGGGAGGACCTGTGGGAGGCGATTCGATTCATCAGTATAGTGTCTTTGCACCATTACAAAAGGAAAGAGGAAGAGGAAGAGAAACGGCTGAAAGGAAAGAGAGGGTCGAATGTAGGGGAAGACGCGTGAGGGAGACGACGACAGAGCCGGCATCCCATTCGGCGCGTGCTGCGTGCTACGTGACGCGACCTCGTCCTCGTCGACAGAATGCACACCGACACGCGGGCTTGTGTCCTGCTTCCACCCGCGGTGCCCCTCCCCATATACACAAAAAAAACCGCCACTCACCATCTCCCACCCAAACAGCCCCCCCACCCTCTCCGCGAACCGCCCAAAGACGCTATTGTGGAACGCGCGCGAGCTGAGGGTGAGCTTCTGTGCCTGCGCGACGAGGGCGGCGACGATGCGCGGGTGGCAGTGGCCTTGGTTTACGGCGCTGGAGGGGAGGGGTTAGTATGTGGTATGTGAGGGGAAAGGAGAAGGAGGGGAGGGAAGAGGAGGGGAAGGGGAAGGGGAAGATGGGAGTGGAGGAGGGTGAAGAGAGGGCGGGAGGGGGGCAATCGCGCGGTGCCGAGATGAAAGCGCAGTCCCGCCGGCGAAGTAGTAGATGGGAGCGCAAGGTCATCACGCTGTTATGGTTGGCTCGAGCGGGCGTAGCTAGATATATAAGAGAAAGCAAAAAGAGGCACGCACGAATACGCCGAAAGCATATCGATGTACTCCCTCCCTTCGGGGTCCCATACCCTGCGTAGTGTCGTCAGTTCTCTTCTCGTACATCTCAAAAGGAGGGGCGAAAACAACGCACTTTGCTCCGAGCGCACGGTCAAAGACCACGGGGAGGGGGTGGTAGCTAGTGGCGAAAAGGGCGCAATCAGTATGGGTGTTATAAAAGAGGGCAGATGAAGGACGGAGCGTGTGATGAGGTGCGTTTTGCGCTCCCTACGCAGGACCAAGTCGACTGGCGAGAGCTACGCAGGACCAAGGAGGAAGGAGGCAGAAGGCGGGAAGCAGGCACGGCCAGGACCAGGTCGACTGGAAGGCAAGACGTTCGTTCGCCACCTAGTGGAGGGGCAGGGTACTCACTTGTGTGCGCCATGCTCATTCTCGAGGCGGATGAGCTCCGTCGAGCTGAGGTGGGCCTCCTTCCCGTTCTTGCCGTTCCTCGCGACGCCATTGCCGTTCGCATGCGTCCCGTTGGCGCTGCCGTTGACGCCGTTCTTCGCCTTTATCGCGCCGTTCCCATTGGAGGCGGGCGCTGCAGTGGTGGTAGCCGATGGAGACATGTGTTCTGTGTTCTGTGCGGTAAGGTTTATTTCTTTCTTGCTGCTTGCGCTGATTCTGTAGATTTCTCGCTTGTGGTGGTACGGGTGCAAGATGTCGACGATCGTGACTCGCCTCGCAAGCTCCGCCCGCCCGTCTTTCTATTCTGCTCCCTCCTGTCCGGCTCATCCGGCATCTCCATGTGGTGCTGAACTCCACTGCGTCGACGTCGGCGAGGGTTATCATTGTAAAGACGCCGTGCTCCTCGGGCTATGTACCGCTCTACCTAGGTTGGCTTCGAAATGAACTCCTCTCACTTGGCAGTGGCTCCCAACTCAAGTCATTCTCGCACCCCTCTCGCCGGCACCCTCAGCGTGCGAACTCTCTCGCGCCAGGATCCTTGCTCACCGCTTACTGGCACCGCTCAGGGGCAAAGATAAGAGCAGTTACAGCGGCCTCGTTCTTACTCCAGCCCTTCATTCGCTCATTCGTCATTTGTTCATTCAAGCTATCAACACCCTCGATTCGCCACATGCTACTACGCCAAGCAAGACGCACCCTCGATCCTGACCGCTCTGCTCTCGCGCCCAATGCCCATTAACCAACCTGGTCAGCCTCGAAGGCTCGAATCCTAGATTTCGATTTCGATATGCAGCCGCAACGCTATCGTTGAAATCAACTCCAACCTCGCGCTTGGTCTGGTACGCACCCACCTCGCCGCCAAACCCCGAGTCCGCACTCACTCCGACTCCGAGCCTTTCCCTTTCCCAGTCAGTTCGGATGACTGGACCGCTTGTATATATTTAATCGTGCTATCAATACAATCCTTTCGACAGACACAAAATCTGTTCACCGCGTCTCCGTCGAAACATACAGGTTCGTGGACATACAGCTGCCCATAAGACAGAAAAAAACAAGACAAGAAAATATACGACTTGGCCCCGGTTCGAACGGGGGTCTCCTGCACAATGTTGCTTGAGATCGCGTGGAAGTAAAGCAGGTGTGTTGCCGTACACCACCAGGTCTACATACCTATATAAGTACCTCGTTCAAACATGGATGCCATTTGTGTGCTCAGATAGACCCACCGAAATGAACTAAAATAAAGCTGCTAAGGCCGACAAACGGCAGGGCCTGCTACCGGTTGATTTCAGCGGCGAAATGGGCGGCCTGAAGCTCGCTCAGCGCCGACCAGCTCGCATTGGGCCGCAAGCAGTCTGAGGCCGAAACCGAGTCCGTTCATAATCAGAAAGTGAATGGATAAACTCAAGTTTGTCACTCGGGCAACACGACCGGTTCGTATTGGGCTGGCCTCAACCAACTTGAACTGAGTCATAAATCACATTTTTCAGCACACTGCCAGTTCGCAAAATTTCTCAAAAAAAGGTGTATGTATAACTTAACCACATCTTTCAATCTTCAAGCATTTTTGTGAGTTCTCCAAAGGTTGTGCACGCAAGGTTGCGACCTGAGTCGATGACGACAGCCTGAATGACCAACCGAGTCCTGATAACAATCAGCGGCACAGTTTCGGCAGCAGGACTTTTGGCGGAGAGACCCCATACTTACGCGAAAAGAATGACGAAAAATGTGATGGCCCGCCAAAAGTCGATTGATTGGGCGCCCTAGAAGTTAGAACTATACCTAAAGATAGGGGAATAAAACATACAGAAATCCGGACTAAGCCTTGTCAAATACTAGTACTACTACCATTCCAGCTCTCTGCGTACCCGCAAGCAAAAGGATAACAAGTCGGGAGAAGTGCTATTATGACCTGGCCCTGGTTCGAACAGGGGCCTCCTGCACAATGTTGCACGACGATCGTGTTGCCGTACACCACCAGGCCTGTATACCCTTGTTCAATCACGAATGTCATTGGACTCAATCTGTATGACTGTTGTCAATGCTGCTTTGACTGAGCTTTTTGGTAACCCGTGTAAAGCACATCATGGGCGGAGTGTGGTACCCAGCTGCTACTCTGTGCCTTCGAGCCGAGCCTTCCCGACGAGGCCAAGTCTAAATCCTGGCCTCGTTTAAAAACACTTGAACCCAGAAAATTCAAGGATCAAACAAACTTGTGTCTAGATGCCTGTAAACTGCATTCACCAACAAAATGGCCCACTAAACCAAGGTCACTGAATATCCATCATTTTTCCAATTTTTTTTCTATCACTAATTTGGCATGAATTAGCTGACTATTTCTATCTAGGTTTCATGGGAATCAGTGCAGAACTCGTTGAGATATTGGGAATTCTTCCAAACATCCCAAAACACAACTTTTTCAATCCGCGCCTTAGGTACTGCCAATTGCTGTAAGTACTTCCTGGGTTAAAATCACCGCTTCATGGAGTTGTCAAGTACCGGTCTCTGAACAGGATCCAATGGAGTTTCAAGATATGCCTAGGGGATGAAGTGCATATAAGCAAGACAAAGCATCTAGGATGTAGAGTGGAATGTCAGAGTCCGAATGGAGTACCAATCCTATATACTGGAAGGTTGGAAGGGGCTTGGCTTCAGCTCGTGCACTGCGCCCTTCTCTATGCCTAATGCCCGATTTCAGAGAGAGAGTCAGAGAAGGACAGAAGTCCGAGGGGAAGAGTATAGGGCAGACTAAGTTGATATTCAAACTGAAGTCTAACTACCGACATGGCTTGTATTTATGGGGAAGTATAGTATTAGTGGGGATATAATGGAAGATCCAGAAGTTGGAGGTCCAAGTCGCTCCATGATGAAAACAAGTCGTTGTGAGTCAGGTTAAGTCAGTCTGACTCGGAAATCATCGGTAGTCTGAGACCTCCATGATGGAGAAGTATAAAGTGTAGCATAGGAATAAGAATGAGTCAAGTGTAGTACAGACCAATGGAAGCAAGGGTATTGTGGAAAAGCAGTGTCGGACATAATCAGAATTGGAGATCTTCGGAGTCCGATGGCATCTGAAAAGGGTGAAGTCACGGTACGTGACAGGAGTCAATCTTGTGCAGATTGCTTATTCCTTGTGTATCTAAGCCAAATAGATGTATTTAAACCTATATTGAATTTTTTAGGATTTTACAGCAATGGCAAGTTTCCTTATTTAGGTTGAGGCATGTCCCTGGGTCAAGGAGGGTTCTAATACTGTACTACCATATCAATGGAGGTGTTTTAAAAAAAAATTAATTCAATTGACAACAACTGAACTATGGAAACTTAAACTATGGAAGCTAAACACCTTCACATGGTCCTATTAAGGGTGCTCTGCCAGCAATGGTAGATAACATGTTGCCCACTCGGTACCATGAGCAAATTTATCATATGAAAGCAAGGTTTGCTGTCTGCCAATTATGAGTTTGTTAAGAGGCATCCAGAATCCAATTCTGTGTTCATGAGGCAGCCAGAAGAGCAATTCTCCGGTGCTAGAAAAGACCCAGCCTTCCTGAATAGTCCAAAAAGGAGAAACATAAGGGATTTCAGGCTGAAATAGAAGAGAGTAAACACTGGGATCCTACAGAAGAAAGTAGAGCTTACTTTTATAGGAATTTGGCAATAGGAGATGGGCAAGGCTGATTGAAAGGGTGTTGTGTTGGAGTGGGCAACCTGGAGGGCATCCTGTGAGGACATACTGCTGTCCTGGGAGCCAGGAACAATATGCTTCCCATCTGGGGAGAAGCCTACTGATGTGACCAAATGAGCGTGGCCTTTTAATGGCTTGCCTAGTTGTGCTCCACTCTCTGCATCCCACAAGCGCACAGTGCTGTCATTGGAGCCAGAGAAAATATGCTTCCCATCTGGGGAGAAGGTTACTGATCTGACCCAACGAGTATGGCCTTCTAATGGCTCGCCCAGTGGTGCTCCACTCTCTGCATCCCACAAGCGCACAGTGCTGTCAGAAGAGCCAGAGACAATATGCTTCCCATCTGGGGAGAAGGCTACTGATGTGAACGAACCAGTGTGGCCTTTCAATGGCTCGCCTAGTGGTGCTCCACTCTCTGCATCCCACAAGCGCACAGTGCTGTCATCAGAGCCAGAGACAATATGCTTCCCATCTGGGGAGAAGGCTACTGATCTGACCAAACGAGTGTGGCCCTTTACTGGCTCGCCCAGTGGTGCTCCACTCTCTGCATCCCACAAGCGCACAGTGCTGTCAGAAGAGCCAGAGACAATATGTTTTCCATCTGGGGAGAAGGCTACTGATCTGACCGAACCAGTGTGGCCTTTTAATGGCTCACCCAGTGGTGCTCCACTCTCTGCATCCCACAAGCGCACAGTGCTGTCATCAGAGCCAGAGACAATATGCTTCCCATCTGGGGAGAAGGCTACTGATGTGACTGAACGAGTGTGGCCTTTTAATGGCTCGCTCAGTGGTGCTCCACTCTCTGCATCCCACAAGCGCACAGTGCTGTCATCGGAGCCAGAGACAATATGCTTCCCATCTGGGGAGAAGGCTACTGATGTGACTGAACGAGTGTGGCCTTTTAATGGCTCACCCAGTGGTGCTCCACTCTCTGCATCCCACAAGCGCACAGTGCTGTCATCAGAGCCAGAGACAATATGCTTCCCATCTGGGGAGAAGGCTACTGATGTGACCAAACCAGTGTGGCCTTTTAATGGCTCGCCCAGTGGCGCTCCACTCTCTGCATCCCACAAGCGCACAGTCCTGTCAGAAGAGCCAGAGACAATATGCTTCCCATCTGGGGAGAAGGCTACTGATCTGACTGGACCAGTGTGGCCTTTTAATGGCTCGCCTAGTGGTGCTCCACTCTCTGCATCCCACAAGTGCACAGTGCTGTCATCGGAGCCAGAGACAATATGCTTCCCATCTGGGGAGAAGGCTACTGATGTGACCGAACCAGTGTGGCCTTTTAATGGCTTGCCCAGTGGTGCTCCACTCTCTGCATCCCACAAGTGCACAGTGCTGTCATCAGAGCCAGAGACAATATGCTTCCCATCTGGGGAGAAGGCTACTGATGTGACCGAACCAGTGTGGCCTTTTAATGGCTCGCCTAGTGGTGCTCCACTCTCTGCATCCCACAAGCGCACAGTGCTGTCATCGGAGCCAGAGACAATATGCTTCCCATCTGGGGAGAAGGCTACTGATGTGACTGAACCAGTGTGGCCTTTTAATGGCTCGCCCAGTGGTGCTCCACTTTCTGCATCCCACAAGTGCACAGTGCTGTCAGAAGAGCCAGAGACAATATGCTTCCCATCTGGGGAGAAGGCTACTGATATGACCCAATCAGTGTGGCCTTTTAATGGCTCGCCCAGTGGTGCTCCACTCTCTGCATCCCACAAGCGCACAGTCCTGTCAGAAGAGCCAGAGACAATATGCTTCCCATCTGGGGAGAAGGCTACTGATGTAACCCAACCAGTGTGGCCTTCAAGCACTCCAAGTGTTGCTGGCCATTTCTCTATCTGTCCCGTCAAAATTGATAGAAGTCCTGGAAACTGGGATCGGAGTCTTTGGTTAACTTCTGATTGCACTGGTGCAAAGGCCAAGGCTGTTACATAGAGATGTGGTGTACTTTGAGTGATTGGAGCCCAGAAGAATCTGATAAATCGTTTTACATCTGCAGCAAACTGTCTTATTATTGGATCCTAATGAATAATAAGTTCCTTAATAGCTTTCATCAAAATACTCTTCATACCTTACTCCATGCTAAGAATTTTGATAAAGCCGATGATGCAGTCAACATCATTCCCAGTAAGCTTAGGACTTCCAGCCAGAAAAGACATTTGGTTTCAAGGAACTTTCTAGCCATTCTTGAATTTTCCGCATTGATTGACACTGCTAGATGGTCTGCCCAGAAACAACAGCAGTATCTTAAATACATTGGTATACAGCTGTCCAGTTTCTGTCCAAGATCTGGCATTTGTGCATTCTTCAGATGTGATGTGGGCAGGTCACAAATATTGAACTTGAGTTCAGTCTGCATTGTATGAAGCACCTTTGATGCAAGTTCCTGCTTCTGTTTCTCTGTCCCACACAAGAGGTCCACACGGTCCTTATATAGTTTGGACTTCTGAGATGTCATAAACTCTCTGAATGACAGATGTAAGATCTGCACTGCTCCAGTCTCTGGTGCATGAAGAACTGCGCTCAGAGGAGTAAGTGCTTCTCTGACAGAATCCTCATCCAAGTCAAGCAACACTGCCAGATTCTTGGGGTCCATTGGTTCTAACAACTCTAAAATTGTGCTGAGGATTCTCATAGAATCATTGTATGAATCTTGAGCACGGGGATCCATCTCTGATGGCTTGGGAATAGCATCATTGACAATATGGAAATATAGCTCATCTAAATCCACCAGTGCTTCACCTTTAAGCAGGTAGCCCAGAGATTTTTGAGGATTGAATTTTGGTGAACCAGCACGAATATAGCGAACAGCTGTAGCAGCAAACACAAAGAGCCCATCTGCACGCTTAGTGATCTCATCCACATCATGCTGTTCAGGTGTCCAAGAAGATTGTGGTGTCCAAGAATTGCCATCTAGAGACTCCTTAACATATCTTCTGATGTCCTTCCCAACAATTCCTTTATCATAAGTATCAAGGATGATTCCATGCATCAATGAGCAGAGTGTATCATGCTTGAGATATGAGGGAACATCTGGCCGGCCAGTTAGGAAAAAGCAAACATGAGCTGGTATATTTTTGATATTGTCTGAGAGCCACCTGAGAAATATCTGGCCCCTATCTTGTCCACATTCATCTAGTGCATCCAGACAGATAACCCATGGCTTGTGACTAGTTGGAATTTGAGCAAGTAGATCTACAACTAGTCTTTGAAACTGGAGTTTGGGGTCTGCATCAAGAATCCCAGTATGGTCTTTGTCCAAGAATTTCACAAGAATATCCTTGAAGGCTGCATTATAGTCCGCCAATTGATAGGCAAGAGTGAGAGGGAGGCCCTTAATTTCCCTACGCTCTGCATAGTTTCGGGAGAAGAAAAAGGAAGCTGCTAGGATGTGTCTCTCTTCTGCAAGAATAGATGCAATAGTCTTGGCAATTGTTGACTTCCCAGTGCCTGCAGAGCCACTAAGCATCACTATGCGCTGAGATGGATCAGATGATGTTGTCAAGTGTGCTATGATGTCCTGGATAATGCCACTCCGAGTACCCTCCATGCATTTGTCTGGGGTGTTTGGAGCATTGTAGCGTGCTGAAACATATCTGATCTTTGCTAGGGTTTGTTCAACATGGTCACTGTTGACTAAACAGACATAGAGTGGATGTTCTGTTATAAACAGATCACAAAGAGGAAGCAGGACACCTTACTGGTGGTGAAGTTTTCAACATTGTTAATGGTGTAATTCAGAGTGGGACCCTTGCCAGAACCCCCACCACCGCCGGTACCCTGTGCAAAGCCCCATCCACCAGGGCCACCAATACCTCCTGGGAAAAGTGAATAATCATGTTTGTGCTCAAACAATTTCTCATACCAGAGATATAGTTATTAACTGTCAGATTCTGGCCCTGTCCTCCATCCCCTTCACCAGGGCCTTGTCGGTCTCCTGGGAAAATGAATAATCATGTCATGACACTAGCCAGTTTTTCTCGCACCATGGTTATCAACTGAGTAGGATCTGGCCCCTCTATCTGGGAAAATAAATAATCACATCGCAACACTAGACAATTCATACCTTGTGGCTCCGTTCTTTGGAGAGATGGATCCACCTGATCAACTGCAAAGAAGTTTCATAACAAGTTTGGAAGGAACTGAGTCTAACTTACAGCCAGCCATCTTATTATTGAGCTTTTGCTTCTTGGTGGGTCTCGGATTTTCCTGACTAGTGGATATTTGATCCACTATTATTTTGATGGAAATGTTATTATGGAACTGGAAATAAAACATATTAGCCAGACATAACATGCATGAATGGAAGGCAATCTCACTGTGAAATCTTGAATGTGAGATGCAATGGAAGCCTTGATGCCCTGTAACTCCTTCCCATACTGCTTGCTTTTTGATTTCTTTCCAAGTGATATAAATCTGGGAGTAACTGCCTCGAGATTCCTAGAGAAGTACATTAAGTGAAGACTGAAATCTACTACATGTCACGCACTCTTTCAACTTGTCCAAGCGTTGTTTCAAATTGTCACTACATCTGACTGTATCAGTTTCCGTCAATGGCTTGAGCCTTTTGATCAGATCCGGTAGATCAGCCTCGTTTCCCTTCATCGTCTATCAAGAGTGTCTTTAGACAATTTTGATGTTCTCACTGAAATCTATTTACACACCAATACCATTTCCGCTAGTGCGACAACATCATCGAGTCCTGGGACAGGATTGCCTGCAGCGGCTGCTTGAGCAACCCTAAGCACAGGTAGAATGTTGTCGGGAATGTTCATTGTAGTCTGTCGAGAGGATGCGGAACACTAAGGGTGGGTGTAGATGGTAGTAGCGACAAAGAGGCGGAAGGCGAGGCAGTGCCGGCCGTCAGCCATGCTACATGCTGACAGGATCTCGGAACCAGTTCCTTGACAGCTCGGATGTTTATTGTTATCAACCATTATAGGTACAACTTTAGAGTCTCGGCGAATTTTCGAACTCTCAGGGGCATCTCATATTCACGCACAAGGTTGCACCCTGCGTGGCCTTTTTTTTTTTTTGCGATTGTGTAAAGTCGCAACCGGTGTACTTGCAGAGACCATGAGGAGTTGTTGTGCCTCGAGAAGAGTGTGATCGATCTGTCATACAGCCCTAACTCCTGCGTTGCGCCGTCCTGCTGGACCAGCCTGTGGACGCGCGGACCGAGATGTGGAACAATCCGTTGTCTTAGTCTTCCACAACCCGTGCCACAGTGGCCACTGGCACTCCCTCCACCGGCGCAACACCACAGGCACGCAGAGTCAATGCGGTTAACGCTGCTCCGCCACAACAACTCAGTATGCACGATATAGCGACGCCGATGCCCACAGCGACCATGCATGCTCTCCCCCGCACTCCCCAACATTCTTGGCGCTCTCGCAGCCCCAGCCGCCCCTCCTTTCGCTCCACGCGGAGCTCCTTGAACTTGTCGTGCTCCACTCCACGACGCGTCCGCCCACTCAGCCCTCCCCCAACACAACACTCAGGATAGAATCGCACGCGTAGTTGGTATCTTTTTGGATGATCTCTTTCCCATTCTTAATCCATCGTCGTCCCGCCCTAGGCATATCCCGATGCCACGCCGAGACCATCCACAGACTTGATTATACGCACCAGCGGAGCCTGCATGTAGACACTCGCGCTGCCACGCACCGCATTCGACCAGAGGCTCGCTGTAGCTACTCTGCCTAACGGGTTCTCCTACCTCTAGGTGCAAGCCAATGATCGGCTTTCTTAACGTCGAGGCGGGATTGCGAGGTGCGTGTGCCTCTCAATTACTCTACTCAGCGCTGACTACACACCTTGCGATCGCAGTCCCGGCAACACGCCCTTCTCTGTCGACATATGTGTGTCTTCCGTCCCATCCCTTACTCTTACCTCCCTGCGCACCATACTGACGTCGTTGGCTGCAAGGCTGGCTCGCGTGCTTGTGTTCATCCAGCGGCCGGACGCGGAGCTCATGTGCGTCGCGGCCCGCATCTTCGATGCATCGCTTTCCACACGACGCAAGATTTCACAGATTCAGGGTGTGCACGCCGCCGATGCTGACCGCATGTATACCGATCGCGACCTTCGTCCGCTGCTGGTTGAGCCACCGTGGTCATCGTCTCTAACCCCGCCTAGAACGTCACGGGAAGAGTTGCAGACCACGAGCTGTACCCCGCTGCGCCTCATGATTGTCCTTGGCGGCCACGACGGTTCTGGTGCTTGAATATCCGTGAGTGCGCACCCCGCTTATTCTTGCTTCTTTCTCCCTTCTGACCGTGATGTCGGCCGTACATGTCCTCTTCTCGACTCAATTCACGTCAATGTGTCTCACGAGCGGACGACTGAGCTCAAGTCAAGAAGGGACGTGCTGTACAGTGGGAGGCGGGGAAGCGAGTGCCGGCTGTGATCGTGTAGCGGCGGGAATCAAGGCCAAGGAGGGCTGGGTTCGTGGTAGGATCGCTGTATTCTTGACGTTGTGAAGTATTTTTTTCGGGTATTTTTCCAGCCAAACGGATTCATTAAGACTACGGACTGGTACATGGGTGAGACGAATCTCTTTCTCGAAGGACGGGACCCTAGTAGCAATACACTACACTAGACAGCACCGCGCCTGCTGCCTCTCGTTCTCCTCAATACCATCCCGAGGCAGCCCAATACATTCAGACTCCCTTCGGCTCACGGCCTGCGTCGCGGCCACGGAGGCACCGCTTGCCTCCGAAAATGATACAATAAAGAAACGAAGAAACGACTCACCCCGCCTCCCCCTGCACCGGTTCCACCAAAAACGCCGCCACCCGCGGCCCGTGCAGCTCCAGCGCGCGCTCGAGGTCGCTGATCTCGCTTGCGAAAACAATCAGCGCTCGATTCGTTCGTGCAGAAAAGACGACGACTCACCAAACCTAATAACCCTACTGCCCCCCTCCGCCTCGGGGTCCACAAACGTCGGCCCCACGCCGGGGAGGTACGGCCCGAACCCGACGCGCGCGGAGGGGTCCGTAGACATGCTGGAGACGTGTTAGTGTCAGCGAGACGTGCTGGCGGAGAAAAGTATGGAGTGAAAGACAGGAGAGGGAGCGGGGATCGGGTGAGAGGAAGGGTACCGCGACGGGAAGATGGAAGATGGAAGATGGACGGAGGCAGGTCACACGAATGAGGTCACACGAATGAGGAGAGCAGGACCCCGCCCTCAGTGCCCGCCCTCCTCGCTGTCGTCCCCGGGGATCTCGTCGAGCCTCTCGAGATCGACGAGGCACTCCCCGATGATCTTCACTGCCTTGACGAGGTCTGCCTCCTCGATGACGAGCGGCGGGGCGAAGCGGACGCTGCGAAGAGGACATCAGCATAAGAACTCTACACGAACGAGCGAAAGGGAGCAAAGACGCGAACAGGCGCACGTCTTCTGTCTTCTGTCGCCGTAGCACCCAACGAGACAGAAGCACTCACACATTCCCGTGCGTTGTCTTCGCCAACATGCCCCTCGCCTTCAACAGCAGGCAAAACTGCCACGCCGTCCTCCGCTTGTTCCCCGCGACGTCCTGCCCCCGCGCGGCGTTGCATGCGTCTTGACCGCGTTGAGGAGGCCGAGGCCGCGCACAGTTTTGATGTAGGGGGACTGTGGGCGGAGAGGAGAGTCAGCGAGCGATCAGGTGGGAGTTTAGGCAGGGGGGAGCAGGGGAGGGACGGGAAACGGCAAGTGGAGGATGGAAAGCGGGAAGGGAACAGATGCGCGGTGCGGGAGAGATGGAATAGATGGGGTTTTTCGGAGTAGACGGACAGAAAAAGGGCAAGAGAGACGGGAATGAGGGAAGAGCGGGAGAGCGGTGGTACAGCATGTAGAAGACGGAGCGTGTAGAATGGGCAAGAGCCGAAGAGAGACGAGACGCACCTTAAGCGCAAGCACCGACGAGCGGAAGACCTCGCCCAGGCGCGCCGCGCGCGCGGAGAGGTCCTCCTCCACCAGGACGTCCAGGGCCGTGATCGCGACGGCGCAGGCGAGGGGGTTCCTGTGGGGCAGGCGGATGGGTTAGCGGGCGATTCAGGTCGAGACGGCGCGGGGAGAGCAGGAGGGGCGAGGACGCGGGTAGCAGCCCGCAGCTCTCCACCACAAACAAACAAAGAAAACACAGAAACCCACTCACCCCCCATACGTACTCCCATGCTCCCCGGGCTGTATGCACAGCATCACGTCCTTGTCCGCCAGCACCGCCGACACGGGGTACACCCCGCCCGAGAGCGCCTTGCCGAGGAGCACAATGTCCGGGCGGATGCCGGCGTGGTCGATGGCGAGCATCCTGTGGGTTAGGTTAGTCGAGTTTTGGAAGCGGAGGGAGAAGAAGAGAAAGGAAGAGGAGGAAGGGCAGGGTACGGTCGGTGGGGGCGTCAACAAGCCAAACGACGAGCAGCACGCCCGCCCGTCGCATCTCGAGCAACATAGTACGGTGCGTTCGAGGGCGTCGTTCGGGTGGTCCATAAGAAACGAGGGCAAGCGAGAAAATGAGGAAACGAGCAAAGAAACGCCCACGCACTTCCCAGTCCTCCCCAACCCGTCTGTATCTCGTCGCAGATCAGCAGCACATTGTGCCTCTTGCAGAGCGCAGCGACGGCGGGGAGGTAGGTTGGGGGCGGGACGATTATTCTGTGGGCAGAAACAGAAAGTGGTTAGTATTGGTTGGGAGACCAGGGAAGAGGGAAAGGAAAAGGAAGGAAGAAGGGAAGACAGCCTGCGTCGCGGCCACGGAGGCACCGCTTGCCTCGGAAAATGATACAGTAAAGAAACGAAGCAACGACTCACCCCGCCTCCCCCTGCACCGGCTCCACCAAAAACGCCGCCACCCGCGGCCCGTGCAGCTCCAGCGCGCGCTCGAGGTCGCTGATCTCGCCTGCGAAAATAATCAACGCTCGTTCGCACACTCGAATTTGAGGGAAGCGTTGGATGGGAAGGCGGGTGTATTTGCTCGTGGAGAAAAGACGACTACTCACCAAACCTAATAACCCTGCTCCCCCCCCTCCGCCTCGGGATCCACAAACGTCGGCCCCACGCCGGGGAGGTACGGCCCGAACCCGACGCGCGCGGAGGGATCCGTGGACATGCTGATCACGCCCAGCGTCCGCCCGTGGAAGTTGTCCGCGACGCTGAGCACGATGGCTTCGCCCTCGGGGACGCCTTTGCCTGCAATTTCACCACATTAGCATCGATCGAGGAAGAGAACACAAAACACGCACGCAAATAGGCCCACTTCCTCGCGAGCTTGAGCGCACTCTCGACCGCCTCGGCGCACGTGTTCATCGGGAGGACCTACGCGAGGCGTCGTCAGTATCGTGTCTTTCCACCATTGCGGCCCAAAAAACGCCACTCACCATCTCCCACCCAAACACGCCCCCACCCGCTCGGCGAAGCGCCCAAAGACGCTATTATGGAACGCGCGCGAGCTGAGGGTGAGCTTCTGTGCCTGCGCGACGAGGGCGGCGACGATGCGCGGGTGGCAGTGGCCTTGGTTTACGGCGCTGGGAGGGGGTTAGTATGATGAGTATGTGAGGGGAAAGGAAGGAGGGTAGGGGAGAGGAGGGGAAGGGAAGGGGAAGGGGAAGGGAGTGGGAAGGGGGAGATGGGATGGGAGGAGGGTGAGGAGAGGGCGGGAGGCGGGCAATCCCGCGGTTGCCGAGACAAAAGCGCAGTCCCGCCCAACCTCCGTGAGCCCTCGCTGCCTCTCTGCGCCGGCCAAGTAGTAGATGGGAGCGCAAGGTCATCACGCTGTTATGATTGGCTCGAGCGGGCGTAGAGAGATATATAAGAGAAAGCAGAAGGAGACACGCACGAATACGCCGAAAGCATATCAATGTACTCCCTCCCTTCGGGGGTCCCATACCCTGCGTGGCGTCGTCAGTTCTCTTCTCGTACATCTGGGCGAAAACAACGCACTTGGCTCCGAGCGCACGGTCAAAGACCACGGGAAGGGGGGGGTGGTAGCTAGTGGCGAAAAGCGCGCAATCAGTATGGGTGTTATAAAAGAGGGCAGATGAAAGACGGAACGTTGCAACTTGTGATGAGGTGCGTTTGGCGCTCCCTATGCAGGACCAAGTCGACTGGCGAGAGCTACGCAGGACCAAGGAGGAAAGGCGGGAAGCAGGCACGGCCAGGACCAAGTCGACTGGAATGCAAGACGTTCGCTCGCCACCTAGTGGAGGGGCAGGGTACTCACTTGTGTGCGCCGTGCTCGTTCTCGAGGCGGATGAGCTCCGTCGAGCTGAGGTGTGCCTCCTTTCCGTTCTTCACGACGCCATTGCCGTTCGCATGCGTCCCATTGGCGCTGCCGTTGACGCTGCCATTGATGCCGTTCTTGGCCTTTATCGCGCCGTTCCCATTGGTGGCGGGCGCCGTAGTGGTGGTAGCCAATGGAGACATGCCGAGTTGTCTGTGTGCTTGTGTTCTGTGCGGTAAGGTTTCTTTCTTTCTTGCTGCTTGCGCTGATTCTGTAGATTTCTCGCTTGTGGTGGTACGGGTGCAAGATGTCGAGGATCGTGACTCGCCTCGCAAGCTCCGCCCGCCCGTCTTTCTATTCTGCTCCCTCCTGTCCGGCTCATCCGGCATCTCCATGTGGTGCTGAGCTCCACTGCGTCGACGTCGGCGAGGTCGGTCATTGCAAAGACGCCGTGCTCTTCGGGCTATCGCTCTACCTCGCGTCGGCCTCAGTTGGCTTCGAAACTCTGACTTGGCAGTGGCTCCCAACTCAAGTTATTCGTTATTCTAATACCCCTCTCGCCGGCACCCTGGCGTGTGAACTCTCCCACGCCAGGATCCTTGCTCACCGCTCACCGCTCAGGGGCAAAGATAAGTGCAGTTATAGCGGGCCTCGTTCCTACTCCAGCCCTTCATTCGCTCATTCGTCATTGGTTCATTCAAGCTATCAAACACCCTCAATTCGCCACATGCTACTACGCCACACAAGGCGCACCCTCGATCCTGACGCTTCTGCTCTCGCGCCCAAGATGCCCATCAACCACCTGGTCAGCCTCCAAGGCTCGAATCCTAGATTTCGATATGCAGCCGCAATATTAATGCTATCGTCGGGATCAATTCCAACCTCGCGCTTGGGCTAGTACATACCTACAGTATCTCGTGGTTAAATTCCCGAGTCCGCACTCGCTCCGACTCCGAGCCTTTCCCTTTCGCAGTCATCCGTTCGGATGACTCGACTGCTTGTATATATTTAATTTGTGCTCTCAATACAATCCTTTCGACAGACACAAAATCTGTTCACCGCGTCTCCGTCGAAACATACAGGCGAGGACATACAGCTGCCCAATGCCATAAGACAGAAAAAAAACAAGACAAGAAAACCAACGACCTGGCCCCGGTTCGAACGGGGTCTCCTGCACAATGTCGCACGACGATCGTATTAAGTAAAGCAGGTGTGTTCATCACCAAATTGGGAAAAAACTTGCGAGCGCATACAAGCGGTTGCGATCACCACAATCGTTGCAATCCTCACAATTATTGTGAGCCATATCACAACCACTTACAATCACATGTCTGCGTGTGTGGATATCGCGATATCCTGGATTATTGTGGACATTGCCAAGGCTCGCAATGCAGACAATGGCTTATCCACCCTTCTGAGCGCGCGCGATTTGAGACACCAGCAGGCAACAATTATCTTGATGATACCAGGTATTCTTATATTGGTGGAATGGAATCGGTTTCACGGTTGCAAAAATGAATAGATTGTATCCATTCCTGCATGTATTGTCCAGTAGGAACGAAATCACCTGGGTTAGGAGACAGTTTAGGTATGTCCGCAAGCGGATCACCAATTATCTGCCGTTTAATCCTGAACCTTTCTGGTAATTCCGCATACACTGGTCGTGTTTTTAATGCAACAGGTTTATATTTCTTCCCTGCGAAGCTATTCAGGACTGGTGTTCCCAAATTATTAAGTTTCTCAACTCGCTCCGAGGAAGGATCATTACGGAAACACATGTAGCATTCAGCTCCAGTGCCTACCGTATGTTCCTTTGTGCTCCTCCCAGTCTCTTTCTGATTCTTGAATGTGGAATCAGACCCCAGCCGAACCGGAAATTGGTCATTTAGGGCGTAGACCTCATAGGTCCGTTTCTCCTTCTGTTTCCTAACGAAAGTCCCAGAAAACTCCTGTAGGAGTTGTACCGCTACTTCGTCTTCTTCTAGTTCCGGGCTGTCCAGAGACCCTAGCAAATAGGCTGTTCTCAGTTCATCAGCTAAGAACCCCCCATTTGACGGTTCCAAATAGCCTTCCACCCGCAACTCTCCCTGCCTATCGAAACCGAACTGAACAGCCAACTCTCCCCCTTGATGTGTTCCCATCAGTTCCTCAAAGAGCCCTGAAAATCTGCTTCCTTTTCAGCACCCGAAGCAGTACGCGCCGGTTTCAGAACTTCCTCTTCGTCCCTAACCTCTTCAACGGTAGCCCTCTGATTCTCTTTCATATCAGGGGGAAACTTGCCTCGCATAAGCGTGGGCAAGGCAACCCGTTTCTGAGTATTCAGGTCCGTTATGGTGATCGTTTGCATGCCAGAACTAAAGTTCTGGATGTTTGAGCAAGTCAAAATATCAAACAGCCAAGCAGGACATCGTATGCAGTTGTTTCTATGATGTGAACCTGCAGATACACATGGATATCACCAAAGGTGAACCGAACATTGCACGCCAAGCCCACAGATTGTTTCAGCTGTGTGTTTGCACTTTGCATGAATATTGTAATGTCTGGGTCCCACGAAAGACCCAGCCATTCCGCCACATTCTTAGCAATGGAAACAATTTCTGAACCAGGATCCACAATGCTCTCCAGTTTCTCTCGGCCTTCCAGCACTGGGAAAAGAACCCGTAGGTTGGCTGATTCTACAGCAGCGTAGATCTGTTTCGGTGCCTGGTTTGGTGCCAAAGTAGAATAATATTGTAGAACAATATCTGGCACCACCACACAACCGGGTTCCAGACCCACATCTTTCTCTGTAGAAATATACAGAGTTGACGGGTGCCAGACTGGACTGCCTATCGATATTGCATCGTTGTTCAGTCGTACTGGCCCATCTTCCTCCATGAAGGGAAGATCAGGTGCTTCCGCTGCGAAACCAGCCATCATAACTGGTTTCACCGGTTTCCGCACCTTCAATGTCGTCTCCCCTCAGTGCCTTGGCATATTCTCTGTTCATGGCTGTCATCATGCCAACTGTAACGCCATCCAGCACCATGTTTCTGGTTTGATTAACTAAGTTCTGTACAATGTTTCCATCATCAAACTTAGAAACCAGTTTATACGCCTTCTCTTTAGTTGGTTCCTTGAAACACAGAGCTGAGCGCAGCGGTGCAGGATTTACATGCACCCCACTCAACTCCGTGGACCGTCTCAATTTTTCAAATCCCATCGGAGGTTCCTCTTCCTCATCTGAGTCATCCAACACTATATGCCTCTCTGCGTGTTTCGCAGGGGCTTTAGGAACATCTTCCTCCTCTTCTAACTCATCAGGCTGAAGGAATTCCACCCTCTTGCCTTTCCGTCTCCAATACAACTCTACATCAGCAGCAGAAACACGGTCCTCAGGAGGTTTCACTGCTTTAGGTGGTCTCGCTTTCGGTCGGCCACCAGCCTCCCTCATCGGTCTGCCTAAAAATTTGGGTTAGACAGAGGATCCGTCTTCACCCCACTCCTAGTTGCTACCAACTGGTCAACCACACCTCCAGTCCCTTCACCTCGAACCGCATTAAAACAGCTGGATCAGCTGGGAAATGTCGATCCCATTATTCGCCTGGACAGGTGGGCTCACAAACTGTCCTTGTGGGACCTGTAAGAATTGTTGCGGTGGTTGAACACCACTATTTGAAGCAAGGGGTTGCGCCCCAGTTGCTGGAAATGGAATACTCTGCTGGAACACAGGAGATGGAGCCATATAATTCTGACTAGGAGCGCGACTCATCTGCTGTATTTTGCAGATTGAATCTCGTCCTCCGTCGTATCATACAGGTGATCCATCCTGTCGGCATACCCGTTTCCATACCCATTTCCATACCCATCATCCTGAGTTCAGGAAGCGCTAGAGTAGAAACTCTGCATCATTCCAGCGCGCTGGGCTTTGGCCAACTCCCTGGTGACACCCTGTCTCTGGAAGTGCTCCTCCACCTTTTGCATGTGACTCAGGTTTTCAGGGATACCTAGGTATTCAACTACCCGTTCCCAGCCTGAGCTGTCCATCCTCAACCTTAACCCATCCCAGAGTTATAAATTTGTCCTTGTTCCTACAATCCCTGATATAGTGGGGACCGTTACAGAAATGACAAGCCACGTCTGGGCGAGGCTCGCGCTGCTCGCGCGGCTCCCTCCTTTCTTCAGCTTGTTCATGCGGACAGTTTTCCATGTGAGGAGGAGACGGCCTAACAGCCTGACTCAACAGTTTCACCATATTCTCGAAAAATGACTCCATCTTTTTCAAGTTCTCAGCAAGACATTTCTCCTGCAGGATCGTATCTCTCAGTTGCGCCATTTGCCCTGCAAACACGTCAAGTCTTTCATTGACCTCTGTTTTTATCGAACTCATGGGAGTTGAATCCTGCGAAACCAGAGTTGGAATAAGTCCAGGAACGCGCATGGATGTGCTAGCCCGAGGGCTATGGAGCAACATCGCCCCCGCTGTTCACCCAGTCCAATTGTTCGCAATATAATCTGCAAGTTTCAAACACCTGCTTATAGGACAAACGGTCTCCTCTCCGAGTAGTGGGTTCCGTTTCTTCGTCAGAAGCTCCATCGTCCACAGCGGTTCCCTCATGAATTGCATGTATGCCCTGTTGGTTCATGGCTACCTCCACTTCTTGGCTATAGCCATCCTCCAACACGGACAGGACAAGATCAACTAACGTCTGGTTCACAACCAAGGCCGAAGGTCCTTTCTTCAGTTTCTCTGCCTCCGTTTCAAACGCTAGTCTGAAACGGCGCAATTTCCCGAGTTCGGGACGGGAAATAGGATGTGCTGACGTGCATATGTCCTGGAGTTTCTGAATCGAACCAACCTCCTGGTCCTCCACTTCGGGATACAACCGCAAGATTTGTTTCTGCCATTTCTTATACGTCGAACCCTCAGCTTCTGCAAACATGGAGAGACTCTGCCATTGCTCTCTAATATCGCTATCATCAAGATAATTAAGCAGAAGCTTCTTGTTTCGGATGGTCCTGATCTTTATTAGGAGCGCTGCTGCAATAAACCTCCTCACTGTCATAATGGTTTACAACTAGTGGTGGTGGGCAATTGACTGGTGCCATCAATTCCTTTCCACGTGCGACATGCCGATGTGCCGAATTTTTATTGACCCAATCCTCGCAACATGTTGGTGAGCCAGTAATTGGGCCATGGTTAGATACACGTAATTTTGCGTGTTTCTGACCGTGCTCATTGCTGAAACTGTTGTTTCTATGCAACAGTACTGGTTCCTGGTAGCTGTGGGCAAACCACCGAGAAACGGGTGGACGTTCTAAGGAACTAGAACGTCCATTGGCTAGTCTCACCCTGAAAACCGTAAGGGGAACATGTAGCCAATTAATAAGTCAAGGAACTTCTTTTGACTTGTTTCCAACATCCACTTAAGCAACGGAAACGGGTCAAAGGAATGGGAGTTGGGCAATGTGTTGTGTTGTGTTGAGACACTGAGGAGACGCGCTGGGTCACGAGTGTTTCGGTTGCTAGAGTTGCTGGTTTCCATCGGATGCGGATACACCAAAACAGGTGGTCAGCTATTCTGAGGATCCGGATCACAACTCTAAAGGTGTTCCAAGGTTCTTTCTCAAGAACCCCTCTGGGAAACCCTATAGAAACGGGTATCTACCAAGACCTACAAAGGAGTATTATCAAGTTCTGCACTTGGAACCAAGGGGAGAGTTGAGATGAAGCAGAAACAGGTCAAACGAGATGCAGTGCCAATCTATCGGTGATTGACACACCCTCTGAATAATACAGGGGTGCTGCTGACGGGTTCCTGCCTCATAATTGGCAAGGGAACATGGCGTGCTTGCAGTGGGGAACCAATGGGAGGTGATGCCTGGAAGAACAACCGACGGAAACACGGTTAAAGAGGTGGATAAACGGACATTTGACTCATTGGGATTGTGTTTTGGGCTTTGTAACAGTGTCTTGACGGTTGTATAAGTATCCAAGGGTGTTTCTACGATGGACATAGCATCTTCCCCCGAACTAGTAGGCTATACGCTTGCGCATTGGGTTGATCTGGGATCCTCGGCGAACGCACTCTTATAGAGTAGCACTATTAGTCGAAATCTTAATTGTTTCTGAATCATATATTATTCTGGAAACGCACTTGGGCTCTGCCTGGAAACTGTTAGGAACTCTGTGAATCTGTTTGAACTGGGACTCCGTTGAAAGAAACATTATTGTTGTTGTTTGTGGAGCGGGTTTCAGAAAGTACCGTCTAGGGAAAACTTTGGAAACGTGACTGCTGTGCGCTGCTCAGAAAGTACCTCTTTAGGGAAAGCTCTGTGAACGCTCTTGGCCTATAAACTAGGGGCCTTACTTGAGTCTACGGGACTACTTTAAACTTATTTCTCTGTCGTTTGGACACACACACACACACGCTGCGAAGCTATAAATCTACTTTGCCTGGAAACAATGTTTCTACTGTGTCTAGAAACACGTTCTATGCAGTTTGCTCTACCGTCTCTTTGAGATACGAAACCTCTCCCTACAACCTTTACAAGGCCCCTGAAAGAAGTGTTCCCATTATATTTTGCAGATCTATGAATCCAATTCAACAACTCACTGACAACTGTAAACAACCTGCTCTGCACGACCTTTCACCCTTGGCAGGCTTTCGATCTTCCTGGTTGTGAATGAAGATTTTACTGAATTTGAGTCACTTTGTGAAGTGGGCTAATTCATATAACTTGAACATATATGTATTCATAGGGGCCTCGGAACTTGTTGGTTGTGCAAGTCCTTCTGAGCTCTGCATCCAGTGGACCGATGCTTCTGCCTGGCTCTTTTTGAGTGAGAAAGTACATGTAATTGCATCCAGGCTGATGCCATTGATTTCTTTCATGACAGTCCAGGATGAGTCAGAGGGCCAGGACTTGGACTGCATCTTTGGAATCAGAGCTCGAGCTGTTTGAAAAGAAATTGATCAAATTCCGGGATTACATAGACAGTCATGATCATCAACACCTATTCAATACCTATACAACTGCTGCTCCCCACCCTGCTTCACCAACACGCATAGAGAATACCACGAATATATATTCGCGAATATGAATATTCACTGAAAACCTAAAAGTGATATTTGCATTCATACAAATATCCAGTGCGAATATTCGTTGATTAGTCAGCAGTATTCGCGAATATTCATGAATGACAACTATTCACATTCAGCAACTTTGAATACTTGTTATTTGTGAATTATTCACGAATAATATGCATTTCAAGTGTTATTCTACACACCAACTACTCTGATTTCAGATCAAATTATGGCTGTGACTGCCAGGTGGCCTCCTACAAAAATACAGTGAATTTTGTCCCACCCTGACCGGTAGTCTTTGCCATCTCTTACCAAATTGGGTAGGTAGAATGCTACAACTCCCATTTTGGAACGGAAGTCTGGGGGACTCTGATTTCAAATCAGATTATGCTTCTGACTGCCAGGATGCCTCCTACAAAAATACGGTGAATTCTGTCCTACCCTGACCGGTAGTCTTTGCCATCTTTCCTGGTTTCTTACCAAATTGGGTAGGTAGAACACTACGACTCCCATTTTGGAATGGTGGTCCAGGGGACTCTGATTTCAGGCTAGATTATGCTTCTGACTGCCAGGATGCTTCCTACAAAAATACAGTGAATTTTGTCCTACCCTGACCGGTAGTTTTTGCCATCTTTCCTGGTGCCTTACCAAATCGGTAGCAGCAGCAAGCACCTGTCTCCTCCTCTGATGTTTGAATTGTATCTCCAAGCCACAATGGAATTGTATTTGGAATAGTATTAACAGGTGCTAAATGTTTCAGCGGCATTTGTTTATCATTATTGATTATTGCTTGTGGCAGATGCCAAGTTTTGCTAAAACTCCGAGGGATATGAACTGCTTGCCATAGTAAGTATTCAAAAACTCTGAAGAATGGGAACTGCATGCCATATATGTTTACTGCAGCATGACAAGAAGGCAGAAGGCTCAGTTCTTTAGTTCTGACATGGTTCTGAGTGGGTCATTTCTGTGGTGATTACTCAACGAATATTCGCGAATATCCCACCTTCCCAGAAACTGATATTCGCATTCACATGAATAGCACAGCCACATCAATTCACGAATACGAATATTCACTATTTGTGAATAGATACTTGTGAATATTCGCGATATTCAATATTGGTGGTATTCTCTAAACACGCAGTTCAGTCTCCAATATATTGGTGCTGATCTGGAAGCCTGTGCCTGCTCGGACTGTGCTGGGGAGCCCTCAGCTTGGATTGAGCACCCAAAGTCAACACTGAGCAGGGCAGCGTGGCTCCCTATTCATCTCCTGGCTTACATTTGTGCTGAAGGGATTCCCATGGGCGGAGGGGATTTACAATGGCCAATTTAGGTAGGTTGTATTTCATGTACCTTCTCTCATTTCACTTGCGGGCTCTGGTGTCCCATGAGAACAGGAGCCAAATAGATGTATTTAAACCTATATGGAATTTTTTAGGATTTTACAGTAATGGCAAGTTTCCTCATTTAGGTTGAAGCATGTCCCTGGGTCACGGAGGGCTCTAAAACTGTACTACCATGTCAACAGAAGTGTGTTAAAAAAAAAAAAAGACAATTCAATTGACAGCAACTGAACTATGGAAACTTAAGCTATGGAAGGGAAACACTATCACATGGTCCTATTAAGGGTGCTCTGCCAGTGATGGTAGATAACATGTTGCCCACCTGGTACCATGAGCAAATTTATTATATGAAAGCAATGTTTGCTGTCTGCCAATTATGAGTTTGTTAAGAGGCATCCAGAATCCAATTCTGTGTTCATGAGGCAGCCAGAAGAGCAATTCTCCAGTGCTAGAAAAGACCCAGCCTTTCTGAATAGTCCAAAAAGGAGAAACATAGGGGATTTCAGGCTGAAAGAGAAGAGAGTAAACACTGGGATCCTATAGAAGAAATTAGAGCTTACTTTTATAGGAATGCTGCAATAGGAGATGGGCAAGCCTGATTGAGAGGGTGTTGTGTTGGAGTGGGCAAACCTGGAGGGCATCCTGTGAGGACATATTGCTGTCCTGGGGCCCAGGAACAATATGCTTCCCATCTGGGGAGAAGGCTACTGATGTGACCAAATCAGTGTGGCCTTTTAATGGCTTGCCCAGTGGTGCTCCACTCTCTGCATCCCACAAGCGCACAGTGCTGTCATAAGAGCCAGAGACAATATGCTTCCCATCTGGGGAGAAGGCTACTGATGTGACCCCAATTGGTGTGGCCTTCAAGCACTCCAAGTGTTGCTGGCCATTTCTCCATCTGTCCAGTTAAAATTGATAGAAGTCCTGGAAACTGAGATCGGAGTCTTTGGTTAACTTCTGATTGCACTGGTGCAAAGGCCAAGGCTGTTACATAGAGATGTGGTGTACTTTGAGTGATTGGAGCCCAGAAGAATCTGATAAATCGTTTTACATCTGCAGCAAACTGTCTCATCATTGGATCCTAATGAACAATTAGTTCCTTAATAGCTTTCATCAAAATACTCTTCATACCTGACTCCATGCTAATAATTTCGATAGAGCCGATGATGCAGTCAACATCATTCCCAGTAAGCTTAGGACTTCCAGCCAGAAAAGACATTTGGTTTCAAGGAACTTTCTAGCCATTCTTGAATTTTCTCCATTGATTGACACTGCTAGATGGTCTGCCCAGAAACAACAGCAGTATCTTAAATACATTGGTATACAGCTGTCCAGTTTCTGTCCAAGATCTGGCATTTGCACATTCTTTAGATGTGATGTGGGCAGGTCACAAATATTGAACTTGAGTTCAGTCTGCATTGTATAAAGCACCTTGATGCAAGTTCCTGCTTCTGTTTCTCTGTCCCACATAAGAGGTCCACACGGTCCTTATATAGTTTGGACTTTTGAGATGTCATAAACTCTCTGAATGACAGATGTAAGATCTGCACTGCTCCAGTCTCTGGTGCATGAAGAACTGCACTCAGAGGAGTAAGTGCATCTCTGACAGAATCCCCATCCAAGTCAAGCAACACTGCTAGATTCTTGGTGTCCATTGGTTCTAACAACTCTAAAATTGTGCTGAGAATTCTCATAGAATCATTGTATGAATCTTGAGCACGAGGATCCATCTCTGATGGCTTTGGAATAGCATCACTGACAATATGGAAGTATAGCTCATCTAAATCCACCAATGCTTCACCTTTGAGCAGGTAGCCCATAGATTTTTTGAGGATTGAATTTTGGTGAACCAGCACGAATATAGCGAACAGCTGTAGCAGCAAACACAAAGAGCCCATCTGCACGCCTAGTGATCTCATCCACATCATGCTGCTGAGGTTTCCAAGAAGATTGTGGTGTCCAAGAATTGCCATCCAGAGACTGCTTAACATATCTTCTGATGTCCCTCCCAACAATTCCTTTATCATAAGTATCAAGGATGATTCCATGCATCAATGAGCAGAGTGTATCATGCTTGAGATATGAGGGAACATCTGGCCGGCCAGTTAGGAAAAAGCAAACATGAACTGGTATCTTTTTGATATTGTCTGAGAGCCACCGGAGAAATATCTGGCCCCTATCTTGTCCACATTCATCTAGTGCATCCAGACAGATAACCCATGGCTTGTGACTAGTTGGAATTTGAGCAAGTAGATCTACAACTAGTGTTTGAAACTGGAGTTTGGGGTCTGCATCAAGAATCCCAGTATGGTCTTTGTCCAAGAATTTCACAAGAATATTCTTGAAGGCTGCATTATAGTCTGCCAATTGATAGGCAAGAGTGAGAGGGAGGCCCTTGATTTCCCTACGCTCTGCATAGTTTCGGGAGAAGAAAAAGGAAGCTGCTAGGATGTGTCTCTCTTCTGCAAGAATAGATGCAACAGTCTTGGCAATTGTTGACTTCCCAGTGCCTGCAGAGCCACTAAGCATCACTATGCGCTGAGATGGATCAGATGGTGCTGTCAAGTGTGCTATGATGTCCTGGATAATGCTAATCCGAGTACCCTCCATGCATTTGTCTGGGGTGTTTGGAGCATTGTAGCGTGCTGAAACATATTTGATCTTTGCTGGGGTTCGTTCAACATGGTCACTGTTGACTAAACAGACATAGAGTGGATGTTCTGTTATAAACAGATCACAAAGAGGAAGCAGGACACCTTACCAGTGGTAAAGTTTTCAACATTGTTAATGGTGTAATTCAGAGTGGGACCCTTGCCAGAACCCCCACCACCACCAGTACCCTGTGCAAATCCCCATCCACCAGGGCCACCAGTACCTCCTGGGAAAAGTGAATAATCATGTTTGTGCTCAAACAATTTCTCGCACCAGAGATGTAGTTATTAACTGTCAGATTCTGGCCCTGTTCTCCATCCCTTTGACCAGGGCATTGTTGGTCTCCTGGGAAAAATATATAATCATGTCATGACACTAGCCAGGCAGAAGAGTGATTCATACCCTGTGGTTCCATTCTTAGGACAGTTGTATCCACCTGATCAACTGCAATAAAGTTCTACAACAAGTTTACAAGGAAATCACTCTCCATACCTGTTGTGGACATTTGATCCACCAATATTTCGATGGAAATGTTATTATGGAACTAGAAATAGAACAAATTAGACAGACATAAAACACACAAAAGGAAGGAAATCTTACTGTGAAATCTTCAATGTGAGATGCAATGGAAGCCTTGATGTTGTGGATCTCCTTCTCATACTTCTTGTTCTTCCAAAATTGCTTGGATTTTGATTTCTTTCCAAGTGATATGAGTCTGGTAGTCTTTGGCTCGAGATTCCTACAGAATAGAGAGATGCATCAATTGAAGGCTGAAAGCTCCTGCATATCACACACTCTTTCAACGTGTCCAAGCGTTGTTTCAAATCGTCGCTACATCTGACTGTATCAATTTCCATCAATGGCTTGAGCCTTTTGATCAGATCTGGTAGATCATCCATGTTTGCCTTCATTGACATTGTCTATCAAGAGTGTCTTTAGACAATGTTGATGTTCTCACTGACATCTACGCACCGAAACCATTTCCGCTAGTGCGACAACATCATCAAGTCCTGGAACAGGATTCCCTGCGGCAGCTGCTTGAGCAACCCTAAGCACAGGTAGAATGTTGTCGGGGATGTTCATTATAGTCTGTTGAGAGGATGCGGAACACTAAGGGTGGGCGAAGATGGTAGTAGCGACAAAGAGGTGGAAGGCGAGGCAGCGCCAGCCGTAATGCTGACAGGATCTCGGAACCAGTTCCTTGACAGCTCGGATGTTGATTGTTATCAACCATTATAACAACTTTAGAGTCTCGGCGAATGTTCGAACTCTCAGGGGCATCTCATATTCACGCACAAGGTTGTGCCCTGCGTGGCCTTTTTTTGCGATTGTGTAAAGTCGCAACCAGTGTACTTGCAGAGACCATGAGGAGTTAAGGTGTGATCGATCTGTCATACAGCCCTAACTCCGCTGGACCAGGCCGTGGACGCGCGGAGATGTGGCGCTCACAGGAACAATCCGTTGTCTTAGCCTTCCACAATCCGTGCCACAGTTGGCCACTGGCACTCGCTCCACCGGCGCAACACCACAGGCACGCAGAGTCAATGCAACAACGACTCTATGTGGCAGTATGCACGATATAGCGACGCCGATGCCCACAGCGACCATGCATGCACTCCCCCGCATTCCCCAACATTCTTGGCGCTCTCAGCCCCAGCCGCCCCTCCTCTCGCTCCACGCGGAGCTCCTTGAGCTTTGTCGTGCTCCACTTCGCGACGCGTCCGCCCACTCAGCCCTCCGCCAACACAACACTCGGGATAGAATCGCACGCACAGTTGGTATCTTTTTGGATGATCTCTTTCCCATTCTCAATCCATCATCGTCGTCCCGCCCTAGGCATCTCCCGACGCCACGCCGAGACCATCCACAGACTTGACTGTACGCACCAGTGGAGCCTGCATGTAGACGCTCGCGCCGCCACGCACCGCATTCGACCAGAGGCTCGCTGTAGCTACTCTGCCTAATGGGTTCTCCTACCTCCAGGTGCAAGCCAATGACCGGCCTTCTTAGCATCGAGGCGGGATCGCGAGGTGCGTGTGCCTCTCTATTACTCTACTCAGCGCTGACTACACACCTTGCGATTGCAGCCCCGGCAGCACGTCCTTCTCTGTCGACATATGTGTGTCTTCCGTCCCATCCCCTACTCTTACCTCCCTGCGCACCATACTGACGTCGTTGGCTGCAAGGCTGACTCGTCGTCGCGCTTGTGTTCATCCAGCGGCCCGACGCGGAGATTGCACAGATTCAGGGTGTGCACGCCGCCGATGCTGACCGCATGCATACCGATCGCGACCTTCGTCCGCCGCTGGTTGAGCCACCGTGGGCATTGTCTCTAACCCCGCCCAGGACGTCAAGGGAAGAGTTGCAGACCACGAGCTGTACCCCGCTACGCCTCACGATTGTCCTTGGCGGCCACGACGGTTCTGGTGCTTGAATATCCGTGAGTGCGCACCCCGCCTATTCTTGCTTCTTTCTCCCCTTCTGACCGTGGTTGGATGCAGATAACGCCATGGCGGACGAAGCAGCTCATCGTGTGGGAGCCACCCGTGCCACGTCACGCTCCATGTCGACGACCGATGCCTCCCCATGTCCGCTGCTTCCACCTTGCATCTTGCGTCAGCCGTACATGTCCTCTTCTCGATTCAATTCACGTCAATGTGTCTCACGAGCGGACGACCAAGCTCAGGTCAAGAAGGGACGTGCGTTACAGTGGGAGGCGGGGAAGCGAGTGCCGCTTGCGATCGTGTGGCGGCGGGAATCAAGGCCAAGGAGGGCTAGGTTCGTGTAAGATGGCTGTATTCTTGACTTTGTGAAGTATTTTTTCGGGTATTTTTCCAGCCAAACGGATTTATTAAGACTACAGACTGGTACATGGGTGAGACGAATCTCTTTCTCGAAGGAGGGGACCCCAGTAGCGATACGCTACTACTCTTCCCTCTCCTAGACAGCACTGCGCCTGCTGCCCCTCGTTCTCCTCAATACCATTCCGAGGCAGCCCAACGCATTCAGACTCCCTTCGGCTCACGGCCTGCGTCGCGGCCACGGAGGCACCGTCTTACAGTAAAGAAACGAAGAAATGAAATGACTCACCCCCCTCCCCCTGCCACCGGCTCCACCAAAAACGCCGCCACCCGCGGCCCGTGCAGCTCCAGCGCGCGCTCGAGGTCGCTGATCTCGCCTGCGAAATAATCAGCGCTCGTGGCGAGTGCAGAAAAGACGACGACTGACAAAACCTAATAACCCTACTGCCCCCCTCCGCCTCGGGATCCACAAACGTCGGCCCCACGCCGGGGAGATACGGCCCGAACCCGACGCGCGCGCAGGGGTCCGTGGACATGCTGGAGGCGTGTTAGTGTCAGCGAGACGTGCTGGCGGAGAAAAGTATGGATGTGAAAGACAGGAGAGGGAGCGGGGATCGGGTGAGAGGAAGGGTACCGCGACGGGAAGATGGAAGATGGAAGATGGATAGAGGCAGGTCGCATGAATGAGGAGAGCAGAACACCACCCTCAGTGCCTGCCCTCCTCGCTGTCGTCCCCGGGGATCTCGTCGAGCCTCTCGAGTTCGATGAGGCACTCCCCGATGATCTTCACTGCCTTGACGAGGTCTGCCTCCTCTATGACGAGCGGCGGGGCGAAGCGGACCCTGCGAAGAGATATCAGCATCAGAAACTCTACATACACGAACGAGCGAAAGGGAGCAAAGACGAGAACAGGCGCGCGTCTTCTGCCACCGTAGCACCCAACGAGACAGAAACACTCACACATTCCCAGGCGTCGTCTTCGCCAACACGCCCTCGCCTTCAGCAGCAGGCAAAACTGCCACGCCGTCCTCTGCTTGTTCCCCGCGACGTCCTGCCCCCGCGCGGCGTTGCATGCGTCTTCGTCGATGACGACCCGCGTTGAGGAGGCCGAGGCCGCGCACGGTTTTGATGTAGGGGGACTGGGCGGAGAGGAGAGTCAGCGAGCGATCCGGTAGGAGTTTAGGCAGGGGGAGCAGGGGAGGGACGGGAAATGGTAAGTGGAGGATGGGAAGCGGAAAGGGAACAGATACGCGGCGCGGGAGAGATGGAATAGATGGAGTTTTCGGGATACGAAAGGGCATGAGGGACGGGAATGAGGGAAGAGCGGGAGAGCGGTAGTACAGCATGTTGGAGACGAAGCGTCTAGAATGGGCAAGAGTCGAAGAGAGACAAGACACACTTTAAGCGCAAGCACCGACGAGCGGAAGACCTCGCCCAGGCGCGCCGCGCGCGCGGAGAGGTCCTCCTCCACCAAGACGTCCAGGGCCGTGATCGCGACGGCGCAGGCGAGGGGGTTCCTGTGGGGCAGGCGGATGGGTTAGCGGGCGATTCGGGTCGATGCGACGAGGGGAGAGCACAAATGCATGGTCGGGTCGAACTCCGACTCCCAGAGGAGGGGCAAGGACGCGGGTAGCAGCCCGCAGCTCTCCATCACAACAAACAAAGAAAAACACAGAAATCCACTCACCCCCCATACGTACTCCCATGCTCCCCGGGCTGTATGCACAACATCACGTCCTTGTCCGCCAGCACCGCCGACACGGGGTACACTCCGCCCGAGAGCGCCTTGCCGAGGAGCACGATGTCCGGGCGGATGCCGGCGTGGTCGATGGCGAGCATCCTGTGGGTTGGGTCAGTCGAGTTTTGGAAGTGGAGGGAGAGGAAGGGAAAGGAAGAGGGGAGAGGAGGAGGAGCAGGGAGGAAGAAGGGAGGGATAGAGGGGTACGGTCGGTGGGGAACGTCAACAAGCCAAACGACGAGCGGCACGCCCGCCCCTTCGCATCTCGACCAACATAGTACGGTGCGTTCGAGAGCGTGCGTCGTACGGGTGGTCCATAAGAAACGAGGGCAAGCGGGAAACGAGGCAACGAGCAATGAAACTTAACGCACTTCCCAGTCCTCCCCAACCCGTCTGTATCTCGTCGCAGATCAGCAGCACGTTGTGCTTCTTGCAGAGCGCGGCGACGGCAGGGAGGTAGGTCGGGGGCGGGACGATTATTCTGTGGGCAGAAACAGAAAGTGGTTAGTATTGGTTGGGAGACTAGGGGAGAGGAAAAGGAAAAAAGGAGGAGGGAAGACAGCACCGCGCCTGCTGCCTCTAGTTCTTCTCAATAACATCCGAGGCAGCCAACGCATTCGAACTCCCTTCGGCTCACGGCCTGCGTCGCGGCCACGGAGACACCGCCTGCCTCCGAAAATGATTACAGTAAAGAAACGAAGAAGAAGAAGAAGAAACGACTCACCCCGCCTCCCCCTGCACCGGCTCCACCAAAAACGCCGCCACCCGCGGCCCGTGCAGCTCCAGCGCGCGCTCGAGGTCGCTGATCTTGCTGCGAAAATAATCAGCGCTCGTGGCGAGTGCAGAAAAGACGACCACTCACCAAACCTAATAACCCTACTACCCCCCTCCGCCTCGGGGTCCACAAACGTCGGCCCCACGCCGGGGAGGTACGGCCCGAACCCAACGCGCGCGGAGGGGTCCGTGGACATGCTGATCACGCCCAGCGTCCGCCCGTGGAAGTTGTCCGCGACGCTGAGTACGATGGCTTCGCCCTCGGGGACGCCTTTGCCTGCAATTTCACCACGTTAGAATTGATCGGGAAGCGTGATGGGCAGAGCGGAAGAGAAGACAAAACACGCCCGCAATACGCCCACTTCCTCGCCAGCTTGAGCGCGCTCTCGACCGCCTCGGCGCCCGTGTTCATCGGGAGGACCTGTGCGCGGCGTCGTCAGTATTGTCTTTCCAACATTGTAAAAGGAAAGCGGCTACTCACCATCTCCCACCAAACACCCGCCCCCACCCGCTCCGGAACCGGCCAAAGACGCTATTGTGGAACGCGCGCGAGCTGAGGGTGAGCTTCTGTGCCTGCGCGACGAGGGCGGCGACGATGCGCGGGTGGCAGTGGCCTTGGTTTACGGCGCTGGGGGGAGGGGGTTAGTGTGTGGTATGTGAGGGGAAAGGAGAAGGAGGGGAGGGGGGGAGGAGGGGAAGGGGAAGGGGGAGATGGGAGGGGAGGCGGGTGAAGAGGGGGCGGGGGGCGGGCAATCCCGCGGTGCCGAGATGAAAGCGCAGTCCCGCCGGCGAAGTAGTAGATGGGAGCGCCAGGTCATCACGCTGTTATGATTGGCTCGAGCGGGCGTAGATAGATATATAAGAGAAAGCAGAAGGAGACACGCACGAATACGCCGAAAGCATATCAATGTACTCCCTCCCTTCGGGGGTCCCATACCCTGCGTGGCCGTCGTCAGTTCTCTTCTCGTACATCTGGGCGAAAACAACGCACTTTGCTCCGAGCGCACGGTCAAAGACCACGGGGAGGGGGTGGTAGCTAGTGGCGAAAAGCGCGCAATCAGTATGGGTGTTATAAAAGAGGGGAGATGAAGGACGGAACGTGTGATGAGGTGCGTTTGGCGCTCCCTACGCAGGACCAAGGAGAGGAAGAAAGCAGGCACGGCCAGGACCAAGTCGACTGGAAGGCAAGACGTTCGTTCGCCACCTAGTGGAGGGGCAGGGTACTCACTTGTGTGCGCCGTGCTCGTTCTCGAGGCGGATGAGCTCCGTCGAGCTGAGGTGCGCCTCCTTTCCGTTCTTGCCGTTCCTCGCGACGCCATTGCGTTCGCATGCGTCCCGTTGGCGCTGCCGTTGGCGCTGCCGTTGACGCCGTTCTTCACCTTTAAAATTATCGCGCCATTCCCATTGGTGGCGGGCGCAGTGGTAGTAGCCGATGGAGACATGTCGAGTTGTCTGTGTGTTTGTGTTCTGTGCGGTAAGGTTTCTTTCTTTCTTGCGCTTGCGCTGATTCTGTAGATTTCTCGCTTGTAGTAGTAGTAATTTTATACCCAGAAGAGATTAGGGCTGCTCAATTCTCACGTCGGCTAAAATAATCTCACGTCGGCTGAATAAAATATTCTAAGCGAACGTTAGCGAACTTTAGCGAATTGATAGGGGCAACGCGGTTGCCGCGCGCAGCTCCTATGCCCCAGCAGACCATTGCACAGCTCGAGGAAGAGCACGCCGCCGTCGCCCTGCAGCTGTTCATCATCGCGGATGTCCTCAATGACACAGAGTCCCACGCCGACGGCTTCGATCCCGAGGATGACGATGCAGCCCCTCACAATGATCAGCTCCTGATCGATGAAACTACCTATGTCGACGATGGCGACACCGCAGACTTGCTCATTATTATGGGATGTCAAGTGCTCGCCAGTGCTGCAGCTCTTCGTGGTGATGGCTCCCGGGGCCCTTACTTCCAAGTTGCCAAAAGCCAAGACTTTTTGAATACGGCACTTGCGATGCCCGACCGCGAGTTCCGTTATGTCTTTAGGCAAATAAGTCATACCTATATAAAGCAGTCAACTAATTGTGATTTCAGAATTGGGAGAGCCACTTTCGACACTGCTGTAAAGCTCTTGGAGAGGAACACAATCTTCCAGTCGAAAGGGAGGAAGCCACAGCGCCCTGTGTACTGGCAGCTTTCCTGCTTCCTCATCCGATACGGGCAGTACGGCAGCCCGATGGCTGACACCATGCTCAAGACGGGAGTTGGCTATGGTACTGTGGTACTGTACTGCCGTCGGGTGATTCGTGCTTTCCGAGAGCTGCGCGCCACTTACGCAGCGTGGTTCACCGAGGCCGAACAGCAAGAATCAATGTCAACGATCGAAAGAAAAAACTGGCTTTCCAGATTGCGTGGGGAGTGGCGATGGAAGCCTTGTGCAGACCGTCAAACCCTCGACAGTAGGCACTGCTTATCTTTCTCGAAAAGGATTTTTCGCCGTGGGTTTGTTGGTGATTACTGGTACAACATCTAATCTGATTTCTCCCAGTTTGGAATATTTGCCATCGTCAATCACGGTCTCTGGTTTGGGTCCTGGGACCTTGGATGGCCTGGAAGTGTGACCGACGCACGTGTATTCAAGAACTCGCATTTTTGGGCTCACCGAAACCAATACCTTACGGGAGGGCGTTACATTCTTGTTGACAAGGGGTATCCATCTACACCCTATAGTGTTTGGCCATTCAGTGAAGCAGAACTGGCAAAGGTCACAGCCATCACCAAAAGGCGCATGAAGGACTTCAACTACAAACTGTCAAAGCAGCGCATTTCGGTGGAGCATGCATTTGGCTGCTTGAAGCTTCGCTTCCGCTCACTGCAGCTCATGGGATCGCACGACGATGTTGATGACGTTTGGCGTGCTATAGATGCCATGCTCATATTCCACAACTTGTGCTTGCGTCTTGACGATCATCCCAGGTACCTGCCGGGATACACAGAGACGGCAGGAACCATGGAAGAAGACCTAAACGCCGCAGTCGACAATGCTGTTGGAGGTCCCGTAAATATTCCACTGGCGGAGACAGATGCCCGTCTCCGAGAAGATGGATATGCACTTCGAGATCAACTCCTTGATACTGTATGTCCATTAGAAAATTACGAGTAGAAATCGGATTTGATTCAAATGTTAAAACGCAGTACAGTACGTAGAACCGCTAGTCAGAGTCAAACTCGAAGAAATTCGCCATAAACTTTTTAGCTTTCTCGACCGTCTCCCAATCAAAGTTCTCCTGGTCTTTCACCACTGCCTGCGCCCTCTCAAATTTAGCCTGCTGCCGTGCGAACTTTGCCTGCTTGTCCCTCGTGTCCGCCTGCCGTTGCTCTGCCTCTGCCTTTGCCCCAAGCCAGTCTGCTATCCCAGCCATCCCAAAACGATCCGGCTGCGCCTTCCCCTTCGCAGACGTCAGGGTGCGTGACGTGGACGGCATGGAAGTGCGTGCAGATGGCATGGGGGTGCGTATGGAGGTGGTAAGGCCTGCGCGGTGCTCCTGCTTCAGTTTCGGCGCAGGTGTGCGGCTTCGTTGGAGGTTGATGCTTGGTTTATTTGTCAGCAGGGGCGCCGGCGTGCTGATTATCTGGAGGTCGTCGTCGTCGTCGAGGGCATCGTCCCAAGGCTGCGTCGGTTCCCCAGGCTGTGTCGGTTCCCAGTCGGAGATGGCGTCAGCTGATGAACGCGGCTCCCCGCGACAAACCTTGGGGTTGTTTTTGTACCTTGGCAGATGTTAGCGGCTGAAACGGAAGTTGAGGCAGTGACTCACCGATCAGCAAACAGCTCATACCATCCCTGCTCCATCCAGAGGCGGCAGGTGGCTGCATTGAGGGTGTTGATGTCGCAGCCGGCTTGAAGCGAGTTCTTGAGGTGCTTGGTAATGGCAGCTTCATCCTCCCAGTCGTAGTCGTCAGCAGTCGGCACCGCCCCCGGTGAAGTTCCGGAATGCGTAGAAATTTTTGAAGATGCCCAGGAGGGCCTCGTACTTGCGTTGAATCGCCCCGGCGTCGCGGCCGGGGAGGATATTGGCGTCAACAACCTTTGGAATGTTAGTGCAAAACAAGCTCCTTCTCGTTGTAGGTACGCACCCGGGCCCAAATCTTGTTCGCCTGCACCCCAAGCTTCGCAAAGAAATCGTCGGCGTCAGGCCCTAGGCAGTGTTGAATGAGGGCCGTCATCTCTGGAACAGTCCACGAGACACCGGCCAGCGAACCGGCCTCGTTCTTGAGCTCGGGCGGCGAGTCCTCGGACTTGGGCTTTTTTTTTGACCCACGGGGCCGTCCTCTCTTAGTTTCGGGGGCTGGTGGAGGAGGAGCTGGAGGGGAGGTTATTTCATGTGTGAGCAATCAAGTCCAGCGACGCACCTGATACGTGCATCACGGGCATTGGCGGCGGCATGTAGTCACCCGGCGTCTGCGGGGTATAGGAGGTGTCCGGCATCTGGTAGTAGGTGTTTGGAATGCGGAAAAGGGTGGTCGGTGGAGTGAGGGGTGTGTAGGCACCCTTGACGCGCTTGATGTCCGGTGTCTGCAGCGAGGGAGAGAGGCGGGGCGCTTGAGAGCGTGAGCCATGGGTGACGCATGTCTCCAGTCGTCCAACTGTGAGGCAGCCTCCAAGAGCGCGTCAATACCTTCCCCTGCCATCTCGAGGAGGAAAAGGCGAGCGCTCTCGCTTGGTCGGAGTTTGAACATCATTTAATTTAGCCGACGTGAGACCATTTTAGCCGACGTGAGAATTGAGCAGCCCTAATGGGGGATCGCTGCTAAATACTGTAAGGAACAACCACACTACCGCGTATAGTAATCCGGTCTATAAGTACTCTTTACATGTTCGCATTATCCTGTATTCTAACTTCTCGACCTGGTGTCCCGCGCTTGAAGTGTCTTTTCTTTCGCACTACTTTTTTACTCCCTTTCGTCAAATTTTCCTAATGGCCCTTATCATTCTGTCCCTTATTTCCTGTCTTTACGCGTTCTAGTAGGCTTTGCCGAGGATAGGCTATCATCCCTGAGTATAGCAAGTATGTAAGCCATTTTGACGGTAAACAACTCGAGGTGATGGAACGTACATCGGATTGATCCCACCTAGGCTCACTTGGGCCGCCGAGAATCGAGATATCGGTGTTGGGGGTGAGGCACGCGAGATTGGGGAAGACGGCATGCCGGGGGGGGCCTGGATGGAACTGAGCGACGCGATCTGAGACTGATACTATATACCGCACCCTACTTAGAAGCGACGTCGTGGCCGCGGGGCCCCTGCCCAACTCGCGCTTTTCAATGCGTCGAACATCGCCCTCGCTCTCGGGGGGTTCACGCTCATCAACGGCACCGCGCCCGTCACTATTTGGTGCCAACTCACAGGACCTCATTCTCAACGGGCTGAAAACCGCGCAAACGGCCCTGGCTGGCGTGCAGGTGTAAGTTTCCCCTTCCTTCTTTTTTTCTCCCGCTTTCCCTTTTCCGTTTCTGTGCCGCTATTTGAGTGAACTATATACCTTGTTTAAGTTGAGCAAAGTCAACGCCAACAAGACCACGCAGTGCAGACCTGGACCACCGCGTTCCTGAAGAACGCGCTCGTCAGCGCGCAGGGCGATCAATTCAGAGTGAACCCGGACCTTGCTGTCGCGGGAATTTTGCGACTATCCAGTATGCTCGCAATGGCAAATTGGCTCCCAGTATAATGTTTTGCCCTTCCGTTTGAGCCCAAATTAGGAAACTGATGCACGAGGCTGGCATGCGTCTTGGCTGTGTCTGTCAGTGTCAGCCAGTCGTTGTTCTCGCACCACCACGTCTGCTCTGGTGCGAACGGTAATTTGGGTCTCGAACGATTGACACTGGCCCTATAATGCCTCCTCAGGCTACCGAATCTCTCACGGTTAATCAGTACATCTACGGTGCGCAGCGGAATTGATAGGAATGTCAACATTATTCTTTACATTGCCCAGGCGGCATGGGGGGGATTGGTGGAGCGGGCGGCGAACAAGGTGGGGGTGGAGGTGCTGGGGAGGGTCCCAGGATGAATTATGGCAGTATCCGGGCCGAACACTTCACCGTGAATAATCTGTACGTCGGTTTGCCCCTTCCTGTCCCAAATGCCATTTCTCAGTAACATCGGTGGCATCCCGATTCAAAGCCTAGGACCAGAGCAGCAACAGCGAATAGACTGTCGGTCTTGACTTCATGATTCACTTGGTTGACTATTTAACTTCATCCAGCTGAGGAGCGCACGAAAATCATTGAGTGGCTGTCCCCAATCAACTTCTTTCTGCGACACGCGGATATTTCCAGTGAACGGCAGAAGAACACTGGAGGATGGCTGCTTGCACACCCTCTCTTTAAGGAATGGGAATCTGGTTCCGAGAGGACCCTTTGGTGCTGCGGCATTCGTGTGTTACCTTTGACATTCGCGTCCAATACTAACTGATGAAAATCTATAGCTGGTGCTGGGAAAACAATACTAGCGTACAGTCGTGCTCTGATTATTGACGCTTGAACTGATTATTCTCGGTGCAGATCGATGGTTGTGGATCACCTCAGGGCCAAATACGAAAACGAAGGATTTGGCAAAGAATTTGGCAAAAAAATTGGTGTAGCTTGTATTTATCTGAACCACAAGGAAGCTGAGGACCAAACACCAGCAAAATTTCTTTCTGGTCTCTGGAGACAACTCGTACTTGGCAGACATGTTGGCACCCATGCCAAGACTTTGTATGAGCGGCACAAGGAGAAGCACACCACACCGGCACTGGAAGAAGTGGTTCATGTACTTCGCTCCAGCCTCTTGGGGTTATCAAAGGTCTACATCATTGTTGACGCCGTTGATGAATATCCGGAGATTCCACGTCGGGTACTACTCCATCGTCTGGCAGCGGTGGGTAGCAACATCAACTTGATGCTCACTTCACGGCCCCACATTCGTTTAGAGCCCATCTTTCCAAATCTTGAAACCCTAGATATTTGTGCAATGCCAGAGGATATTCAACAATATGTTGATGCACAGATCAATATGTCACCACGCCTCTCCAAACATGTTCAGAGCCAACCCAATTTACGAAAAGCCATTCATTCAAAAATTAGCAGTCACACTCTGGATGGAATGTAAGGGGTTATGATTCCTTGTCAGATGAGCAACTCAGATAGATTCTGAACAGGTTCCTTCTGGCCAAACTTCATATTGAATCACTCAGCATAAAAAATACCATCAAAGCTGTTCAAGAGGCATTGAGAAACCTACCAAAGAATCTTAATGACAGCTATGATTAGTGTTGCCACGACTCAAAAAGTCGAGTCACGACTCAAGAAGTCGACTTCAAACAACATTCGACTCGACTCGACTCGACTTGCGCCCATTCAAGTCACTCGAGGTCGACTCAGGTCGACTTGAGTCGATGAAGTCGGGGATTTTTTTGTCATGTTCTCATACCCATTGGGACGGAGCGAGGGGTTGCTTCATTTCAAATTAATGAATCGTGATCCATCTTTGGTTTCTCAGGGTTTTTTCTTGCATCAGAGGGCCTGGTTTATAGGTCGAAAATATCCCCAGGAGGCGGAATAGTTGCAAGACACCCTGAACTGCCTGAACTGCCGAATGAAAGCCAACATTAAGTGAACTTGGCATTCGGCGGTTGATAACGGAAGGCTGTACCGTAGTACATCACCCGTCACAGACGTAACAAACCGTCTTCTCACCACCAGCTTGCCACCAGCCACCTCGTTTTTTTTGGCAGTGCACTCGTCAACATTCCTTTCTTAGGCTCTCAGACCCGAGTCTAGTTCAAGACCTACCCAGGTGCTCCTATTGCCTTTTTGCGCTTTTTATGCGGCTGATTCCATTCATTATTCTCATGAATGACTCTTCTGCTGCTGTCGTTCTGGCCCAATGATTATGTCGTTGTCACTACATCTGGGCTGCCTCCTGAATCTTCTTTCATACCGTACAGGCTCAAAGTACGTGGTCCCCGGTGCCCGATTGTAATCGCCCAGAAGTCGGTCTTTGCCGCATTGTGGCTCAATGCGTGACGGAAAGTCTTATGGATCAGGCAGGCCTCAGTTCATCCCATCCGGTATGTATAGTCTTTACAAGTTATATCGCGATTTAATAGTACTTGCCGTAAGTATTTTTGACTCCATTGACATTTCGGGGAGGTTAAGCTCATGCCCTGGCGTCAAGTTCATGACCTGGCGTCACCACCCGCTGCGTGCGGTGAGCTGTTGTCCAGCTGAGTCTCCAGCTTGAAACAAGCTGTTTTGTACCATGGCTTCCCTGCTGCATGGGCATGCTGTACATGCGTTAAACCACGAATGTAAGCTGTTACTGCACCAGGATCCCCGCAGCGTGGCTGTTACAGATGCGGATGGTGTGGTGCGGACGGCCGTCTGACTCAACCTTGCGTATTGCTGCCTCCCTACATTGTACGGTCTCCCGTGGTGCTGTCTGTGATACGTGCTGTATTCAGTACTGCCCGTGCTCGTGTGCTCTACTGCAGCCCTTGTCTGATAAAATTGGCCGTTCCTCATCTTCTGTACGGTACGTGCTCACAGCCCTCAAACCGTTTGTGCCGATGAGCCTGGCTCAACGAAGCCTTCCTGCTGCAGCGGCCGTGGATGATTTGACATGGGCGCTACTAAACATTTCACACATGACTTGCATTACACCTGTATTCCATTTCTCCTTCCTGTCAGATGTATTCTAGGTAGTGGCCAATCCGATTTTTTTTTTCGTCACTTTTAACAAATACCATGATGACTGCGATACCATCGAGCTGTCCTCTGTGAGCGCATCGTTCAGAAGAGCAACAACTCTCACATGAACGGTGTGAAGACACCTCTCTAGTCCTGCGGAACGGGCCATTACTCAGTAATTTCCTTCTCTGATTCAAGAGTTGACTGATCCAAAATGAAGTGGGAACATCTTGTACTGGAGCTTCTTACATCTAGTGAACCCGATTTGAGTGACTCGAAGTCGAGGCGCGTCGACTTGATTTGGATCCGAAGTCGAGTGGAGTCACGTAGAAGACTCGGCTCTCGACTTGGGGGGATGGAGTCGGAAGTCGTGGCAACACCAAACACTTCAATTCTCACATTGATACCGCTTGCCAAAATAGCATCTACAGTTCAATGGCACACAATTTGAATACACATTTATATGGTAAAGGGAGTCTTAAAACATTTCTTGGCTGCCATTTTGATTTATTTAATAGCCACATTCTGTGATTGTGCAATCTTTCAACGCCTGTGTCCAAATAACTTGAAGGGAATTAACTTGCAGCATCTGAATGCCGGCATTGCAGGTTTCTGTGAGTCATACCACGGTTTTGGGACTTCATTTTAGAGTCATCTCTATCTGCCATAAGTTTGTCTTCAAGTCCCCAGACAGAGTCGCATTAGCTACCTAGAAATGCCACATAACCGCTGCCTGCTTCCGCCCTCAGCTTACCACTGGCAGCTGTAGCCATCATTGCATGCTCTGCAACCAAATATAGGTCAGAATCAACCATTAATTGACCCTTGGCCACTTGAATGGAGTTTATAAACCCAGTGTTTCATAGGCCATACTTCATTCTGACCTCAATACTGGTAAAATTACTCACAAGTGGGCTCTGTCAAGGCGCTCCTGACATTCACGGTGCCTGCAGCACTTACCTATATACTAATGTCGACTCAAGTGACTCAAGTCGACTCAAGTCGACTTGGGTTCGACTCCGAAGTCGGTCGGAGTCATGCATGTGACTCGACTCGACTCAACTTGAGTCGACTTCACCAAGTCGACTTGGCGGGCCGGAGTTGGAAGTCGCGGCAACACTAGCTATGATATTGCGATGCAGCGAATAGAGACCCAGAATGAGGAAGACAGAAAGACAGCTCGCTCAGCCCTGATTTGGGTTACCAATGCCAAACGGCCATTAACGGTCCTGGAATTACAGGTAGCCCTGGCCGTTGAGCCTGGCACCAAATGCCTAGACAACAATAATCTCCTGGACATCGACATTATCCTCTCTGTCTGTGCTGGACTTGTTGTTGTACCTGAGCAGCATTCTGTGGTGCGACTTGTTCACTACACCACACAGGAATATTTGGACAGTGTTCAAGCCCAACTATTCCCAGATGCACAAACAGAGATAACACAGACCCTGCTCACATTCCTCGCTTTTGATGGATTCCCACATTCATCCTGGAAATGGTCTGATCCACCCCCTCTTGTTGAATACTCCCAATACTATCTGGTGCATGCTGCTGGACAGCCCGAAGTTCAACTAAGGAGCATGATTCAAAAGTTCCTTGGTCATGCCAATCAATGGAAGAAAGTCATGAGCAGTGGACAGTCATTGTGGAACTCACTGCCATGGAATTCCATGCTGTGGCCATCTCAAGCCTCCACATTATGGATTGCTGTGGCAGCGAATCTTGTGGAAACTGTCAAGTTTCTTTTAGCTGAGGCAACATTGCCGAAGTATTCATGTGGCCCAGAAACCATTGTCGCATCTTACTATGGCCACCTCTTGATGGTTCAGTTGCTTATGGACAACGGTGCCGACATAAATGCACAATGTGGACAATATGGGGCTGACTCAAACATACAGGGATCCTACAACACCCCATTAGAGGCAGCATCCTTCCGTGGCCACGAGGACATTGTGCAATTACTGCTGGTAAATGGGGCTGATGCAAATGCTGCGGGCAAACAATCTGCTTCTGCTTTGGACGCTGCAATCTCCATTGGCCACGAAAATATTGCTCGGTTGCTCATTGAGAAGGGTGCCAATGTGAATGTGCCACTCAGTGGTTATGGCACTTTATTGGCCCGAGCTGTATATAATCGAAACAAGAGCTTTGTGCAGCTGCTCATTGATAATGGTGCAGACTTGAATGCACAAGGGCCCTATGGGACCCCATTAGAGGTGGCATCCTCCCATGGCCACGAATATATTGCTCGGTTACTCATTGAGAATGGAGCTGATGTAAATGTGGAGATCAAAGGTCATCCCAGGTTATTGACCAAAGCTGCATCTAATGGACATGAGAACTTTGTTCGTCTGTTCATTGACAATGGTGCCGACTTAAACGCACAGGGACCCGATGGGACAGCATTGACAGCAGCCTTGCTCCATGGCCATGTGAATATTGTGAAGTTGCTGCTGGTGAAAGGGGCTGATGTGAACACTCTGGGAAAAGAATCTGCTTCTGCATTGAACACTGCAATCTCCATTGGCCACGAAAATATTGCTCGGTTGCTTATGGAGCATGGCGCTGATCTGGGTGTGGAGGTCAAAAGCCATCCCAGGTTATTGACAAAGGCTGCATCTACTGGACATGAGAACTTTGTTCGTCTGCTCATCGACAATGGCGCTGACTTGAATGCACAGGGGCCAGATGGGACGGCATTGACAGCAGCGTCACTCCGTGGCCACGAGAACATTGTTCGGTTGCTGCTGGAGAAACGGAATGCTAGTGGTGGACACCTCAATTCCGCACTTGTCGCAGCAGTTTCAAACAGTAACAAAAATATTGCACGGTTACTCATTGAGAATGGTGCCGAGGTGAACCTGCGCCTCAAATTTGATGGCACTGTGTTGGCCAGAGCTGCATATTTTGGACACGCAGCCATGGTTCAGTTGCTCATTGATAGCGGCGCTGACCCTGTGGATTACAGGACAGCATTAGTGGCAGCAGCGTGCACTGGCCACAACAACATTGTTCAGTTACTGGTCAACAATGGGGCTGATGTAAACGGGCGTGACAAACGGTATGGCAGTGCAATTGAGGCAGCGTCGAAGCACAGCTACAAAAGCATGGTCCAGATGCTCCTCAGAAACGGGGCCAGGATGTGAAGGGAACACAGGAAATTCACAGATGGTGTGTGCATGGTGTAACAGGTGTTGAGGGTAGGGAGAACATATGATACCAAAGAGATTCCAAAGAGATTCGCTGAGCTAATAAAAACCAGGGCCGACCGACAGCAGGAGAGCTTTTGATGCACCGGGGATTAGAATCTTGGATAGTATTTCGGGAATGGCAACAAAGTACTTGATACAATTGTGGGATCGGTGGAAAAAAGTGGGCGAGAGACATGCCGAGATACCGTTTAGGCCGCGTGCTTCAGCGACCACCGAGCAGACCGAGCAGTGACTCAGACTCCGGAGATTCTAGAAGACCTTCGGCGAGTCGCATCTTCCTTAGGTATTTAGAAGGGTCTTTAGATCCTGTGCAGATGATTGACAGCGGTCCGGGCATCCTCCTGCACCGTGCAGCGCCGCCCGGTCAGAAAGAGTACCAACGAGATCAGTGGGAGTGGGACCCGCCCATCTCCCTACCAGGATAAGCGAGCGAGTCCCATTCTTCGCTTATTTTGCTTAGCCCTCCCAACACGCCCCTCCTAGCCAGCGCATCAAATCATTTAATTTGGATCTCCGCTAGCAGAGCCGGAACACTGAAAAAAAAACACTATACCGGACAGGCCTCCGCGACGAGCGGATGCACCACGCAGTGGGCCTAGCGGTGAGCATCAAGGGCGGTCCGCGGGGGTCTCCCCCGCGCTAGATCCAGTCCAATACCCAGATCAAGTTGAAAAAGCCGTAATTTCGATATAACTGTGTATTTATTCACTTGGCGTGCCGTCAGGCTAAAGGAGGGGGGTCTGAGGGGGACAATGTTCCCCCCAGCAATGAATACGGCCAAAAACCGCTCCATCTGTCTTCAACATTCCAAGTACTTTAGCTTGAAGTGCTTCTAAAATGCATAGGAATCCTGTCTTGGAAAGACTCAGTGCTCGTTGATTTCAACATCCTCAACAAGTGGCTAATTTGCTTTCAAGGCGCCGTTGACCCGACGTCCAGCGCTGCTTTTGTCCTCGCAAAGTTGTGCTCGATATCTTCGTTTGATTAGAAGGACTGCTTTAAAGAGGCTGCTTCTGCAATCACAGCACTCTCGCCACCGAAGCGGGTAACTTCACTGCTTCAGCGGTGAACGAGTTCGTTGGCTGGAGGGGGGCTCTTAGACTCGATGTACGATTTTTTGGTCAAACTAATGGTCTAGTCTGCCATCCATCTCCCTCGAGTACACGCCAGGCACCCCGCTCGCCGACGGCACCCGTTTATGTCGCGTTCTGCACCGGTCTGTCGGTCAAGCAAGCTGAACTTGAGAAAAATACTGCTATCCTCGTCTTTGAGTTCGACTCGGCTGGGAAATTGATCCTGTAGGTTGTAATTGCCCTTTAAACGGGCCCATCCACGAGTTTTTTGTATTGTAGTACTACTGTGCAATTTCGTTCAATTCGGCACGGGTTGTGACCCGTGACCCAAAGTACCGATTCGGCACTTCGGCAACCAGCGAAGTTTGGCGTGACACCTCCAAAAATTTGGCATTCAAGACGGAAATTTTCGAAAATTCTGCCTTTTTTGCACCTCCAAGGGAGATTTAGCCCTGATGTCATGCATTTTACATTCGGCACTGGGTGCCGTGACCCGTGACCGAAACCAAAATTCATCGCGGCACAGGGGGTGCGTGACGCGTGACCGCCGAATTGAACGAAATTGCACAGTATACTTACACCACAACCCGCATTGCTTCAAGGAGACCAGAAATCAATCAAAACAGCATATAAGAAACCACCCCCCCAGACGCCTCGGAGGTTGAAATTTCCCAGAAGAAGTGAATCCAACTGTTGAATCTACGCGACGCGTTTATTCGCGTCAGTCACCAGCACGTGGATCTCGTCACATCAATTTCAATATTTGTGACTCTCCTCCGACCATGGAGATTGCCCGTGCGGACCAGATTTTTGGCCAGATGAACGAACCGCGAGCGCACCTCGACGGCCTCGACATCCCTATCAATTTTGCTTTACCAAAAATCGCGGCGGTTCGGGCGGATGCGGAGAGATGTACGTCAAGTTCCTCAGACTCGAATCTACGTATTTATTCACGGTTACGTATACTGCGTCGGCAGCCCTCAAGATGCGCAGCAACCCCTCCGCCTATGAAGACATTGTGTTCCTCTTCCCACCAGGAAACCCCAACTCCGCCGCCGCTACCAAGCAGCCACTCCCGATGCACCTCAAGCTCGCGCTGATCTTCAACGCGCAGCTGCCGAACTTGTTCAGATTTGGGTATTTTGCGAGGCCGGAGGATGGTATGTCCTCGATTCCTTTCCTTGTATGCATGTCTCCACCTCTGATTTTTTTTTTTTTTTTTTTTTTTCATGCAGTGCCGGAGGACATTTTGGATGATTGTATCTGGGCGCTCTCGCTTTTCATCCGCATCATGGAGGAGTGCACCGAAGCAGCTCTGCGCGCCATGGGGCACGTCAAAGGGAACAACGACTATAAGCGGTCGAAGTATCTTACGGTGCGCTTTTTTCTTCAATTTCCTTTCCTGTTTGGACTGACCGAACCTCCCAGCTTCTCAACGCGCGGGGAAAGATCCTGTTGCACCTTCTGTATGTTATGCTTCCCCCACCTTTGAGGTGTATTGACCTGAAAATTAAATTGACAGTCGCATCAACCGGCCCCAGGAAGCTCTCCCATACGGCAAAGCCGCAGTCGACGAGGAATGCGCGCGCGGGGACGAGATGTGGTTGCAGAATCCGTGCGTGCGCTTCATTTCTTCATCATTCACCGCTTCAACTTCAATGCAATTCACCTCGTTTACACAGGATGCCGTTTGAGATCTACGGTGAAGTGCTTGTCCTCACGCGAACGGACGACATCGGGGCAGCAAAGATGCTGCGCCGCGCGATGCTCGGCGTCGAGGCCGTCAAGTGGGAAAGCGACGCGCTGCCGCACCTGATCCGAACGCGCGCGTTCCTCGCGCGCGCACTGCGGAATATTGGCGCTGAGGACGAGGCCGCGACCCAGTGCGTCTTTTGCAAATTACCTTTCGTCTTGGTTTAATCCTTGTGCCATGTGATCAGCGAAAAGTGGCTGATCACCTGGTTTCGCAAGAATCCGTGTCTGATGGTCGAAAGAGAGCTGCGGCGCGTTCTCCTCCCTGCCGGGCCGGTGTTGGAGGGCCTGGGCGGAGAGAGCTGGTTGGAGAACCGGAAGGCGAGTTCGAAAGCTGAGCAGCGCATCGCGAAGGCGTGCCGGACGTGCGGTGCCCGGGAACCGCTCGTCACACTCTTGAGGTGCAATAATTGCAAATATATCTATTACTGGTGAGCATTCTCGATTTTTTTTTGATCACAAGGACACTCAAGTTGGATTATTTGCTGTTGTCGCTTAGCTCGAAGGAGTGCCAAAAATCGCACTGGAAACATCACAAGTGAGTTTTCGTAATCCACTCCGCTCTGATATCTGCTCACCGTTAATCCAGAGTCGAATGTCGGTATGTCAAGCCCACACCTGCCAAATCAACCATTTTTTATACAGTTTTAACGCTAGCAAAATGGTCGCCACGCAAGAAAAAATCGAACGTATGACGCTCACTGACCCCTCCGGCGCCGCACGCGCGGCCGACTGGCACCTCTGGTGCAACTCGAACCACGACGCGACCCAATTCGGGCTCATCCACGCCCTGGGACTGCACCGCGCCCCCAGCCGCGGCCGCACGCACATCGTCATCAAACAGGTGGAATACGCGCCCGCGGCGAGGCAGCTGAAGCACAAGTTCCGCGTGCTGGCGTGCGGGGTATTCCGCGTGACAGATGTGCTGCGCGATATCGAGGCAGCCATGGGGCTAGAACCGGGGGAGGGACTTGAGTATGTGGAGAGCTTGTTTTTTGAGCTGGCAGGCGCGCATGCGAAGGTGCCGTTCATTGACTTGTCATTCGGGGATGGGATATCGGCGTGGCTTGGAAGTGGTGCGTGGTCGGCTTTCTATCCAAGGCCTTCTGCTTATCAATCCTTCAAAGGTGCCACGACCGTGGATAGCATCCAGGCGATCCCGTACGACCCCGACTGGCGGAAGCGGTTCAATGTCGGCGCGCCGCCGCGCCCTCTGAAACTGAGGAGTGGCGCGAAAGATGTTGAACATGTTTTCTGATTACTCATCATACATTCTTCGATACATCGGGCTAAAAATTTCATTCATCTACCGAAATACATACCATCCCGTCTAGTCTGATTCTGTGAAACTCAACTAGATTCGCAATTGAGAAACAGCCTTGAGCGGATCATGCCATCGAGTTGACTGTTTCATCTGGATTAGACATGTTTTCGAATCACTTTGCCCCTGCTCAACTGGTGCGCTGGCTCGAAAATTACCTAAATTGGAGAACAGCGTTGAGTACCGGATCACATCAATACGATCAGAAACGATCACGCGAATCCATGACCCAATCATGATGAGTAACGATTCGAGTCACCACAAATTTTCTGCGTCTTACCGTCTTCTCCAAAATGGCCAAACCGACCTTCTGGCTTCGCTGTGAAACCAAAGCATTGGAGCGTCGTGCTGCTCTGACACCTACAGCCTCGAAGCGACTAATCGATGCCGGGTTCGACATTTTTGTCGAGCGCGACGAACAGAGGATCTTCAATGATTCGGACTATGAAGCGTAGGTTTTTTCACTTGGTTATATGAACTTAATCTCATCACATGTAGCGTGGGCTGTATACTGGTGGAGAACAACTCTTGGCCTACGGCACCCACCACAGCGACCATCATCGGATTGAAGGAGCTCGAGGAATCGACGGACCCTCTCCCGCACACCCACATCCAGTTCGCGCACTGCTACAAAAATCAGGCCGGCTGGTCAGATCTTCTGTCGCGATTCCATCGCGGTGGAGGCACTCTGTACGATCTCGAATTCCTCACAGACGCGAGCGGGCGTCGCGTCGCCGCATTTGGTTTTCATGCGGGATTCGCTGGGGCTGCTGCGGGTGCTCTAGCATTGTCGTCGCAGAAGAACGGGGAGAAGCTGGGGCATCTCCAGCCGTTTGAGAATGAAGGTGTGATGGTTGCGAGCATCAGGCAATTGCTAGGGGGAAGCGGAAAAGGTGTTAAAGCGCTGGTAATCGGTGCTTTGGGAAGGTGCGGAAGAGGCGCAGTTGATCTCTTTAGGAAAATCGGGCTTGAGGAGTTGGTCCTTCCGCTTCTTTCCTCCAATCCAAAATACTAATTCTGTACAGAGATGATATCGTCAAGTGGGATCTAGACGAAACCGCCAAGGGTGGCCCGTTCCAGGAAATTCTCGATGTCGACATCTTCGTCAACTGCATCTATCTCAACAGTCAAATACCGTCCTTTATAACACAAGATCAGATTATCGCAGCGGGGCCTCAAAGGAAGCTGTCCGTCGTGGTGGACGTTAGTTGCGATACAACCAACCCCTTCAATCCTATTCCAATCTACAGCATCAACACCACTTTTGTAGAACCTACGGTTGCCGTGGGGGTAGGGTGAGTAATATTTCATACGGGGCTAGTGAGGCTATATTGAACGTTGGCTATCCAGTGCTGGAAACCCCGCGCTTTCGGTGGTATCTATCGACCACCTCCCGTCACTCCTTCCCCGAGAAGCCTCTGAGCAATTTAGCACAGATCTACTGCCCTCGTTACTGGAGTTCCCCAACCGACAAACTGCGCGCGTCTGGACCGATGCGGAGAAGCTGTTCAAGGAAAAGGCTGCTGCTGCGGTCGCTGTTGTTGGGGCTTGATAGACGGTTCTCGACATAATAGAATATTGCTGAACTCGTTCAGAGCATGCAGAACGAGGTTGCGAGTGGGAGGACTTTCCAGAGCGCGGTCGAAGATGATACTTGGATCGTCTTTTGTGGAGTAAGTGATATGTACTACCCAAATGCCGAGGCGACCTTCTTCCATATGTCCCATCTTTCCCTCCAGGGTCTACGATTGAATAGTCACGGTAACCCTGGATTCATACATCAGCGCATCTTGAGCTTGCAAGTTATCTAAAAGCTTACGAGCACCGACGCGGATCTGAACGTTGTACAGCTACGTGTGCGACGTGGAAGTGGATAACTTAAGACATTGCCAGCGACATTGTTGAAGGTGCCCTTACTGATGTGGGTACCATTCAGTGTCAAGGACATGGTGGCTTTGAAGGAGGTCAAGAATAGTGCTGTTTTTAGTGGGCAGTGCAGAAGTCTGCTTATCATACTCTGACTCGAGGCCCGATTAGACCTGACCATGCATTTCTCATGACAGGACTCATCCCTGTGCGATTCAACTTTAACTGAGTCTCGGCCTTGTTATTCTGCGCCAAGTCTGACGTGTTTACAGGTTTACTTGAGATTCGAGAGCAGCGGGTGGAACACAAGCACGAACGTGCCAGTTAGGTTTGTGTTCAGCGCAGTATTGCATCTGTGCGCGCCCTGCAATGCATTCGATTCCTACTTTTCCAGCTCGTGTATTTTCGCCGACTGGGGCCTTGTGATTCGAGATAAAGCTGACGTACCCAAGCTCGTGCGCCTGCAGTCGGGCGAGCGCACAAACGTGAAGAAGGAAGTGATATATTCAAATTCAAACTACTTACATACATACATACAGGCGTACATACTTTGGGTTTAGTACGTATATCTTTCCTGCTTTTATTAATTCTGGAAGCGACTCGCTAAAGCTGGAAATGAGCTGAGTCTTGACAGAGTGTATGAGAAGGACGAATTTACTTGGTCTCTTGCTGATATTCTGTACAGCCGTCAACTCGGGCGTGGTGACTGGCGGATTTAACGCTAGTAGACGGGTGCGGAAAGCTGGGCGGGCATGAGCAAATCACACGAGGTGCGCACACACACCTTTATAGCGCGAGCCGACGAGCTCTTTGCCGCAACGCACGCAGCAAGGACCCGGGCGGGGCGAGATCGTGTATGCACAACGCGTCGCGCACTATTTAGTAGCTGGGTGCGCGCTGCGGGAGACGGGATACAAGATGGTGTAGGCGAGTAGTGGCCAAGTACGCACCTCGTCACGACGTGCCGGGCGGCAGGGAAAGTCCTCGGGGATGTCGTACGAGCGATACCCATACCAGATCTAGCCTGCGCAGTGGGGGCGGCAGCGATGCACGAGGCCTAGCGTCAGGCGGCGTCGATGGGGCGGTGGGTTGCGATGGGGCGGCGTACGGAGCACGGAGCGCTGGACGCGCGTGAAGTCGTGAACGCAGAGGGGATGCGTCGATGCGACCCATCTGCCTTTGGCCTTGCAGCGACATGCTGCCGCGTCCCGCGCGAGTTTTGAGGGCGAGCCGCGGTGCACAGCGTGCAGAGCGTCCACGGGGCGGGCGGGGCGAATCAACAGCGTTTAGTAGTGCGGCGTCGAAGGTGTGCGTGTGTGCGGGTGGCGAATTGAGGCCTGAGGCGCGTCGCGCAAGGCGAAGGTGCGCGGGGAATTGAGACCTGTCGACGTGCAGCGGCGTCGAAAGCAGGCGGCCCGCGTTGAGGGCGACGACGACAGCGAGCCAGGGGACAGGGTCGTCAGTCGAGCGCGGGCATTGGGACGAGGTGCGCGCACCTTCGGTTCCTTTCACATCTCACAGCACACGTCGCCTCGTTGCTTCCTCCTCTCGCAGGCGCTGCGGCCCACGCTGTCTCTGTCTCCATCCGCGGACAGAGGCTCGGCAAAGGCGTTGAAGGGCGTAGACGCCTGCGCGCGGTACAGCGAGTTGTGGCGCCCGTGCCCGCCGCGTCGACGGCAGCCCCATGCCTATCACACCCATGCTGAGGCTGTGGCGCCGAATCCTATGCAAGAAGAGGCGGTGGTGGCTAGACATAATCTATGAGGCGCCAAGCGGGGTGACCAGAACTGGAGGAGCAAATGTATACGCTGCGAAATTGGCGATTGCAGGCGGTCAGTCGCCCTCTGCAGATGCGAAAGGTAGCACTACCTTCGCCTAAAATTACTGGAAGAACAAGATGAGCGCTGAGACGGAAACGCCCAAGTCGACATTCCCGCCCACCATACCAGCCGGCGTGCCAGCTTTTTTGTTATAACAGTGCTGGTCCCGATGGCGGCTGAGCTGGACACGGCTAGGGCGGGTGCGATGTATTTGTTGTCGACAATGGAGATCGTAAGCCGCCGCTAGAGGCCAGGGTGGGTGGAGGTAAGGTAAAAGTCGCGTTGGCAGGTGCGCTGAAGGCGACAGCAGGTGCACTGCCACGGCGATCCTCGCCTTCTCCCTTCATGTTCTAAAATGTCCAATCCCAAAAAAAACCGCGCAATTGGGGCCGAGGTTGTCTTGGGTGCGGGCACGAAAACGTTCTCAGTAATGGAGGACACGGTTTCTTCGAGAGCGAACTTTTTATTATAAAAACTCCACTATGAGCCTATAGTTTCAAGCGCCTCTGCGGATAACCGGGACCCCAGCAAGCCTCAAGGCTCGAGCCATTCATCTTGCATCACTTCTGTTCTCTCTAAGACGCAACATCCTTGGCTGCTCTTATTATCTTCCAATCCACTGTTAACCGGACTCTCCGGGCCTCATCAAGTTCTTGTAGCAATTTTACTTGCCATTGCCAGAAAGCTGTTGAGTTCAAGAGACGATAAAGTATGCCAAGAACAATTTTTCAAGGCGCAAATTTATTTCGCGACGGCGATGTGAACCACGTCCCAACCATCGCTGATTCAAAAACTCAAGCTCTCATCGACCACGATTACACCCGCGAGCAAGATCGTGGTGGTCTTCTATCACCCAACTGGTGAATGATTACGACGGACCGCCAATTCGACACTTGGCGCAACCTCGCGCGCTTCTTCGCCCGCACCGACTTCGCCAACATCGACTTCTTCCCCTGCACTGACTTCCGCGCCGCCCTCCTGGTCAGCGCCGCCGCCACTGACATGACGCCGCCTACTCTTTGCCTCCTCATTTATATTTCGTTCGATAATATTTGAAAATTTCGAGCGCTCTCAAATGATGTCGATTGACTACATTCCAACATACGGCTCATGCCGGTTTGCCGGTTTGCCAGCTGGTCGCCGCTCGAGCTTGGCACGCTCTGGGCCCATTCGTACTACTGAGTTCTGTCGACCAGCCACTTGACGTCTGTCCGCCCGCCAGTGTCAGCATCCTGTCACTTCACCGGCTGCCGCCACTTTGGCGGTGTAGATACGGAAGCTCGGGAATTCTTCCCGGATTGCGGCTCAGTTATCGCATATCTGTGGAATTGCAGGACGTGGTCCCAGGCGCAGCCGTGCCCGAACACGGCTGTGGCGTGAAGAAAGTGTGCCGGTGCCATATAAAAACTTTGAGAAAATCTTCTAGGCGGCACCAGACAAATCTCCGAGGGTGAGAGAGGACGAGAGGTGCTGGCGCGAAAGGATGTAGTGACAGGGCGGCGTCGCTGGAGGAAGAAGGAAAAGATGGGCCCGGGTGACATGCGAGTGACGGATGGATGGCTTGTGCCAAAGTCTAAACACCTGCCATGACACTTGCCAAGAACAGCCAGGGTCAATTCTAGCTGCGCCTCGTTGCTTTACACCACCAGTCCCCCGCCCACAGCCTCTACATCCCCCCACTTGATCGATGGCAGAGACTCCGCCTCCGGCTTCAGCGAGGGCCACCAAGGTTCTCGACTCGATCACTACAGTTCTCGGTGTTGCGAAGACAGGAGTTACAGGAATAGGGATTCCTGGTGTCGAGCTAGTCTTCAGTGGTGTTTACGAGCTAGCACAGAGGATTTCGGTAAGGACTCTTTGTCTCGACGCCAAATTTTGATGAGAATTATGTCTTTCAGTTGATGAAAAGCAACAAGGAGGATCTGGCGGCACTGCAGAAGTCGCTGGATAATTTGGCTCTTATCGACATCTCGGGTGCAGATGGAGATTTCAAAGATCGACTAATGGCAATCTCATCGTGATTCGAAACCTTTGCAACCATGATTTCACAACTTACTATGAACCCCACAGAAAATTCAGAACTCGGGCAGAGGAGTGTCAATTGCTCAGCAGCAAATCACGGCTCAATCGCCTGTTCAAAAGCCAGGAATATAAGGACAGAATCTCCGATATTCAGGATGGAGTTGCAGCCGATATCCGGGAGTTCACTGTGCGTAATCACAGCAGCTTTGTTTGTAGGCCACATTTTAATCTTAATCCACTCAGTTCTCTGGGAACATTTCTATTGAGAAATTAGTGAGAGACATTTCCTTGAAAGGTATCTGAGTCTTATCCTTTCGAACAATGAAATTCTCATGGAATATTTAACAGCCGACAATGATGTCTTGGAAAAGCTTGAATGCAGTCCGGCACACTACGATGCTGACAATACACCTGATGAATGTATGGACGGCACGCGGGTTGATATAATTGACAATATTGTCAGCCAACTGACAGCCCCTCTGAACTCAGACCAGCGTGTGGTCATCCTCAGTGGTTCTGCAGGGTCTGGGAAATCAACCATAGCAAAGAGTGTTGCCACCATCCTAGCTGAAAAAAGGATTCTTGCAGCTTCATTCTTCTTTGCCCGCAGCATTAGTGACCGCAGTCATATAAAACCTCTCCCAATCACACTTGCCCGGCAGCTGGCAGATCATGATGATTACTTTTGCCACCTTCTGATCGAGCTCGTTGGTGAAGAGAAGAATCGTAGGATGATACTTGCTATGTCCCCACAAAAACAATTCCAGAAACTTGTTGTTGAACTGCTTGGACAAATCCAGCACACCCAAACTCCATGGGTCATCTGTCTTGATGCATTGGATGAATGTGGGACAGACAGGGGTCAGCTCTGCCTGCGGTGGGTCTTGGATAGCATGGCTCAGCTCCCCCAGCATATTCGGTTCTTTTTGACTGGGAGGCCAGATGTTCCACAGTACCTCCAGTCTGACAAATTGCAGTCCTTGGTGCATCGGATAACTCTTGATGACATTGATCCTGATCAAACCAGACAAGACATCCATTTCTATTTGGAAAGGTCGTTAGATGGCAGTAGCAACACTTGGGCTGTGAAAGAATCTTGGACGGCCTGCCCTGAAGATGTGGACCATATAGCAAACCGTGCTGATGGGCTTTTTGTCTTTGCTGCAACTGCTGTCCGATATATTCGCTCACTGGTACCACAAGTGCACCCACAGAAGTCTGTTGACTTCCTCTTGGGAGGAGCCCATCTTACTGATATCCATAGTCTTTACTACACTGTTGTTGGAGAAGCTATAAGGATTCCGGATCAAGAGGACCTCCGTGGGCAAGATTATTATAACAATGTTAGAAGGATCCTCCGAACAATTATTCTTCTCCTGAAACCTCAGTCACCACAGTCTCTGTCTAAACTTTTGGGAATGGATGTGGGTGACCTCAGAAGAACACTACACCCACTCAGTGCTGTTATCTACTTCCCCTCTTCTGGAGGCACAATAAAGCTATACCACCTGTCCTTCCAGGAATTTATCACATCCACCATTCAGAACAGGCGCCCTGACCTTCTTTGCGGAACCAAAACCCAGCAAGGAGAAATGGCTTCAGAGATTTTGCAAGTCATGGAAACTGAACTCAAGTTCAATATCTGTGATTTGCCAACTTCCTACCTAAAAAATGTGGACATGCCAAACATCAAACAGTCCATTCAAGCAAATATTCCAGAGCACCTTCAGTATGCATGCCAGTTTTGGGCAGACCATGTGACTGCCATTCCCTATAATCATAAACATGGACAAGCCATGGAGAGATTCCTTCTGAACAAATTCCTTTTTTGGCTGGAAACACTGAGTTTATTGGGAACAGTGGGGTCTGCATATCAAACACTCTCAAAATTCATTTCATGGGCTCCAGGGGTAATAAAATTTACTGGGTCATTTGTCAGAACTGATGATAAAGGTTTCAGGAATCACCAAGTGTTCAGTTTGCACAAGATGGAAAAAGATTCATGGTGCTTTTTTCAGAGGCAATCAAGCAAAGTGCTCCCCATATCTACCTATCAGCATTGGCCTTGGCACCAACACAATCTACAATTGCTCAAAGATTTCAGCCACAATTTCAGTTTTTACCATTGGTTGAAAAAGGACAATTGGTGGGATGGCCTGCTAGTATGGGAGTTCTGAATCATAGCAGTGGTGTTAATTGTGTTGCATTTTCACCTGATGGTAAGCAGATTGTGTCTGGCTCCACCGATGGGACAGTACATCTGTGGGATGCTGAGAGTCTGGAAGAGGTTGGTCAGTCATTTGCAGGTCACACTGCCTCAGTCAAATCTGTGGCATTCTCACCTGACAGCAAGCAGATTGTGTCTGGCTCCAATGACAGCACTTTGCAGCTCTGGGATGCTGAGACTGGAGAGGCTGTTGGTCAGCCATTTGCGGGTCACACTGACTGGGTCAGATCTGTGGCATTTTCACCTGATGGAAAGTGGATTGTGTCTGACTCTGCCGACAGCACTGTGCGGCTTTGGGATGCTGTGACTGGGGAGGCTGTTGGTCAGCCATTTGCAGGTCACACTGCCTCAGTCAGATCTGTGGCATTCTCACCTGATGGCAAACATATTGTGTCTGGTGCCAATGACAGCACTGTGCGGCTTTGGGATGCTGAGACTGGGGAGGCTGTTGGTCAGCCATTTGCGGGTCACACTGGCTCAGTCAGATCTGTAGCATTCTCACCTGATGGCAAGCAGATTGTGTCTGGCTCTAATGACAGCACTGTGCGGCTTTGGGATGCCAAGACTGGGGAAGCCGCTGGTCAGCCATTTGCAGGCTACACTGACCATGTCAGCTCTGTGGCATTCTCACCCAATGGTGCACAGATTGTGTCTGGCTCTGATGACAGCACTGTATGGCTTTGGGATGCTGAGACTGGGGAGGCCATTGGTCAGCCATTTTCAGGCCACTCTGCCTCTGTCAGATCTGTAGTGTTCTCACCCAACAGCAAACAGATTGTGTCCAGCTCTGATGACAGCACTGTGCGGCTTTGGGATGCTGCAACTGGAGAGGCTGTTGGCCAGCCATTTGCAGGTCACACTAACTGGGTCAGATCTGTGGCATTCTCCCCTGATTGCAAGCAGATTGCATCTGGGTTTGATGACAGCACTGTGCAGCTTTGGGATGCTGAGACTGGGGAAGCCGTTGGCCAGCCATTTGCAGGCCACACTGCTCCAGTGAGATCCATGGCATTCTCACCTGATGGCAAGTGTATTGTGTCTGGCTCTGATGACAGCACTGTGCGGCTTTGGGATGCTGCAACTGGGGAGGCTGTTGGTCAGCCATTTGTGGGTCACACTGCCTCAGTCAGAGCTGTGGCATTCTCACCTGACAGCAAGTGGGTTGTGTCTGGCTCCAATGACAGCACTGTGCGGCTTTGGGATGCTGCAACTGAGGAGGTTGTTGGTCAGCCATTTGTAGGTCACACTGACTGGGTCAGGTCTGTGGCATTCTCACCTGATGCCAAGCAGATTGTATCTGGCTCCAATGACAGCACTGTGCGGCTTTGGAATACTGAGACTGGGGAGACTGTTGGTCAGCCATTTGTGGGTCACACTGACTGGGTCAGATCTGTGTCATTCTCATCTGATGGCAAGCAGATTGTATCTGGCTCTGACGACAGCACTCTGCGGCTTTGGGATGCTGAGACTGGGGAGGCTGTTGGTCAGCCATTTGTGGGCCACACTGACTGGGTCAACTCTGTTGCATTCTCCCCTAATGGCAAGCAGATTGTGTCTGGCTCCAATGACAGCACTGTGCGGCTTTGGGATGCCAAGACTGGGCAGGCTGTTGGTCAGCCATTTGTGGGTTACACTGCCTCGATCAGATCTGTGGCATTCTCCTCTGATGGCAAGCAGCTTGTATCCGGCTCTGATGATGGCACCATGTGCTTTTGTTCAGCAAATGTAAGTTCTAGCTCCAATCCACCAATACCCTAGTTCACATCATTCATTTCTATAGGCAATGCAACCCTGGTCCCTTCATCATGGCTGGATCTATTCTGGGTCCTCAAACCTACTTGTATGGATTCCCACTCACAATAGGATTGGATTGTGGACACCATCCACCAAACTGGTTATTTGTGCACAACAGACCAAGATTCAGTTCCACAACTGTGGCCATGGAGAGGAGTGGAAGAACTGTTACATACATCAGTAGGGCATAATACTGACAAAGAAAAAATGTTACTGTGTTGTTCTCCATTCAAGCATACAACTGTACCAAGTTAGCATAGAACTCAAATAAATTGTTGCTGGAATTTTCAAATTACAGCCCAGAGGCTTGTGATAAGACAGACACTTCAATAGATTTGAACTTGTACCTTGTGAGGGCTAGGTCAACTTTACACATATTCTACGTACTTGTGCTTGTGGGAAGGTGACACTCACAGTCACAATGAACCCTGTGTATCGCCGATGTTTGGGCAGGTCATCTTCAAGCTTCAAATTGGCTCGATTTCATTTGAACCTGGATTTGGAATCACAATGAGGTGGGTTTAATTCTACCCCAATGACTCTGAATTGATTTAGTTTAATGTTCTTCTGGGCTTTTCCAGCTCGAAGTGACTGATCAATGCAGGGTTCAATATTTTTGTTGAGCATGACAAACAGAGTATCCTCCATGATTGATTCAGAATATGAATTGTAGGTTTTTCATCCAGTCTATAGAGATGAATTTTGTGGAACGTAGTGTGGTCTGTATGCTAGTGGAGAGCTCTTGACCTATGGCACCAACCACAGTGTAGTGTTGCCAGAGTTCAGTTCTGAACTAGTCTCGTAGACAGACACTATAACAAATATGTGCTTGCAAGCTCATATGTTATAGTCTGTTGACTAAGGTGAGTGTTTGATCGGTGATGGCCTTATTATATAATCACAAAAGTTCATGGCCACAAAAGCACCATTTCTGCCGCATGTTTGCCCCAAATTCCGCTTTGCACTATCTATTGGAAAGGAAAAGAATTGGACTGTCGATGTCTGTTCACCACTGGACAGTAATGATTAAATGATGTGAAAGTCTTGGTGGCTGTCATCTTTGCGGTGTTGGGATTCTATGATGGACGAGGCGAAAATTGGCATCCTGACCTGACAGAACTGTTGAATACTTGTCTTTAAACGATTTGGCTTCTTAAAGCTTTCTCCAAAGGTGACTCAGGCAGAGACGGAAAGGGACCGAGAATTCAAAGTCCGATGATTATATAATAACTTTATCACCAATCAAGCCCCACCCGATAAATTCCAGACTAGTTCTGAACCCTTCCCGAACCTAAACCAAACCTGAACTACACCTAAATTTGGGTTTGAACACTCCAAAAAAACTGAACTGAACCCCAGGCGTGGTTCTGGGTTCAGAGGTTTTGATTTTTTCCAAACCTGTGCAAACAGGTTCAAACCGCAACCATTTGGGGCTTCAAAAACAACAAATTCTTGCTGAAATTTCAAAATTTTATGAGGTTTACCCACCAAGTGATTCACCGAGACCATGGTTGTTTCAGCTGTGGGCCCTGCATTGCCATAAATATCTATGAGATTGGAGTGGAGGTGATAAAAGTAAACACATTTCGGAGTGATTGTTGAATATGAAAATTTGCCTCACAGTTCAGCTTAAATGAAAGTGGATGGGTGGGGAGGGATATTTTAATCCCCAAGCCTCTTTCATACCATTGAAAAGTAGCTGAGAAAATTTTGCAGTTTATTGAGGTTCAAACCTTACCTGAACCTGAACCGAACCCATGTTGCACCAAACCCAAGGTTCAGTGCAGGGTTTGGGAAATTCCCCGAACCAAACCTGACCAGAGGTTTGGGGTCTGGGAAATTTTGCAAAGAACCAAACCTAACTGAAAACCCCGGCAACACTACCACAGTGACCATCATCAGATTGAAGGAGCTCAAGGAATTGACAGGCCCTCTCCTGCACACTCACATTGAGTTCACGTACTGCTACAAAGACCAAGCCAGCTGGTTTTACCTTCTGTTGTGATTCCATCGCAGTGGAGGCACTTTGTACAATCTCAAACTCCTCACCGACGTGAGCAGTCATTGTGTTGCTGTCAGAGGAACCCCCGCTCTGCACGCCTTTCCGGCTTTTTCTCTGGCTTCCGCTCTGGCCTGCGCTCCGGCCATCCCTCCGGCTAATGCCCCCGACCTTCCACCCGCCCATTCTCGTTGGCACGTGCTATGCGACCAGGCCCATGATCATTGTAGATACTTCCGGACATGTGCTACTGGGTAGTTACTAATTCATATATAAGGTTTCACCTAGCGTGGGAATCCTCATCCTTTCTTCTCTTCGGATTCCCCCGCTAGGTGCGTAGTATTCCCACTCCTGTATTATAGTACCCATATTTATACTTCGGATTCCCCCGCTAGTTTCCGTGCCCTGCACCGAGCTTAAGGTTGCCCTTACAGTTGCTGCATTTAGTTTCCATGCAGGCCTCACTGGAGCTGCTGTGGGTCCTCTAGTGCTGTTGTTGCAGAAGAAAGGGGAGAAGCTGGGGTATCTCCAGCCATTTGAGAATGATGGAATTATGGTTGCGAGTATCAGGCAGCTGCTGGGAGGAAACGGAAAAGGTGCCAGAGCACTGGTAATTGGTGCTTTGTGAAGGTGCAGAAGAGGCACAGTTGATCTCTTCAGAAAAATCAGTCTTGAAGAGTTGGTGCCTCTGATTCTCTACTCCAAACTGACAAACTGATTCTGTGCAGAGATTATATTGTCAAGTGAGATCTAGACGAAACCATCAAGGGTGGCCCATTCCAGGAAATTCTAAATGTTGCCATTTTTTGTCAACTGCATTCATCTCAACAGCCAAATACCATCTTTTATAACGCAGGATCAGATTATCGCAGCAGGACCAAAAAGGGAGCTATCTGTCATCGTCAATGTCAGTTGCGATACAACCAACCCCTTCAACCCAATTCCGATCTCCAGCATCAACACCACTTTTGTAGAACCTATGGCTGCCATGGGCATAGGGTGAGTAACATTTCATACGGGGCTAGTTAAGCTATATTGAACATTGGCTATCCAGTGCTGGGGAAACCCCATGCTTTCGGTGGGGTCTATTGACCACCTGCCGTTGCTCCTTCCCTGAGAAGCATCTGAGCAATTGACACAGATCTACTGCCCTGACAAACTGCATGTGTCTGCCAGACCAATGTGGAGAAGCTGTTCAAGGAAGAGGTTGCTGCTGCCACCGCTGTTGTTGGGGCTTGATAGAGTTCTCAACAACATATAATAATTCTCTGCTTATTCAGAGCATGCAGAATGAGGTTGCAAGTGGGAAGAGTGTGGTTGAAGATTACATTTGTCTTGCATGGATGTGATCGGAATTTGTGACTTTGGGCTATGTGATGAAAGTATGATCCTGATATTGGAGAGTTCTGTGTGCTTTGGGAACCGTTGGTCAATGTGGAGGTAAAGGTCAGATGCATGTGGTTGTGTTGAGATTGGTTGAGAAATCAGCTATCAGAAGACTGCTGTTGGCCGAACAGACCTTGTTTGCAACCACGATCTGCTTTTTGCGACTGCAGCATTAGTTGGGTGAGTAACTCAAATTCCGCACAAGTCCTTGGAGCAGAAACACAGGAGGAAACCCCAGGTAGGAGGACACAAGTAAATCAGAAGAAACAACAATCCGGCCGAAGCTAGTGCTGTTGGATCCAGGCGCAGTGGCATATTCATTGCAAGGACTAGGACCTTGCTCTTGTAAAGCTCTCTTCCCCTGGAAAAGCAATTGGAGCCACCAGACAGGAGGTGGGGCCGGGTCGGACCCTTGGTGAGACACTCATGACACCGACTCCCGGGCTGGACCAAGGCAGCTCGAGCCCAGAGACCCCAAAACAATAACTTTTCGTCTCCGAGAACGAGGCAAGATGGGTCGAAATCCAGCCATTTCTTCTCTCTGTTGGCTACCAACTGCGCCCCCGCTACGATCCCAACTGGGTGCCATCTTGGTGGACTTTGGGGATTCAAGTAAAAAGGAGAAGACAGACTTGAGACACTGACAGACATCAAATTCACAGGGCAAGCTGCATCTTCTGTACGCTACCGGCACTAGTTGACTTGTGATGCGGGTCTTTTAGGCCTCGCCAGGCTGGAGACAAGCGCACACGGACGTCGAGTCCGGTGCAGCTAGGTCGACAGGAGGCGCCGACTCAGGCCCTCCCCGCTGTTGTAACGCTTCAGCTAACGGCCTTGTCACCCGAGGCCGGAGCTCCATTGATATTGTATCTCGAGGTGCTGCGAGAGCAGTTCTACAGGTGCTCAGCTATCCAGCGGGTCCGGGGGTGTTGAGCACCTAATCTTCTATCGTCCACATAGAGGAAGCAAGTAAAAGAGTAATCGATCATGTAATACGTGATCTCGGAACAATAGGCCAGGTAGTCTACTATGGGTATAAGTTCTATATTACAGTATCAAGAAATAGTAGCGCTGGCCGCGTCCATGGTGTAAGTATGTACCGTCACAGAGCCCCCCATGCGGGTAGCGTTACTGTGTTGTCTGCCGATTCTACAATGCCCTTGATTCCTATACACTTCAAATGAAGGCGGAGCCCTAGCCCCGCGGGTCTCGACCCCACAACATGTATCACCCCGTGTATGGCCCCATCCCCGAGTTGTCGTCATCCCAGGCTGTCCAATGGCGAGGAGCGTCGAGCATTTCATTATCCTCCTCCTGAACTGGAGAGGGCTGCTCCGTCTCCTCCTCGGTCTGATCAGCAGGCGCTGGGATGGCCGAACTTGATGCAGCCATGGATGGCGCAAACAAGACGGGTCCTTGTAGACTGGGTGCCGCTGCCGTGCCTGCCGACTCTGCCTCCATCTGGGTGTCAATTTCTGCGTGCATAGCCGCCAGCTCCCTCTGCAGCCGTCCCGCTCTGTTGCCTCGTCGGACCCTTTTACTCCTGGTACACCCGTGGCCGCCGAAGTACGGCCGTCGTGATTTGGGGGGTCCCTGTCGATCAGGTTCTGAATTCGTGATGGGAGAGTGGCAGGATCCGGGCGAGTGGCGAGGTAGTCAGCCAAAGATGGTCGTGGCTGCAGAGCGTGTGCGGGATTCCAAGGCACTTGCTGATGAGGCGGATACGGCGCGAGGGTTTGCGGCGGGGGCGGCGTGGGCAGCCATGGAGCCCATGGTTGCGGCGGGGGCGGCAAGGGTGGCCAGGGAGTCCAGGGTTGCGGCTGAGGGCGCCGCGGGTGGCCAGGGTGCCCATGGTGCAGACCCTCCTGCGTTCCAGGAGAGGGGCGGGTGCCAGATGAGCGGCCAGTGGAAGCGGCTCCAAACGAAGCGGCCAACAGTAACATTTCCACTCCGCCCAGTTGATCAGCCAGGGAGGATGGCGGGTTTGTCAGTCTCTGCGCCAGAGGTATTGGAATCGTGGAGCGAGAGGAGGATGGCCCCAACAAGTGTTCCTCCAACGACGGCTTCCTCGGACCCTTCCCTTTGTCCCTCATGGCTTTGGGTTCGGACAGGGGAAGTCTGCCTGAAGATGCTGCTCCTGGCGCAAAGCCCGCTGTTGACGATGCCGATGACGAACTTGAGGACGGAGTCGTCGCGGAGGGTCCAGGGACGACGACGTTCCGCTCCACGGGAGCCAGTGCCAGTAGTCCAGGCGCTCGCGCTGATGGGTGGATGAGCGACTCCGTTGAGTCTTCAGTCGAAGTTTCCATTGCGATAACGGGTGCCGTGCCTATTACAGCACTTTCCTCCTCCCGCACAGGAAACCTCCCCGTAGAGACGGGCGGCATTCTGGCATTCCATTCCACGTCCAAGGTACCGCCCCAATTCTGAGCAGCGGGTTCCGCGCTCAAGACTGGAAAAGGCCTCTGTGCGGATGGGCGCGTTACAGCAGGCGCGGGCAGAGCTGGAGTATATGGAGGAGCGGGCGAGTCATCATCCTGCTCCTCCTCTTGTAGCCACACGTCCGTTGTGTACAGGGCTGCCTCGTCGAACTCCCCATTCAGTTGAAACTCCACGCGCAAATTCTTCCAGACTGCCCCCAACGCTCCAAAGCCCCTTCGTCCGGTCGTGACGTCGGTGAAATGAACCCAGGAAGGTTTGGGCCGAGATGCCCTCGTTGACGTCGGATATGGTAACGACGTTTGACGCCGGGTTTTCTGGTTCCACCCTATCTACTTCCATGCCGTTCTCCTCGTCGGAGGAGTATACACCCTCCATGTCTCCCTCGTCCAACGCTTTGACCTTCCCTGCATTCATGGAACTGCTCTTTTCGTCAATGAGGGGCAGCCGTAAGTAATGAGGCGCCTCCACTCGCTTTCCCCTGTATTTATTTGCCTCCTTCTGTGAAGGATACATCCAGTGCGATGGCTTCTTCGGAATCCAGCGGTTACCTCCATCCACAAAGAAAGGGTACCGCGGAACGGGGGATCCGAAGTGTTCCCAGTCCAGAAGGCCAGGGGGCGGGTTGAACCGACCAAAGTACAGACGCCTACCAAGTGCGCGGTCGTACTAGCACTTCGATTCCAGTTGGGCCTTCTTGCCTTTGAAAATCCAAGCGCGATCCTCTTGAAGCTCCTGCAACTCCCACTTTTCCCATTTCCCGACCCAGTTGGAAGGAATGGCCGGGGGGGAGATCCAGGGTACTCGATCGATGGCGATGACCCTCCATTCTACCATGGGCGCCGCCAGACGATCGTTCAAGGCGGCTGGTGCCGGTAGTACGTAGACCGGGGGCGGCGGGGCCGATGAACTCGAGGCCGACTCATCATCCTCAGAACCGGTCTCATCGGAGTCCTCCTCGCTCGACTCTACAGGTGCTGCTGCTGAAACAAGCGCTCCTGAAGCCGTACGCACACCCCTCCCTCCGGCTGTCATCCTTGCGAATTGCCTTTGAGGACGAGGCGTCCAAGGTGCTAAGGTGTTCATGTAGATTGAAGATGAACGGGCCTCGTCCCTGGGATGGGTCGCTACATGTTCCCCCTGACCATCCTCTCGTCGGAAAAGCGAGTCCAGTCGTCCCTGCTCTTCCGCCAGCAGCTGGTACTTGTTGAGTCGCACGAGGTACACGATGTCCGTTCCTTCGACAAAGTTGTGGAACGTCGGAGGGTTTGGTGCAGCCGAGAGAGGGACCATAGTCTCTGGGGGAAACTCGTGCACTATGAAGCAGGGTACTTTCTGCTGCATGAACAGCAGTACCCCCACCTCCTTCATCCCGTTGACCCATACACCTATTTGGTCGTCATTGGCAACGGGCAGAGTGGCTTCCCGAAGATCCCATACGTCCACCAGGGGATACTCTCGCTGCATTTTCACCATCTCCACCCAGGCTTCCATCTCCCGCAAGCCCCGTTGGAATGCCACCCCCAGGTCCACCGCATCATCCCACCTACGAACACCTAGCAGCGATTGAAAGCGCGCTTCGGTGCAGTAGGCCGGTCGTCTCACCCAGGTAGTAGATCCAGCACGGTGTAGAAGAGGGATTGGTCCGGGGGGTAGACCAGAGTGGTGAGGGTCGAGTATATACCCTACGCTGCAGAGGTGAAACGATATATGTACTATAGGACTCGAATAAAATACTCAGCTTTGGTTTGGTAAGTCAGAAACTCTTCGACCCGTCTCTAGGTCGCTCGTACTCGATGTTGTTGCTCGGATTCGTTCGGACTCAGGTAGGCAAGATGGGGGGAGAAAGCAAGGGAGAGATCCCCTATATGTTCAATGCCGATCGCATGTTACATGAGAGGGGTGGCTGAAACGCGTTCTCTTGCGTCACCAGAGCCCAACTAGAGCCGATGCAAGAGTACAACGAGACAGGTAGATAAAGAGTCCATGGAGAGAGAGAAAAAAAAGAAACTACACACTAATCACATCTTTGAACCAAAACCTGCCGGGGAATGCGCAAAGACAGATAGAGAGACAAGCGCTGCCCCGACAGACGCCTGCACTGGATGGCCCAAGTCCAGTGCGAGTCGATCTCCAGCGCACACCGAGCAAGCCAGGTCCTCCGAGTGTGAGTTCGTGCGGAGTTTGTACAAACAGATGGTATGTAGTTCGTGTGTTCTGAGAAAAGATAAAATATATGTGAGTATGAGGACGTATATGAGAGAAAGGAGATGGAGATATATATGAAAAACACCCGGCCCGTGGTCCCAACTCGAAGATATCGCGATATGCCGGTAGTGTTCGTTCTTGAAGTGGACACGTGACTGGGCTGGAATTCGTGAGGACATGCGCGTCGCGTGGAGATGTAACTTGGGAGGTGAATGGTATCCTAGAACTGGAGGAGAGGAGAGGGAGATCAGAAATACAGAGAGTAAGAGGCGAGTAGGAAAAGGGTGGATGTTAACTCCCGAGGAGGAGCTCATATGTAACACCTAGTGGCGTAATATCAACGAGCGTGCCGATCGGCACTTCCACAACGGAACCCAGATTGGAGGGAGCATGTACGCATTTCCAACATGAGCATGACCGACCGCAAACTTTGAATGAAAGAGGTTTCCCATACTCCTTCCGTGGCGTTGAGAGGGGAGGGGTTCCAGCCTTCAATTAAGGGCTTGAAGGCCGGGTACGCTAAATCGCGCGAGGGAACCGCGGAGACGCGCCTGATGAATGGCCAGTGCGACGTGGTCTCCAAGAAGTACTGGGGACAGTACATGCAGTCGTGCTTGCCCGAGTGACCATCGTAACATTGTTGCAAGACGTCTAGCGCGGCCTTGGTCGCTGGTTCAGGGACGCGCTCACCCAGGAGGAAGGGGAGCTGCGTCGAATTCGGCGACCAGAGCTCGAAGACTCGATCTCCTATCTTGACGATCCTGGCCGAGAGCCTGGGGAACTGCTTGAGGTCGAAACCCATGGACGAATTGATGTTGGGGACGTCCAGATACCCCGCTGCACAAGAAATGCGGGAGAGTGGCCATCCTGTGGTTTGCGGTTCAGAGCGGGCATGGTGGTTATGACGAGGGAAGAGGGAAGACCGCTTAGGTGACCGTTTCGCGCTCACAGGTTCGGAGCAGCGGACGTTCACTTCAGTGGCAAGTGAGAGTAGGAAGAAAGAGATGAAGTTGCCACGGTATCTAACACATGCTTCCGTTCCCACGCACGGATCCTCGTCGAAACTATGTGGCTTCGGTCTTTGTCGGCCGACTCGATCGTCCGTTTTTCAAGTCAATTGATGAAGCCGCAAATATTCGCGCTTCAGCGCCGGCACATTGCGTAAATCTCTCTCGGAGACCCAGGTATCATCCGCCGGCCCATATCCTTCCCAGCGAATACGGAACATCCTCTGGTTTCCATCCTTCCTAGGACGCACTGTGTGCCCAATGATGGCTTCCACCACATACTCCTCTGACGCCTTCAAATACTCCCGCGTATCGGGTAGCATCATCCTTTCCCCGAGCTCCTCTCTGGAGACATGATACTTTCGCAAATGTTCCAAGTTGAAGACCGGGTGCATGGAGTAGGTGTCCGGTAATCGCAAGCGATACACCACCGGATTAATCTTCTCCATTACCTCAAATGGCCCTATGGTGCGCTGCACTAGTTTGTGCCCCGTGCCCTGCACATCGACTAGTTCCAGCAAGTGGGGGTTGACCAGCACGTAATCCCCTTCCTCGATGCTCTCCATAGGACACCTGCTTTTGTTATAAGCGCGAGCCTGTCTCTCCTGTGCCAACACCACTGCGAGATCTCGCGCAGCCTTTCGGTGACTCTCCAGGGCCTCTATGAAGTCCTCACCCTTCTGACTGGGCAGAAAAGGGCGAGCTACTGGATCCCCTCCTGGGTTCATGATTCCAGCGGCACCTCTAGGGTGGTAGCCGAATAGCAAAAAAGTTGGGGCTGTAACCAGTAGAGCCATGGACGTTGGAATTGTAGGTGAACGCTATCTCCCCCAGCCACTTGGCCCACGAGGAACGATCTGCAGCGACATAAGCGCGCAACATCTGTTCTATTGTGGCGTTGAGGATTTCGGTTTGACCATCCGTTTGAGGGTGATGAGCAGAGGACAAGGCCAGCACGCTTCCGTACTGCAGCGTAACCGATTGCCAAAAGGCCGTGGACCATCTCTTGTCGTGGTCCGATATGATGCGCTCCGGCATACCGAAGACGTTCACCACCCTCTCCACGAAGAACGCAGCAAATCCTTCTTGCGTCAAGTGAGTGTGGGTGGGGATCATAACCGTGAACCAAGTCAGCTTGTCCACAATGGCTAGGATCACTGTAAACTTTTCCTTCCCCGAGGGAGGCAAGCCTGTGATGAGGTCTAAGGACACCGTGGTGAACGGGCGAGGGGGAATGTGCGCTGGCCTCAATCCGCCCATCTTTTGTCGATGATCCACCTTGATCTTCTGGCATACGTCGCAGGTCGACGCGAATTCATCAGCGTCTTTCGTGAGTGTCGTCCAGAAGAACAGTTCCCGCAGGCGGTTAAGGAATTTGAAGGGCCTGGCGTGGGCGCTTTCATGAGGAGATTCGTGAATCCATCGAAGTATGAATTGTATCTTCGAGCGCGGGACGCACAGCCGGTTCTTCCAGTCCGCATCCACGAAGTAGAGAAGACCGTCGCGACCTTTCTGGAAGTGAGATGGCGTGAGCACCCTCTCGGGGCTGGTCGCCTCCTCAGTATATCGGTCTTTGAAGTACGGATCCTCCTGGTATCCCAGGATAAATTTGTCCTTCACTTCTTGAGACACCAATACCAACAAGTGAGAGCGCTTGTTCCAGTCCTCTTCATCTTTGTCTGGCCGCGCTCCAGCGGGATAGGTCCAGTGATCGGCCTGTTTGAAAGGGAAGAGGTTGTCCAGAGCTGCGGCGTCATCGCGCTCATTAACCTCCTCTCTTGCCTTCATCATCCCTTCCCGGTCCGGTGCTGCGACTTCATCGTGCTCCGGCATCCCTTCGTCTCCTTCCATCGCCTCCTGGGCCTTCTGGTGTCTCGTCTGCACGGGCAGTGCGTATTTATCCACTGCGTCCTCCCACCACCAAATAGCAAATGCGGCCTTCTTGGCTGGCGCAAAAGCCCCTCGGTCTTCCATCCTCTGCGCTCCCTCTCGCCTTTCCTCATCCGGTACAATCGTCCCACGATCGTCTTGAACAGGAGACTCGTGCGGCGACACCCGCGGAAGTCTTGAAAGCGGGTCCACATTCGAGTGTACCCGCCCCGGCCTATGAATGATCTTAAGTCCGGGATACGCCGTGAATACCGCCCCCCACGCCGTGAGTCTTCTGTTCGCATTTTCGTACACCCTTGCCCATTGCAAGGCCGCATGGTCCGTTACCAGAATGACCTGCTCTCCCTCTATGAATGGCTGGAAGTGCACCAGCGCTTCCTTCGCTCCCAGAGCTTCCCTTTCCGTCGCGCTGTAGTTCCGCTCAGCGGATTTCAAACTCCTGCTCCAGTAGGCGATTGCGCGCTCGACGTGTACCACCGTTTCGTCCAGCGTAACACCCCACACATCTTCCTTCCCTATCTCCTCCACCTCCTTCATCAGCGTCGTGAACAGCTTAGGCACCGGCGCCTTCGCATCCCAAGCGGTTTGTAACCTATTGTACGCCACCGTGCCCTTCAAGTCAGCTACCCTGATAGGTTGAACTTGTTGCAAACTAGTTCCTATCGCGTAGTCGGAGGCGTCCGTGTACAGCCTATGAGGGGTCCCTTGGATTGGATGTCCAAGTATTGGTGCAGCCAATAGAGTGTCCTTGGCCTGCAAGAATGCAATTTCATGCTCCGCTCTCCATTCCCATTTGGATCCTTTTGCCAGCAGGGAGAACAAGGGCTTTGCGATGAATGCGTAATATGGAATGTAAGTGAAGAAGTAGTTGATCATCCCCAGAAATTTCTGCAGCTCCAGCACAGACGTTGGTCTTGCCAATTCCTGTATCGCTGCCACCTTCTCCTTGTGAGTTGATAACCCCAGCCTCGATACTTTCTGCCCCAGGAGGAGTATCAAGGAGTAACCCACGAAGCATTTCTTCGGCTCCAACGTGATCCCAGCAGCGGTTATCGCGCTCAGGACCTTGTCAAGATGCACTAGATGCTCTTCCCAGGTCTTCGAGAAGACTACGATGTCGTCGATGTACACCAGCGTGAATATCCAGAGGTAGGGCGCAAGCACCCCTTGCATAATCCGTTGGAAGATAGAGGGTCCGTTCCTCAACCCGAATGGCATGCACTTGAACTGCCATAGCCCCTGATGGGATCTGAAGGCCGTCTTTTCCCGAGCCTCCTCTTCCATCTTGACCTGATTAAAGCCGGCTAAAGCGTCGAAAGAGGATAGAACTTGAGCTCCAGACAAGGCTTGTATGATGTCCGATTGCCTTGGTATGGGGAATTCGTCGGCCACCGTCTCCGCATTGAGCTTGCGATAATCGACCGCGAGTCGAGGTTTCCCATTGCGGAATACCACCATACACAGAGCCCCCCAAGGACTGACGGAGGGCTCGATTATGTCGCGCTCAAACCAGAGGTCCATTTGTTTGTCGATCACCTCCCATTTTAGAGGAGAAGCGGCATACATGGGAACCGATATGGGTTGTGTCCCCAGCTTCAACGGAATCGGAGCCTTATCCGTCACATGTCCCAGTCATCCACCCACTCCGAATGCAGCCGCATTATGGCGCAAAACGTCGTCCAGTCTCGGGCGGATGTGGTCTGGTACATCGGATCCCATATTCACCATCTGCGCGATGTCCTCCCCTTCCCGCAGTCCTACGAAGTCGCCGGGTAACGCAGTTGTCTTCGGGCCCCAATCCTCGTTGTCGTTTAGCTGGTCGTCCACTCCCGGCCTTTCCTTGGGCAAGCTCTCTGGATCCTGCGCGCGCTGTGTTTCCTTGATCACACGTGCTAACGCTTCCGCCGATGCCGTGAACTTCTCCCTCTCCTCCTCATTTTTAGGAGTATCCGTGTAATCGGCTGGGTCCTGTAGTCGGCCCACTATGTCACCAGCGCGAATGTACCAAGGGCGAGTGCTCGGATTGGCGATCGGCAGGAAAGGGGATTCGGAGTTTATGAAGGTAGAGGGGGCTGCCATTACGCTCTCGTCTTCGGTAGCAATAACCACTTTTTCCATGAGCCATTCCTTCTTTCCTTCGAATGGACCTGTGACTGGGACGTTATGGACTGTCCAAGCGGTGAGCACGGGGGGGGCTTCCAGTTTCTCTTCACGACATTTGCGAGCCTTGGATCTCTGGTACGTCTTCCTCCAGACTCCGGGCAGTAGGCGCTTCATGGACTTAGCCATGCTTGCTTGCCGTATTTCAAAGCCCAAGTCAACAGAATGCGCTGACGAGGCTGCTATGACGTGCCTCAATTGTCCTACTTGCACTTCGCAGTGCCCAGTCGCGGAGCGCTTGATTCCGAGCTCGTACGCGGATTGGAAGTCCTCTCCCAGTAGAGGGGAGACCTTCATGTTGCGAACGACGTAAGCCTCCAGGTCGAAGCGGATAACTTCTCCCTCCGTGTTGACCATGTAGATGGAGCATTTGACGTATCCCAGGACTTTAGCCTGCCCGGTGAGATGATAGAGAGACATGCGGATTCCCTCCCGCTGTTTAGGCAGCCCGAGAGCCATCCAGAACTCCTCCGACATTAAAGTGATATCCGCTCTGGAGTCCAGACGAGCCTTGACCTCCTCGTTCGCTAGAGACCCAACGCGGACTTTGACATGGAGAGCTCTCGCTCCCAAAGATCCTAGTCCGTCTGGGAGTTGCCACGCTTTGGGTCAATCCTTCGTTGTCTTGGCTCGAGGGTAGCTCTGCTACATGAGCAACCTTGCGGAGGATCCGTCGAGGCAGGAGAGCAGGTTCATCACTTTTTACCGCTTTCCCTTTGTCCTTGCTTGACTTTCCCTTCACGAAAGCATCATGGCGCCGACGATTCCAATTGAAACCCCGGTACTCAATGTGAGCTGCTTTAGCTTCGCAGTCTAGCGCATCAACAACGAATACATTCTTGGAGACTTCAGAACTTTCAGAATCGTCACTCGAGTAAGCGGAAGACAGGACTTTTGATTCCACGAGCATAGCTAGGTATTCCAGCCTTTCCTTCTCCTCCTCAGCCGGGTCTATGTCGACATGGATAAGCATCGCCTGCTTCAGCACCACCCACTTCCCGTAGTGCAAGCAGTCGCGCGCTACATGTTTCAGGCTAGTGCAAATATAACACTCGCCGTTGGGAGGTCGCACGCTAACTTTGGAGTCGTTTCGGGCGAAGGTGTAGCCGTTGATCGTCTTGCCTCCCGGCCAGTCCGGGCGCGAGGGACCTGCCTCACAAGAACCCCCTGTCCGCGGCACCCAGTGCCGATCGACTGCCAGATCCGTCTTGTCCTCCTCTTCCTCTCTTCCCTCAGGCTCCTCCTCCTCTTCCACCCCTACTTCGGCTGTGTGAGCCCTGGGGCGGAACCGGGCACGAGGAGCAGCGCTAGGCGCGCTCAACTTCGATAGGAGCTGGTCCACTTTGGTCGACAAGAGCCATATAGACATCAGCGCCGCTTGACTATGCTGGGCTACAGCCATTAGAGAGTCGATGGTGGGGCACAGACGCTCGTTGATCTCCTTGTTCCAATCGGCCGGCTGGGTACGGATGAGGCATGACACCGCAGTAGGACCATCGTCTCCGTCCGAAAATATGAAGCGGTGGTACTGGGCCCGTCGCTGGAAGAAATCCATGGGGTCCTCCGATTCATGTCCTCGCTGCCTGAACTTCATCTCCTCGAACTCCTTGTTGCGGTCTCGCACCCATTGATCTGTGAGGTAGGTGCGACGCAGGTTGTCAAGGAGATGTGGCCAATCCTGGCTGAACTCCTGGCGGGCGGGTCCAGGCAACAATGTCCACCATTTCAAAGCGCGATCAGTAAAACGCGAAGGAGCCATCTGCCCTAGTTGACGTTCCAGGAGCGGGCTGAGCATGGCTAGAGAGGACATGGTAATGACATAGAGGATGATGGTTTCCCTTTTCCCATTCCAAGAAGGCACCACCAATATGTTGAGCTTGCTATTGAGCTGCCACTGCGCAGCGCTCACAGGGTCTTGCCCCGGAGCAGCTAGATCTCCTCTCCTTCCTCCTCCTCCGCCTCCGCCTCCGCTGCCTCCACCTCCACCACCCCATCCTCCGCCTCCTCCTCCTGAGCCATCACCGCCAGATCCGCCTCCGCCCCCTTTTCCTCCGGTAGGATCTCTTCTCAATTGACTTATCTAGCCCGGAGGGATATTTCCCGAGGGAGGACCGTTCGCCGGACTCTCCTTATTACTTCCCGTGCCGTCCTGCCCCCCAGAGCGTTGAAATTGGTAGCTCGTTCAGTTCCCTTGTTCCTGGGAAGAGTGAACGGGGACTTGCATCACCGATGGCCCCCCAATGATAGAGGCGGCTGAACGGGTGTCCGGGATGAAGCCCTGTCCAGGGAGACGATGGACGGCCAATAGAGATACCGAGGGAGGTGGAGGGAAGACAAAATGCACTCCCAAAGGCACCGATTCTGCAGGCGGAGCCGCATTCTGAGATGCGCTCACTCCTACGGATGGTTCCTTCATGGGACCTTCCTTGAGGGTCGGTATAGAGTTACGACGTCGGTAGTAGCGTTCCCACGGTTCCTCCCCTAGCCTTCGGATCATACTGATTCAAGCAGCATCGTCTATCATCGCCGTCCTCAGTGCATAGTCGGGTCGCAATAGCAGCTTATACATCTCATGTGTCGGATGCTGCGTCCCAAATTCACGTCGCACTTCGGGCAACGTCGAGTCAGCAGAACTGACGATGTCGCTCCAATCCTCGGTCGTGAGTGTATGTCAGATCCGCTGGAAATAGGTGAGGATGTGCTTGTTTCCGTTGAATAGGCGCCGCTGCAAGCACGAAAGCATGAACCTTAGCTCAACTTCAAGCGCGCTGTGTTCCAGTAGACACAGTAGACCAAAGTCGGGGTCTAATGAGAAGCTCATATGAGGGTCTTTTCCCAGGAAAATCGTCAAAGCCTCCAGGATTTGCTGGACCACAACTACAGCGTGCGCGGTGCGACTGAGAGGTTCCAGACCCAAGCAGAAGAACTGTTTCGACAGAGTGGGGTCGGTGAAGCCGAAGCAAGGGACAGTCTCCGCATCCAGTTGCACTACTTCCTGGATGAGCTGCCCCAAGAAGTCCCATTCGAACTGGCGATGAGGCTTGTCGTAGCGGACCAAGGCATCTCGAAGGGCAACCGTTTTGGAGGGGTCCATGCTCAGGATCTCCCCTCTCACAGCGTCGAATTCCGTCAGAGGATCATCCTGTTCGGGATCCTCAGGGTAGTATGGCTCGTGATAGCGGGCTACCGACACCATTAATGGCTCCCGATAAACCTCAATTGATCGTCCCAGTCCGCTAAAGACCCTGATCTCGGAGGAGGATTTCGACTTGAGGGCGGCGGTAATGCTCTCGCCTTCCTCGCCCCCCTCCATCTCCATCCCATTCCCAGTACTGGTTGGGCCCAGATCAGACTCCTCTGATAGTTCGGTCGACAACATAGGAGGGTGCAGCTTCGGGGAGGGTACCGGCAAGTTGGGCGCGCTCATCTCGGGGAGAGCAGCGTTTCCACTCACCGGAGCCAGAGGAATTACGTCTGGCGCTGCTTTAGGCGAAGCGCGCTCAGACAATCCTCCAGCTCCCATTTGCGACCCTCCAGTGGAGGGTGGTCCTCGTCTCCCTTCTTCAGTCATATGCGAAGGCATTGTCACGTGCCGTGACTTCACATCCTTTTCGGACGCCATCGGACTCCGACGATCTCCGATCCCGATTATATCCGACACTGCCTTTCTGTATTCGCCCTTGTCCTATTGGTTCGTACTACATATGATTCCCTCTGACTCCTAGGTTACGCCTTATGCTTCTCCATCACGGAGCCACCGGAAACCCGATGATATCCGAGTCAGCTTGACTTCACTTGACTCATAACGACTCAGTCCATCACGGATCCACTCGGAACTCCGAAGCTCCGGTACTTACATTATATCCCCACTAATACTTTACTCTCGTATAAATACAAGCCATGTCGGTAGTTAGACTTCAGTTTGAATATCGACTTAGTCTGCCCTATACTCTTCCTCTCGGACTCCGTCCTCCTCCGAGTCTCTCTCCGAAATTGGGCACCAGGCGTAGAGAAGGGCGCAGCGCACGAGCTGAAGCCAAGCCTTTCCCTTCCAGTATACGGGTTCGGTATTCCGTTCGGACTCCGATACTTTCCCTCTACATCTCAACCACTTCGTCCTGCTTATACGCACTTCATCTCTCAGGCGTATCTTGGTCTTCCGTCGGATCCCGATCGGGAACCGGTACTTGACAGGCATTCGCGGAGCGGCACCTCCGAAGGGAGTCATCTTGGGTGCGGGAGTCTTGAGGTCTTTGGCGGCCGGCATCGCAGGGGAGTTTAGGAGTCCTATGTACGCGGTTATAGGTCCTAGCATAGCTGCTCGAGGAGGCACGGGTTTAGCGGGGGATAAACCGTGGTTCTTGGACTTGTCCACAGGTCCTTTCGAGTTCCCCGCAGCAGCACAACGAGGAGAGAAGCTGGAGGTAGAGGAGGGAGCGGAAGGGGCCCCTCCTGTCGATGTTCTCTCCAATCGACCCGCTTGTCGAGTCGATGCGGCTCGGTCGATGACAGGGTTTGGGTTTTGGTGATCGAATACTAGGTCGAAGGGTCCCCTAGAGGTTTTGCGACTTTGCGACATTCCGGAGGGAGGGAGCGACTAGAGGAGGGATAGAGGAGCGGCAATATATGCGCTCACTCCTCCCGTCCCTGAGACGTCGGCTAAGTCTCCTTGGTATCCATTCTCCCCATCTGTATAGCTCCGCAAGGTATCCCACACGCACCCATGCCCTGCACGGCGCAGCGAAATCGAGGTCCCGCTCCTCGCGCTCCTGAGTGGGTGGAACGGGACTTTGAGAAGATGAATAGTGGATCAACCACGTGATCGGCTTTTTGGAGCCGATCAGCGAGTTTGACACAGAAGTATAAGTCAGTATACTCTGTGCCACGCTCTCGTCCACGGCAGGACCCATCCACGGATCCTCCACAAGCGCCGTGCCGAGTCTCGCGATGCGCGGGGGGGGGGGGGGGGGTTCGAGACATCTCAGTGCTCGCCTTTCGGTTGAGCGCTTCCTAGATGCCTCGTCCCTGATGGGCTGAGCGATCTTCTTCGGCATTCTTCAGCGTGTCTAGCACGCTGAAGGAATGGCTAAAGATTCAATTGCCTCCCCGTCCTCTAGGGCAGGACAGCCAGCAGCTCACTCTCCATAGAGCTGAGCGCTTCTGCCCGCCCTCCCTTCTCCAGCCCTGGTGAAGCCCTCGCGGTGGGCTCCATTGTGATGCGGGTCTTTTAGGCCTCGCCAGGCTGGAGACAAGCGCACACGGACGTCGAGTCCAGTGCAGCTAGGTCGACAGGAGGCGCCAACTCAGGCCCTCCCCGCTGTTGTAACGCTTCAGCTAACGGCCTTGTCACCCGAGGCCGGAGCTCCATTGATATCGTATCTCGAGGTGCTGCGAGAGCTCTACAGGTGCTCAGCTATCCAGCGGGTCCGGGGGTGTTGAGCACCTAATCTTCTATTGTCCACATAGAGGAAGCAAGTAAAAGAGTAATCGATTATGTAATATGTGATCTCGGAACAATAGGCCGGTAGTCTACTACGGGTATAAGTTCTATATTACAGTATCAAGAAATAGTAGCGCTGGCCGCGTCCATGGTGTTAAGTATGTACCATCACATGACTTTACACAGGATGCCCTTGATGCTATTCATATCGAGGATAGGAAGAAGGTCGTGATAAAATGGATGGCAAGGGACTCGAGCAAGTTCAAATGCTCCAGTACCTTTCGCGCTTCAGATCCAACCCGCGGAACCGATTGATCCCCGTTCTCCATCCATCTTTTCGCCAAACGAGCTCGACGTACTCATGATGTTGTGTGGTCGTCAATTCAATCACCTCGTATTCCACTGCCGGGCAGAATTTGTGGAAGCGATGTGTCAGTTTCTGGAGGTACGCAAATCTCCTGTCGTCAGGGCCTTGCATTCTTTCACGACCACAATATTTGCCATTTGTACGTCGTAACTCTTTGTTTGTCTTATCAGCCTTTGGTTCTCTCAGCGACATCGCCCCTCAAAACCTCATCATGGACAACTCCCCCTAGGATCTCATTTCTGCTACCCAAAATAAGTACCACACCGGAAACAGAGGAATCTTCGAATAGGAAAACCCCCGCTCCGTCGGCCCCGTCTCCTACTACTATCAACTTCGGGCTCTCAGAGCGCTTTCCCAAAGGCCGGGACACTGCATTGGCGACAGGAACACTGAGGACCTTCCCGATGATCCCCGAGCTTTCGCTGACGGTTCTGTACAATCCACTCAAGGTTGACATCTTTAAGTTTCAGCTTGGGCTGACGATGGCCCGGCCAAGTGATCAAGGTATGTTTTTCGGTCTGAATTGTTCAACTCCGACCCGGATTTAACCAGGAATACCCCGCGCTCCGTACCTTCTCCCCCGTCGCAAACCGCATGATGGGCGCCGATCCGGCCGAGCGCCCTGAGCCGGCCCAATCACTGGCGGAATTCAACCACATCGTCGCCCGCGTTTCAGCGCACAAATTGCGCGCACCAATCTTGGGCAAGCATGGAGTGGTCACTTATTTCGCAAAGAGCGTGGCGAGCTCTTTCCGAAAGGATTAGCCCTCAACGCGGAGGTACGAGGGCTTGGGCGGCACAACTGATAAGGAGATTTTTCTCCGCCGCCTCACTTGCGGCATATTGGACTGTTAAGTTGCATACTATACTTACTTCTTCAATTTTTACTGCGAGTACATTACTGATAATGGCATGACTAACTCTTACGTCGTCTCCTCTGAGTAGGGTAGTCAAAAGATGTCTGCTAATTTTACCTACCCGCCGACCTCCGCCCTTCAAAACTCTAGTGGGGTACTTGTGAAGCACTTCCGCTCAGTCCAAAATGCAGGCAGGAAGAAACGTCACTCGAACGAGGGGTAGTTCGAGACCACTTGATGGAGAACACAATCCCAAACCTTCCTTGACTGTAGAAGCTGTATTTGTGCACTGTCTGATACAACGAAGTGAATCACCTCTCATGCTATAATGCAAGTTTGACCTCCCGTTTGTAGCTCAGAGAGGCAAGCTGCTTGGCGCGATATAGGCCTCTGTTTCTAGGCACGGTGCACGATTGCGATGAGCTGGTACGCGGGGACCTCGCATATCACGCTGGAGCGCTCCAAGGTACAGTTTGAGACCATGGAAGCCCCTTTGAAAGCAAACGTTTTGAAAAGAACCCGTAAGACTAGATAGGTAGTTCATTGCAGAAAACTAGACTGGTCGCCTTATGGGCCTCCAACTATCTCCGCGCCAGGCAAGAGCCAGCGGAAAGTGACACTCATCCGCACACCGCGCTCAACAATCCACTGCGACTCCGAATCGGATACCAGGTCAACCGCCCGCTTGTCGATGCCATGCGTCCAGTCATAGCGCGCTTCCCCGGAAAGCACAATCATGCTTCGTTCCGGGAGGAACAGCTGCAGTGGACTCGAGCTCGGCGACTCCTCCTGCTCGACGCGGGCGAATTGCATGGCGCAGCTACTCCCAAAGCTGACGCCGACTATGCCGTCGTCGTAGCGTTTAAGGAGATCGACATGAGGTGTGATTCCTTCACCGGGATGGTAAAGGTTTAGAATGACTTGTCGCTCTCGTGTGGGCGTGTCGGGGAATAACAGGGCGTGAATGGTGGGAGGTAAAGAGGGCTTGAGCAAACTAGCCATGGTGGAGAGAAGGGAGTGAAGTATCGGAGGTATGGATGCCGTGCCGAAGAGCATGATCTGGTTCACCCCAGGGCGGCTCGGCGGGAAGTACGTGTCAAGGCAGAATCGCTTCACCTGGTCGGCGACTTCGATGGGAACGAGGATGGAGGGGAAGAAGAACAGCCCAGGGATTGGTGGAGCATGCAGCATTGCCGGTGCCGTTTTTGTGGACGGCAATGCCTCATTAGAGTCGAACAAGAGTCTGGCGAGTCGGGAGAAAAATCGGAAGTCAGCTCAAGGTCTGTGGAGACATTCAGAGTGTTTTCTCGAGAGCTGAGATTGGGTGCATTAGATTCAAGCATAGAGTCTGCAGGCAAGCGGGTGCGGGATGTGGTGGTGATAAGAAATCAGGCGCGTGTGGTTGTGTTTGGGTCGAGATCGGCTATCAGCCTGAGAATGCTGACTCTTTCCTCCAACCACTCCCGACAGCATCGGGCATCGACCACATCGAGGATCCCCTTGGATATGTTTCGTCGTCACCGTTACCCTCATATCGGCCTTGTCTCCGCGCTTATATAGCTGACTTTGGAGCTGATTTCCTCCGATTCGTTGCACTCTAACCATCGAACTCTCTTCCTCGAAGTCTCTTTCTCGAACTCGACTCCTAAAACAATGTCCGCAAACGACGTCCTCTATACAGCCATCGAGAGCTCCACCAAGGCTTTCTTCGGCGACTTGGAGGAGGCCATCAGAGTAAAGAACACCACCATCCTCTCCCGCACGCTCGCACCCGACTGCAACCGCTCCCTCGCCCCCGAATCGCTCATCCGCACCTTTGGCATGCCGGAGGGCTTCTCCTGGAACAACGAGGCCTACGAGCAGCACATGAAGCCCGAGGTGGCTATTATGGAGCACGCGACGTGCGAGATCCTGTTCACAGCCGTTGACACGCAGAAGCACACGTCCGTTGCCCGGGTCGCGCATCACACGAAGCTGCGTGGCAAGGACGCGGTTCGTTTGGAGATAGTGTGGTTTTTGGATTGGAACGAGGATGGGAGCAAAGTCAAGAAGATTGTCGAGTTCGTCGACACGGCTGAGTCTATTAAGATTGCTCAGTCGATGAAGGAGAGTGTGGCGTCTCTTCCGTCGGAGATCAGGGTATGTTTCTCGTTCTTAACCGTTGTGTTAAGCACTGAGCCTTGATTCCTTTTCGCTCAGGAGGGGAATGTTGTACTGCGGTAGTACTATTATAGTCCTATGCCGGTTCGAGAACGCAATTCGAGAATACAATTTTATGAATTTGAACACCGCAACAAGAACGGCCGACACATCCGACAGAGAACCAAGGACCTTCCGGTTCAATACAAAACCATTCAAACCATTCGCATGCCCGCTACATTTGCTTCAACTTGTCCAGATATAGATATTTTTTCTTCAGGCCAAGGATATTCGATTCAAAACCCTGTGCTTCTCTCTGCCGGGCGCGCTTCGATTCTTTTGGCGGTATTAGTGACCCAGATGTCCATCTTACCGTTCCATCAAAGCTCCCTCGAATCAACCAGATGGTCACATTTTCTTCATAACGACATCTAGCTCCTTTGTTCCCATTAATTTCCGGTTTGGTGCTGGGTTTCGTTCAAAGGAGGTGGCTGTACTATCCGTGAGTTGTTGCGAACTCTCTCGACCGTCAGTATGGTGCTGCCCCCAGAGCAAGGCACCTCGATCCCAAAGCCTGCAAAGGACCCGTTCATGTCGAAAACCAAGGCCAGATGGGTCGAAATACAACCGTTTCTACTCTCAGTCGGCTACAAACTGCGGCCCGCTACGATCCCAGCTGGGTACCGTCGTGGTGGAACTCCACCGAGAGGAGACACGAAGGCGAATTGCCAGAAGACGGACATCAGTTATATTCGGTAAGCTGTATCTCTTGTCTGACGCCAGCACGAGTTGACTTTGAACAGCGTTGCGACGTCCTCGATGCCATTCGTATCGAGGCCGGGACGAAAGTTGTGATGAAGTGGATGGCAAAAGACTCTAGCGAGTTCAGATGTATCCAATACCTTCTGAACTTCGAATACGACCCGCGGAATCGAAAAATACCGGTCCTCCAGACCATACCCTTGCCAAACGGGCTCGATGTGCTTGTCTTATGGCCGCCAATTCAATCACCCGGCATTTCACTGCCGTGCAGGATTTATGGAAGCGATGCGCCAGCTGGAGGTATGTACTCATCGTCTTCCTTTCTCGTGGATATTCACAGCTTTGACGGCAGGGCCTTGCATTCTTCCACGATTACAATATCTGCCACTAGTACGCGCATGTTCTTCGTTCCCCACCTCGGCTTTTGATTGTGTCTTCGGCCTCTCGATGCGGTTTCCAAAAGGCAAGGACACCGACTTGACGACAGGCACACTGAGGACCTTTCCAATGATCCCCGAGCTTTCGCTGACGGTACCGTACAATCCATTCAAGATTGACATCTTTCAGCTTGGATTGACGATGGCACCGGCCAATGTGATCAAGGTATGTTTTTCGGTTCAACCCCGACCCTGATTTAACCAGGAATCCCCCCGCGCTCCGTGCTTTCTCCTGTCGTCGACCGCATGATGAGCACCAACCCAGCCGAGCGCCCAGAACCAGCGAAGTCGTTGGAAGAATTCAACACCATCGTCGCCCACATCTCGACCAAAAAATCGCGCGCGCCAATCTTGCGCAAGTATGGAGCGGTAACTTATTTTGCGAAGACGGTGATGAGCGTTTTTCACCAGAACTATCCCCAAAAAAGGAGGTACGAGAACTTGGGGGGGCATGACTGATAAGGGGATTTTTCTTCACCGTCTCAGATGTGGCGTATTATAAGACGTTTCTGCTGTTTTCGAAAACCCTTGGAATTCGGTACATCGACTTGTGTGAAGTGGGGTTCTGCCATGGTTTAACGTTCAACTTTGGAGGGATGTTGAAACCAATCAATACGGACCGGTCCTTCGAGCTGAAGAAAAAAGTCGACCCCAGGTAGCCCTAGATGTTTCGTCGGTAGCCCGTCGCGCATCACGCGCAATATTGACCCGTTGACCCGTCATCGATCATCACTGACAGCCATCAATTCCATATGCTCCCCAACACTGCGCACTTGCTGCGCACATCTGTTCTCTGGAGCCTACCAAGCTGAAACTTCACTAGATTCCTTGGACGGAACTCTACAGGCTTAACTGCCCACGATGGACTGCAGAAGAGAAACCTTACTCTGATGGCTTGCTGCCGCAACATCTGACTCCGGGGAAAAACGACGCGCCGCGTACTATCAGCCGCAGAAAACAGTATCTTATCTTTGTTGTTGCCCTGCTTTCTTTGCTGTGCCTGCGCGCCAACTTCGCGCCATACGCCGACGTGCCTCAATTTGCCGCCGACTGCCCGCAAGTCGAGGCTCTTGTGCCAGCCGTAGTGCCGAGATCTATGCAAGCGTCAGCGATCTCTTTGCCACGCCCGACTTCAAGACCAAGGTCGTCAACTGGCTCGCCGGCGCTGTGCAGGTCCCGTACGTCGTTCCGCCTGCTCTCTGTGTAGTGATCTCACCTCCTAGTTTGCAGGACGGAGGTCTTCGACGCAATGGGACCCGTGGGTCAGGACCCGCGGTGGGACGTCTTCGCGCCATTTCACGACTACCTTTTGGGTGCATTCCCATTGGTGTAAGTATCTTTCCCGCTTCTGTGTTTCCAGGTTAATGATGGTGTGCGCCAGGCACTCGACGCTGTCGCTGAACAAGGTTAACACTTATGGTCTTCTCTTCGAATGGACCGGTTCCGACAAGTCGCTCAAGCCGATACTCCTGGCTGCGCATCAGGGTATGCTTGGTCACTGTTTCCCTTCCGTAGCTTACCAGTAACATACACAGATGTCGTCCCAGTCGAGCCCAGTACCTACGGAGGTGTGTTTACTATCCGCATCACTCCATATTTAGTCTTAACTGCCCGAAGAATGGACTCACCCCCATATTCCGGGCACTATGACGGTAAGATCCCCAATCCTTTATCATTGATTCTGCATCGCTGACGGTAATATTCAGGCAAATCTATCTGGGGTCGCGGTAGCATGGACGATAAAAGTGGGCTTATCGGGATAATGTGGCTGCATACTCTTTGGATCTTCAATGGCCCTCACCTCTTCCTTACGCAGGTCCGCCATCGAAACCTTAATCGCACAGGGCTTCAAGCCCACGCGCACGATTGTGCTTGCGTTCGGTTTCGACGAGGAGGCATCCGGCCTGCAGGGCGCGGGTGCACTTAGCGCCGCAATGCACAGAACCTATGGCGAGGACCTGCCGTTTGCGTTCATCATCGACGAAGGCGGTAAGTCGTGCTGCAAGTACATATAATGAAATTATAAATAACGCTTCGCAGGTGGATTTGCGGAAGTGTTCGGCTCGGTAATTGCGATGCCCTCCGTTGCAGAGAAGGGTTATCTGGACGTGCACGTCGAGGTGGCGTCCCCCGGCGGGCACTCGTCCGTCCCCCCACCTCACACGTCGATCGGCATTCTCGCCGCGCTGCTGGTCAAGTACGAGGATAATCCGTCTCGGGCAGAACTGGTAGAGCCTGCGCTTACTTTTTTCCCTGCCTTTCACTCATTCTTCTACAGTCGCGCGACTCGGTCCCATACATGCTGTTCCAGTGCCTCGCAGCCCACGGCCCGCAGATGCCCAAAGAGCTTAAGCATCTCGTCCGGCGGTCGATACACTCCGACAAAGCGCTGAACACGCTTCGGGACGTGTTGGTCGAGGACCGGGAGATCCGCAGTCTTATTGGCACAACGCAGGCAATCGATATGATACAGGGTGGGGTTTCCTTTCGTCGCTGAGGACATGCTCCTGATGGACGGTGTGTAGGTGGCGTCAAGAGCAACGCGCTCCCCGAACAGGCATGGGCCCTTGTTAACCATCGGATATCGACGGAGAGGTTCGGCTTATTTTCACGATGAGCAAGGGATGATAGCTAATGTGACCCCCCGCAGCTCGGTCGCCGAGGCGATGGCGCACGACACCGCGCTCCTCGCTGACCTTGCCACGAAATTCAATCTCTCGTACACCGCATTCGGCAAGACGCTGTCCCCACCGGGCGCGCCCGCCCTGGGCACGCTCACGCTGAAAGACGGGCTCGTGATCGGGACGTCCATCGAACCTGCGCCAGTGTCGCCCATCGCGGGCGAGGGGAGCGAGGCATACCAGTTGCTGTCTGGGACGATCAAGGCCACGTACACGACGCACCGCGGGCTCGACGTAGCGGGCGCCGGCGGGATGCGATCGCTGTCGCGCCATCGATGAGTACGGGGAACACCGGTGTGTCGCGGTTTGCATGTATGGTATCGCCGTGAGATTGGCACTGACCTCGCCATAAGACACGCAATACTACTGGAAGCTCTCGCGCAGCATCTTTAGGTATAACCACAACAACGTCATTGAGTATGCGGATATGGCCGGAGTGCACACTGTGAACGAGAGTGCGTAATGCCATTGCTGAAGTCCAGTTTTGTTGACCTAACGAGCTCGGTTGGTAGGGTGGATTGCAGATGGGCAAGCTCGAGATGGTCCGCTTCTTTGCTACGCTGATCCTCAATGCGGATGAGTCGACAGCTATCTAGCGGAGTACTATGTAGGGGCGCGTACACCAGAGAGTGGAAATCTAAATGAATGCATCCCTTTGACACCGGATGGCGCAATATCGGAAGAAACACTGGACCTATTCACCCTCGTTTGTGGGGGACTGGTTCCGGCTTCAGCCTCAGCCTGCTGGTGTCGTGAACGCGCAATTTATATCTTACATTTCTTCGAAATTAAGCCTTTTAAACTCCGCTCCGGCGCCACTTGCCGTGGACGCCGTCAATAAGTAATGGCGCCCCAATCAATTTCTTCTTCTTTGTCAAGCGAAGTCGTGGGCCGTGGCGGCCCACCGCGCCCAATGTATACGATATTTGGCCACAAATTGATTCCATTCGGCCTACGCCTACTTGCCCCTCATACTCCCCTCTCATAACGCGCATTTTTCATCGTATTCCGCTCGTTCTGTGCGCCAGGCGGGTAGATTTATATCAAATTGAAAATTCGCCATATGCACAATGGAATACGCGGGATCTTGATAAGCATGAGGTTCGTCTGGAGCATTACAAACCATGCATATAACTAGGTTCGGTACAAGCCCCGTTCTGACGATGCCGCGAGATGCCGCGTGCAACAAACAGACCAAACATCAAAACAAATAAGCCACGCGCGCCTTCGTCAGAAGGGGCTTGCTTCAAAGTCCGCGAAATCAGGGGGTTGAAGATCACCTTCTAGCAAGCAACAAGAGCTCAGAAACTCGGGGTCAAGTGGTACAACTTTTAGTTCATCAATATAGCTATGGGTTTACAACAGAACTCGAGAAGTTTCATTGAGAATTGATTGAGTTCTGAGGGGTTGGAGTCGGCTCAAAACACCCGTTTTTTGTGAAGCCTGAAAAATATTTACTGTTTCACGAATTGCTCGGCAACTTCGATTGAAGCTAGTACTTGTATCTATCTGCTAATAACACATAAAATTCCGGTACTATGCAAACAAAGTCGTGTGCTGCAGCTCGAACGACCCCAAAACGCGTCGCGTGTGATGCAAGGTAACACACTGTGACAACCGCGTCGCGATGTCACGCAATTTGAAAAATATTGCTCCTCCCGCCTATCCGACGATTGTATGAGCTCCCCCACACGGAACGTCCTCGGAAGGCTTCCGGTTACACCCAGTGGGACCAGGCACCGCGTTCCCGCCACTCCCAGAAGAGAAAAACCCCTGTCTCTGACCGCCTCCTCGGTATCAAAGCCCTAAAGGAGACGAGGCACGACGTGAACAACCGAGTCCGCAAAGCGCTGGGGCTTGGTTTCGATCTAGACGAATGGCAGGGGGAGCTCATACGGCGCCTGCGCCAGGGATATGACTCGGTATTGGTAGCTGGAACAGGTTACGGGAAGAGCGTAATATTCGAAGGTCTTGCGGCGCTGAATCGATCGAAAATTGTCATCGTTGTGTGCCCGTTGAAGGCGTTAGAAAGGGATCAGGTAATCTGGCAGTCTAAAGATTAAATACGACTTAACATTGGATTGATTTTCAGGTGAATGAAGCGGAGAAAAAAGGGTTAAAGGCTGTTATGGTCAATGAAGACACGGTCTGCCCAGAAATTTGGGCGAGCCTTCGGCGGGGGCACGCAAACCTTTACTACGTGTCTCCGGAGATGGCACTGTCATCCAGCTTCACTGGGCTGTGGCAGGATCGTGCCTTCCGCAATCGCGTCCAGGCTTTGGTGATTGACGAAGCTCACTGCATCGTCGAGTGGGGTGATGACTTCCGGAAGGAATACAGCGGGCTCGCAAAACTTCGTGATTATATTGGCCAAGAAACCCCGATTCTGGCGGCAACAGCGACCTGCGATAGCGAGGCATTCAAGGTTATTTGGAAATCACTCAAATTCGGCTGCCGACCATTTTGGGGTCTCGACGCTGGTACAGACCGCAGCAACTAGTTTATATGACACGTGTCATCAAAAATCCAGGCAATCCACTCCTAGACGTCCTCAATATCTTTCCAGAAAAGATGGACAAGGATACACCACTTACCGCGTTGCCGAAATGCCTATTTTACTTTGACACCATCGACAATTGCGCTACGGCTGTCGAAACACTTCGAAAATGTCTCCCCGCCCATCTTCGGCTTGTCGTTCAGACGTTCAAGTCGACACTCTCGGAGGCCGCAAAGGAATTAGTATGGGACCGGTTTAATAAAGGGGAATTTCGAATACTTTGCGCAACCGATGCCGCGGGGATGGGCTGCAATGTGGCGGATGTGATGTTCACCATTCTGTGTTCCCTGACCGAATCGGTGTCAGTTCTCTCTCAGAGATGGGGGCGCACCGGTCGGAACCGCAGCATTCTTGGAACATGCATACTTCTTGTTCCTCGGTGGGCGTTTCGGCCGGAACCTGTTGACACGACGTCTGGGCCGAAGAAAAAAGCAGAAACCAAAGCTGACGCAGACCGACGTGCGAAGCTTAACAAGCCAATGGAGGCTTTTGTGAACGCAGGTATTTGCGAGCCCCAACCGAAGATTTACAATTCTGACTCCAAATTAGATTGCTCCCACGAATATATGCGCACTTACTTCCGCCCGATGACAGACCTCAATACTTACAACTGTCTTGATCACGATTCCGAGAGCCTATTGAACTCGGATGGAGATCCAAGGCATCCCAGCGCGAGCTGTCGTGGACTGTACTCGACCTTCATCGCTCGCCTCCGTCGGACCGCTGTTGTGGCCACTGTACCCCCGACATCCTCTCACGGTACCCCCCTTCCGACCGTCATGATCCTCGGCTCAAAGCCTTTGCGTCTGACTTTCTTTTCTCCATACCTTCCTTCTCTCGCGGCCACCGCAAACAGATGGAATCTGTATCCTCTGACTCGGAGAGTCTGTTGCTTCTCATTCAGACTCCCCAACTCGCCCAGCCTTCCTTCCCTTCACACACAAAGTCAAACTTCCTGACCAGCAACGCGACGACCTAATAGCTGCCCTGGACAAATGGCGAACTGGAAGGCAGGCTAGCCGCCGCCGTTCCCTCCTATCCAAACAGGTTTATCTGCCAGATCCGCAGCTCAAGGCATTGGCTGCCCACGGCGCGGATTTTCTGCGCGAAGCCACAGTCACGCCCGAATTGATCTGCAAATTTGTGCAGTTGGATCTGGCCTCTCTCGAGGACCTGAAAGCGATTGCGTCTGTCATCATGGACTGGCGACCGGATGCCCAGCTTGCCCTTGGGCTTACGCCGAGGGGCGGACATCGGCAGAAGCAGCAAAATACAATGGCAACTCCTCCACATGCTACTGCCAACACCCAACATCGTGCTGCCCAGCCCATCCCCCAACCCTCGTTTTCCCCTGCCCGCATGGCTCGAGGACGCCCAGCAGGTCGTCCGCGGGGTGCCGGACGTGGGCGTGGAGTAGCACGGAGTGTAATCGCTGTCAACGATGGCGATTTCTTTGCGCCGACTTCTTCGAGCTCGGTTGCCCCGCGGATGATATCTACACGGTCTACTTCAATCCCACAGCTGTCTCCGATGCCGATGCAGACTGCTACATTTCATCACGATCCACAGGCATTCGTACCGCAGCTCCCACCGACACAAAATGCACCATACGTGGCTTACTACTACCCGCCGTATCACCCCCAGGCAAGCTCTCACTATCCCCACATGTACTCAATGCATATGCTACCACCTCGCTACTATCCAACGGCACCTAATAACGAGAACGAAAACAAGTAGACATCAATTAATGAATATATTTCTGCTATTGAACAAGATCTGAATATTCCATTCCCCCTCCCAAAGCTCCAAGCCCAGGATAGCGCTGCTTTCTGGATCGCCAACCGGGTATCCTGCAGCGGGGTCCCATGCCGTTGAACGAATGAATTCACGAAATTTTCCAGCGTGCAGAATCTGAGCCCCAGTAGTTAGTGAATCCACAATGGAACTGATACGAGGTCCTTCCGCCACAACTCCCCTCTTGTTGACCTTGAGCGGTGCGTAAATGGGACGATTGGGAGTCGTTATATGCAGCTGAGCATCAAACATGGTTTCAACCAGCAGACGAAGGTCTTGACCAACATCGACTTCTTTGTGCCTTCGAGCGCGGTCTGCAAACCCGAAGGTCCGGGCGAACTTGTGACTGACTTCACGAAATGCTTCGACCGCGGCTGAGCCTTTCTCGATAATGTACTTTATCGTGACACCGGAGCCTTTTGCGATATTAACTCGCTGAGATTGAATAGGTCAGTTTTATTGTCAATTTGTACCGTGTCCGTCCAAATACCTTGACCCAAAAATTATTTTGCTCCAAGTAGAGATCACTGGCAATGTTGCGGCCACGAATCCCCCATCTATTATAGAACCAGGCCCTCTCTTTGGCCGCTTGCATTTCTGGAGTGAGTTCATACTTCCAATGGAGCACAATCTCGATGCATTCCCGTGCATAGTTGTGGAGCCCAGCGCCACGGAACGATAATGCCCAGAATTTGAGTACCCGAAGGACTATGCCGGCGTCTGCAAAGGCGACAGCATGTTCGAATACGCAGAAAATGAGAGCGTCCCGGATGAAATATTGAGAGTGCGCATAATAATCGTCGTTGATATTCTTTGCCTTTTGCGCATTGATGGCCTCGGTGAACTCTGCTACAAAATCTTGCGCAAAATTACTGAGTTCCGCAAGGGTAGGCTTCCATTTTGCAAGATCAGCCCAACGTTTAATGTTTTTCTTGAGCCTGGACAGAAATTCCGTTTAGATTAATATCACTGAGAAGTCAAGCGTACTTACATGGCTTCGTACAAGATTCGAGCTATCAGCGAGTGGCGTATGAGGGCTTTGGCATCAGCGTAGTTGGGTTTCTCCGCATCCCAGGTTCGATTTAATAGCCCCTTATGTTTTGCGAGGGAGCCGGGATCCAGAACCGAATCTCCAAAATGCAGCCGCATGATCATGTGCGTCGCATTCAACGCAAAGTGCCACAATGCACTCAGTTCCTCAACATATTCAAGGCGCTCCATGCTGTTGATGTCGTCCATTCGGTCCTTCCGGGCACCCCCGTATGTTGTTTGATGTTAACCAGTCACCAACAATAATCCGCGCTTTAGCCGCCCACTCGGATTCACTCAGCCCACTCAGTTCCTGTAGCGCTTTCAGCATCTTTATGATCCCCTTCTTTGACCCCTCGTTGACGTCAAACACTCCCGCGGGTCTACCGTCACTTTGCTCCGGCGGTAACGGCCTGTCGGACGCCATAAACTTCTGCGCTGCCTCGAGCATAGCTTCGCGATTCTCCCAATCCTTGCTGCCCGGACAGTAGGCGAGGATGAGGGTCATCACAAGCCCAGTGAATGACGAAAGTAATTTTTCTTCATCGTCTTCCGTTGGTAGTAGATCTGCACCTGTCGCAGCTGCACGCTTTCCCCGCCTTTGTTTCTTGGCTTCGAGATCGACAGCCGCGGGATCTGCGTCTGGAATGGAGATGACGGCGACATTTGTAGCGTGTATCATGGAATTTTTGTTGAACAGCCGTTGCTGAGATTTGCGAAGGAAGATGTTAATGTTGTCGAAGATGATGTAAAATATGCCGGGCCCTTGCATTAGGGCGACCGCGTGCACTACCGCATCTTCCGAGAGGATTTTCTTAAGGCGCTCGATTGTGGTAATGGAGACGCAAGCTCCCGCGCTGCTGAGTGTGGTGAGGATGCGGGAATTTGTTCCTCCGATCTCAAGGAAAAGGCCTAAGATCATCGGGAACACATTGGTACCGGTGTTGCGGGTGAATGCCATTATGCTAAAGACGAATACAAGGGCCTAAACGAATGAGAACTAGGTCAAGGAGGGAAGTAAATATACTCACAAATGTAGCGTTACGAGCAAACCCCATGTCTTTCCAAAATCCCCCTGTCTCCCCTGCGAAAACATCTCCATCGCCCGAGGACCCTGCGGGGGTCTCCTCCCATTCATCCGGTTCCACAGGCGTTACTGGCTTCGCCTTCGCGCCCTTTCGTGCTTGTTTCTTGCGGTATTCGTTGGGAGAGGTTGTGAATATTGAGAGAAAGTCCCAGGTATATGGCGCATCCTCGCGTAGATTCCTGGCAGTTTGCCGGGGGTCTAGGATGTTTCGTATGAAGTCCAGGGTGCAGTCCTTCAGGCGAACCTTCAAGCGAGGGTCATTGATGACTTTATCGCTTTCCTGTAGCGCAATCTCGTCCATGCACGGCTTGATAATTGTTGAGTGCAGGTGCGGGATACTTCTGGGGAAGCGGTCGTGCCAGGCCTTGAATATGCGCTGCGGAGCGAATCCATGGTGTGGGTGATTGCCCATGAACAGTCCTGCTCGATGTCTGACCGTTGGGATGGTAGATTCAAAGAGGAAGACTAAGAATTGCTGAATGGAGAGCCCGAAGAAAAGGAGCAATGAAAACAGAAGCTGGCATTGGATTTGAGGATTCTGGAGGTCTGGAGCGGGGGAGACTTGGGATAGAAGGGCTGCCCAGTCTGGATTCACGTCCATAGCCTCCGAGGCTGGTGCTGTGGCCATCGCTAATTAGCGCGATGCGGGCGCGACGCGTAGTCACAGTGTGTCACACATAGTAACATTTCGATTCGGCTCTTCTGAGGCGGCGAGACTTCACGGTGAGTGAAGGGATAAATCCTAATTTCTGTGTGAACACTCCTGGGATACGTGTTATTATACCCCTCTGCAAAATTCTAGCGAATGTATGATTTCCTAGACCCCCAGAGCACGATTTCGAAAAAATGGGACGGGCCACATTGACACGAAAACAGAATCATTTTGAAGGAATTTTTTGTTTGGAAAAAATTGGGTAGACCAAGACAGACATGTTATATACAAAGTAGAAAAAAGACCTAGGGCAAGGAGCGAGGTTTGAGGGCAGAAGAAAGGAATCGGCAACCCGCTTGTTTGACGGACTTTGAAGCAAGCCCCTTCAAGAAGGTCCCCCGGCGCGCCGGGCCGGAACTTCGCGGGCTTGTTCCGAACCTAGCATATAACTAGGGCAGATTATTGTCGTGCTGCTCTCAGCCCGACCTATGTCGACTGCAGAAGAGAAACGCTCGAATGATGGCTTGCTGCCCTCGACGGTCCAACCCATAGGTGCTGGGTCGCTACTCGCGCCGCGTACTATCAGCCGCAGAACGCAGGTGGCTCTCATTTTTGGCGTTATCCTACTGTCTTTATTGGGACTACGCGTCAATTTCGCGCCCTATGCCGACGTTCCTCAATTGGCCACTGGCTGCCCACAAGTCGACGCCCTTGTACCACAGCGTGGGGCGGAGGTCTATGCGAACATCAGCCGTCTCGTCGCCACGCCAGACTTCAAAACCAAGGCCATCAACTTGCTCTCCGGCGCTGTGCAGGTTCCGTGCGTCGTTCCGCCTGCTCTTGGTGTAGTGATCTCACCTACTACGTTTGCAGGACAGAGATCTTCGACGTGATGGGGCCCATCGGTCAGGACCCGCGATGGGACGTGTTCGGCCAGTTTCACGCCTACCTCTTGGAGGCATTTCCTTTGGTGTAAGTAGTATCCACTCGTTCGCACGTATACTTAATGCTGCAGCAGGCATTCGAGGCTGTCTCTGACCAAGGTCAACACATACGGTCTTCTCTTCGAGTGGACGGGTTCCGACGCGTCGCTCAAGCCGATACTGCTTACTGGACATCAGGGTAAAGCTCACGCGTCTTTCCTTTCCGCCTCTCATCACTCCAATATTCAGATGTCGTACCGGTCGAGCCCAAGACCTACGGAGGTGGGTTTCCGTGTATTCCTCCGTGCCAACTCTAAACCGGCCACAGAATGGGCGTATCCCCCGTTTTCCGGGCACTATGACGGTAAAGTCGCCAATTGATCTCTATTCGGCTCGCGTCGCTGATAACGTTTTTCAGGTGAATTTGTCTGGGGCCGCGGCAGCACGGACGACAAGAGTAGTGTCGTTGCGATATTGTGGGCGGCGCAAATAATTTTCTTACTTGAGTAATCTGACCTCGATACGCAGGACCACGATCGAGACTCTGATTGTGCAGGGCTTCAAGCCGACCCGCACGGTCGTTATTGCCTTCGGCTTCGACGAGGAGGTGTCTGGCCCACAGGGTGCCAAGCAACTTGGCGCCGCGATGCGCAGCATCTACGGCGAGAACTTGCCCTTTGCATTCATCCTCGACGAGGGTGGTAAGTGGCGTCGCGACCACATCTTTGATAGGTTTAATAACGGGTTACAGACGGTTTCGGTGAAGCGTATGGCTCTATCTTTGCGATGCCCGCCGTCGCAGAGAAGGGTTATGTGGATGTGCGAGTGGAGGTAACATCTCCGGCGGACACTCGTCCGTACCCCCGCCTCACACCCTCGATCGGCATCCTCGCTGCGTTGCTGGTCAAGTACGAGGATAATCCCTATAAGGCCGAGCTGGTATAGTTCCCCGATGTCTTTCTTCGTCTTCCCGTAACTCATTCATTTGTTCGCAGTCGCGCTCCTCAGTCCCGTACCAGCTGGTGCAATGTCATGCGACCCACGGCGCGCAGTTCCCCAAAAAGCTCAGGAAACTCGCCCGGCGGTCGGTGAACTCTGACAAAGCACTGAGCAAGCTACGGGATGTACTGGTCGAAAGCCGGCAGTTCCGCAGTTTGATTGGCACAACGCAGGCGATTGATATAGTGCAGGGTGTGTCCTCTCCTCTAATATGGCCGCGAGGATGCTGATGAGTGATGTGTAGGCGGCGTAAAGAGCAACGCGCTGCCCGAACAGGCGTGGGCCCTCGTCACCACCGGCTTTCGACAGAGAGGTGCGGACTTGACTTAAATGATGAAAAGTGAGACGATACGATGACCATGACTTTAGCTCGGTCGCCGAGACCAAGGCCCACGACACTGCGCTGCTCGCCGACCTCGCCGCACGATTCAATCTCTCGTACACCGCGTTCGGCGAGGCGCAGACCCCGGCCGATGCGCCCGCGTTTGGCACGCTCACGCTGATAGAGGCGTACGGAAGGGCGATCGAGCCCGCACCGGTTACGCCCTTCGCGGGCAAGGGAAGCGAGCCCTATCAGCTGTTGTCCGGGACGATCAAGGCCACGTTCGCGGCCCACCGTGGGCTCGACCTCGCGGGGCGCCGGCAAGGATGCGATCGCAGTCGCGCCGAGCATGAGTACGGGGAATACTGGTGCGTCGCGGTGGCGCTCATATTCATTGCGATTGTACTAACAACCGCTCCAGACACCAAGTTCTACTGGAAGCTCTCGCGCAGCATCTTCCGGTACAATCACAGGAACATCATTGGGAGCAAGGACGGCGGCATGAGCGGCGCACACACCGTGAACGAGAGTGCGTAACACGTCCAGTTTTTGTCGTGGTTTGTGCTAACGGCGAACACGCTTGGCAGCTCTGGGCGCGGAGGCGTTCCTTGAGATAATCCGCTTCTTTGCGACGCTCATTCTTAACGCCGATGAGTCGACGGCTATCTAGTAGAGTAGCGGCACCAGGAAAAGTGGAATGGAAATGAATGCGTATCCCTTTCACGTCGGAATCCTAGGCTATCACTGCCCTCGCTTGAGAGAATCATCGGGCACAGTTATCGAGGTCGCATCGAAGAGCCAGATAGTGAGTGGTCTGCGCTACCGCAGAGTTGCGGCTCTGTGTAGCTTAGGCGTTCCTCTTCCATTCTCCGCTCTCGGTATTCACTGAATCACGGCCAAGCGGGCAACGACACCCTGCAGGTGCATTCTTCCTCCCATATAATATCTCCAAGGCTTTGCCACCATTGCGGCCATGTCGATTGCAAGTACGGGATGCTCGCGGATATCACTTGGCAACACCCAGCTCCTTCATATCCGTCAAGTTCTTGGTCATCTTGTTTCGCATAAGATGGTTGATATCATACAGGACTGATAGTACATTGCACTGGTGATCAGAAGTAGTACAGCTCTAGGACATTGTGTTACACTGGTCGGCGATGGGAAGCCTAAACCACTCCGGGAAAGCGGGATCGAGTTCTAGATGTAGTGGTGCATGGCCGGATGGAGGTGGGAGGGTCGAGACGTGTCCGGGTTTCGGGAATCCGTGATCGATGGGGATATGGGGACGACCAGGACGGTGGAAGTGCATGGGCGCGGATGGAGAGCGCACCCGTTCAAGCGTGGCGAGGTCGAGCGGTAGAGGGGGTCTCCGGGTCGTCGCGGGCATCCGCAGTAGATGACGCCACTGCCCCGCCCGCCTTGCGCTCGTCCGGTTGAATAAGGGCACCGATTTTCATCTTGTACGCATCGCGCTCCGAGCGCATACGCTCCAACTCTTGAATGAGCTGGTTATACCCCGCGCGCTGCTTCTCGATGAGCTTCCACAGCTGCTCATTCTTCGACTTGAGCCCAACGCGCTCCCCGATGGCCTGCTCCAGCGCTGCGAGCTTCGGATCCTGCGCAGCTGCGTGAGCGTGCAGGAGAGCGTCAACAGAGAGAGGTGGAAGGGCCACGGTGCCAGTGGGAGTAGAGGTCATGGTGGCTCTGAATAAGGTTATGCTGAGCTGTGCAGCTTTGGCAATAGATATATGGACCGCCCTGGAGCGCCCAAGACTGGTCCAAGAATATGTTCCGTGAGTGTTTCAATTAAATAAGCTTGGTCCAGCATTTATCCAAAAGAGTCGTGAATATGAGGAGTTGCAGTGCTCATAGCAGCCAACGCTATGGCGATACCAAGAAATTGGGATCTTAACCCCGGGGGTTAGGAGCCGGGCGATTGTGTTGGCATTTGAAGGTGGGATTCAGAAACGGTAAGAGAAGCAATAGAAGCAAGAGCAACAAGTCTGCAAGTCTGCAAAAAAGCGGAACAACAAGTGGCGAGCTTTCTTCCGACGGCCGAAACCTCCGGCCGAAATTCTCCGAATATCGGAAATTCAACTATAAATGCAAAGGTAGTCGCCCGTTATGAGAAGAAAAATATCCGGAAGCTCTGGTATGGTAATTTGGCACTCAAGGTGGGTAAGAAAGTAGCATGGGTACAGAATATTGTAAGCGACAGCAGCTCCGAAGTGCATTTTGAATACATTTATCACAATCGGCGACGAGTGAGTCTCGGTTCATCATGTAATTCGACTCAATAGAGTGTAGTCTCGCTGCTCATCATATGACACAAGAGGATTAACTCGAGCGTTCACGTTTAAAGACAGGAGGTCAGGCCGAGAGCTACTTAACAAGATCAGCTTCTATGCACAAAAAACGAAAAATAACACACTAATGCCCGACTGGATCACCAACGAGTTTCGCCATCCGTGTCGCATCTAAATCAATGTCCGCATAAAGAATAATCTCCTCGTCTGGTGGGACAGTTGGAGTGATCTGGGTTCCATCCGGAGCGTAGATTGCCGCAAATCCTCCTCCCATCTGACAAGAATTTAGACATCGCGGACAAAATCTGAATAAAAAACTGGCTTACGGGCATTTCCCACATCCCAGTACCCTTGACACTGCGAGTGCAGTGAATCAAGTGATGATTGGTAGCCACTATGCCAGTACGGACCCACAAAGTTCCGCATTCTCCGCGCCTGAGTAGTTGAGTGCTCGAAATAACGAACATCTGACCTTCCAACGCTGCGAATTTGCATTGAACAATCCCCGCTTCAGAAGAAAAGTCAGACGGCGCGCCATTGGCAATGGAGTCGCAGTATGGCCAGCTGGCTACATGCACTTGCACTCCCAAACTGTAGTGGTGGAATCGCAACAAGGGCTGAAGATGTTCCCTGCCATGAGCTTAAATATAAGTAACAACATCGTTGGAATTTATTTCAACCATACCAGCAGCTGAGAGCACCAATCGTTGCTCCCCCAGGCCCTTTGACGGCGGTTTGAAGAGAGTCGGCTACAGCAAATGTCAACCAAGGACCGATGAGTATACGATGTGTATACCACTTTGAAGACAAGCAACGGACCTGGACCATCTCTCCAAATTGTGCGCTCATTTCCCGTGGCCTGGCAGGGTGTACACAAATATCATTGTCGGAGCAAACTCAACACACCTTGATCTTTCGCCGATGCAAAACCGGTACTCCTTCCGAGTTGATGATTGCTTGAGATGCATACATACTTCGGCCATCTATCTCACAAAATCCAAGAACGACCCTGTCAACTTCTCGAATTCGCTCCCATTAAATCTGCATTGAAATTAAATACCAGATCCCAGCTTCCTTCGTCGCAGCCAGTATTTCTTTGAATTCCTCGGATTGCACCGAGAGACAGTTCTTCTGAAACTTCAACAGGAAGGAGGAATCGAAGGGCCGAGCCCAGATAGCCAACGGATAGCCTGGAATAAACGATTCGGGAAATCCAACGAGCTCAGCGCCATTAAAGGCGGCTTCTTTGATGAGCAAGATTGTCTTTGCGACGCCTGCTTTGAGGTCCCACCAGGCGGGTTCGGCTTGGATCGCAGCGACTCTAGCGTGGATCGCAATGAATATGATATCCAGGTGGTGAGATGGCAACTTACTTCATGGTTACAACGAGACTATCGAACTGACTTCAAGCTCTGAATTTATATGAGGACATTGGTAGCGGCGCGCCCCGCGCTCGGTTCTGTCAGCATTGGAGTTCTGGATCACAGGCGAAGTTGGTGACGCTGGGGCTGCTTTTTGGTCCTCCGATGCCGGTTGTCGTTACGGTTTGTAACAAGTTTGTAATTTCGAGTGGTTCGGCGGTCTTCCGTTCAATAGTGCGGTCTTCCGTTTGTGATGGATTGCTCATGATCACTAAACGGTCAAAGCCGGTTGGTTGGGACATAGAGTAGTTGCGTCGATAAGCCAAACCCAGACCCGAGCCCAGCCCGAGCCCCCCACATTTCCTGAATCGAGTAACTTAGTCGAAGTTTCCAAAACATTTGTACATACATTGTTTACTATGTAATCGAATTTACTTGAACAGTTGAAGGAGTTCGTGCATTCCCAACTGCTTGTTCTTTATGTGACTGCCGCTGAGCGCCATCTCTGTCAACTGGCGTTTACTCTCTTGCAACTGGGAGCATAGTGAATTAACGCAAGTCGGTAATCTATGTAGAAAATTGAAGGTACCTGTAATATCCTGTCCTCCACCGTATCGTCGATCTTGAGCTTGTAGATGTGGACGTTGCGCGTCTGTCCGACGCGATGCGTTCGGTCGAAGGCTTGTTCCTATTATTTATTCAGGTGCTTTCATTGGGGATGCGATCGAGGGAGAAGATGCATGCCTACCTCCACGGCGGGGTTCCACCACATATCGACGAGGATGACATGGTTGCACGCCGTCAGGTTGAGTCCTTCAAATTGTAAGTTCGTCTCGTGCAATTAATTCCAAAGGGCGGTGATGACGTTGACATACCTACGCCCCCCGGCCTTCAAAGAAACTAAAATAACTGTCTTGCGGGGATTTGTACTAATCTCTGCCAGCGCTTCTGTTCTCTCTTTAATCGACATCTTTCCATCGTCTAGAAGAAAAAAGTCAGCACCCCGTGTAAAAATTCGAGTCTGTAGCATCAGTATCTCACATCGAACGAAGTCGATACCAATGACCATCAGGAACGACTCGATGATATCCAGCATCGCAGTAAACTGCGAGAATATCACGGTCTTCTCCTGCCCGCCCGATTCCTTCGCGATATGCTGCAGTAGCCGTACGATCGTGCGTATCTTCGCAGAAGCGCGCTTCGAGCTGCGCAGGTTCTCAGCCTGCACTTTGAATGCGGCGCAGTTGATGCAGTGGCCCGGCCACGCTTGGTCAGCGGTGTTCCGGCGGGTTAATCTACCGACATTATTTTTTATCAGGCTGTGCGGGGAGTCGCCGAGGAATGAACCCACCGGGTCATGCAGAACTCGCACTTAGGCTTGCCGATGTCGTCCTCCAGGTCCGAATCTGCATCTGCAGCCATGTTGAGGGGCTCTGGCGCGATATCGTCCATCTCGTCTGTATAATTGTCCAAGACGAGGCATGGATGGTCACAGGCTGGAACAACCAACGGTCACCAAACAAAGCACAAAATTTTAGGTAAATGAACCGACCTTGCCGCAGCCTCAACAACAGCACCAGAATATTCATATACACCGCCCCCTCGCTCTTCGCCAGAATCCTCTTGAGCAGAGTCTGCACGTTGTTTTTTCAGGGCCGTGTAGAATTGCTGCTCTGACGCGTCGAATTCGCAAGGGAGAATAACGACGGTGCGCGCGGGGAGCTTGAGGACCGATGCAACCTCGGCCTTGGTCCGGCGGAACATCACATGCGTCAGAACTACCTGAACCAGGCAGGCGCTCATTAGCGAGCACTCTAGAGGGGTTGAAAAAATAGAAAATCGGTAAATACACACCTGGAGACGTTTCATGGCCAAGTTGGCGCCGGGGCCCTTGGAGATGGGTTTAGCTATCAGGAGGTTGAAGCGGTCCCAGTCGTTGAGCGGCTTTATGTGCAGGAACTTGAGCAAGGGGAAGAATTCGTCGACCTCGTTCTGCCTATAGTACATGTAAAACAAAATACTCCAAGTTTTTATTATTGAAGATCACGTACATTGGAGTCGCGGTCAAGCACCATCGGAATTTGGCCTGTAAATCCCAACATGCTTGGGCCGTCTTGGTCTTCCTGTTCTTTATCGTATGCGCCTCATCTAAAATCGACGATACATCAGTTGTGTTTTTGAACCCAAAATGAAACCAGGTGTGTACCTAGAATAATCCTCCACCATTTGGTCGTGAAGAGCACCGAACCTTGTGTTCGATCGTGTGGATCCATGGTCGAATGCTCTGAGCACACGACGCCGTACGTAGTCAGCACGATATTCGCTTCAGGAAGCTGCGCGGCAAGCTTGCCGCGCTTGGAGTCGTGATACTGGACGACTTTCAGTCCGAAGGTGAACTTTTTGACCTCGCTGTCCCATTGTTGCATCACGGCCAGAGGACACACCACCCTGACTGACTATCAGTACATCTAGGTCTGAAGAGAAGAACATGACGAACAAAGTAGCCGCCGCCCAACCATCCTTTCGGTCAATTTTGGTGGGCGGCCCGTCGATGACACGCGCCATCGCTTGAATCGTCTTTCCCATCCTGCAGATATTTAGCATTGGACAAAGGCGCCGGCGGATGATGTCGACCCATACTTACCCCATCTCGTCAGCGAGGATGCCACCAGCCTTCTTCTTTGTGGAATCTTCCCTGTCGCGCATCCAAGCGCGACTCGGAACTTGGTGAGGCATTAAACGAATCCGTCGCGGAATCCGCTGACAGTATCGTCCGCATCGTTGTTGAAGGTGCCCGAATTGTTGGTGTCACCGGCGAACAGATCTCTCAGGGCGGCTTGCGCTTCCGCAGGCGTTAGAGATCTTTGACGGGTAGCATCTGGGAGAGGTATCTCTTCCTCTGAATTCCCTGCTCTGCGGGGAGGTGGGGTAGAGGGCTTCTGGGTGGCAAGGAACGTGCTGAGCTCGGAATCTTCTGCGGTTTTGCGGCTCGAGCTCTTGGTTTCCGAGGCCACTGTCCTGCGGGGAGGACTGGGATCAAAAGGAGAAAGAGGCCGTTGAGTGGCAAGGAAGGCCTTGGACTCAGAACCCTCTGCGGTTTTGCGGCTCTTGGGCTCCGAATTCACTGGCCGGTGGGGAGGGGTGGGATTGGACGGAAGAAGAGGCCTTTGGGTGGCAAGAAAGGCTTTGAACTCAGAATCCTCGAGTTTGAGGCTCCTGCTAGTGCCTTGGGTGGATTTTCGGCTCATGATTCGAAGTCGAGGAGGTGAGAATCACTAGATAGCAAGCAGCCCTCTTAAAAGCCAGGGCGTGGGTGGCTTTGATACGTAAGTAGTAGCACACTATAGGACAAGGTTTCGGACGTGGAAACAAAGCGTGATTGTCTTTGTTCTTGGACTGAAACTGTGTCGCGCGACTCGGGGATTCTTCTGCGCTAGAAATCGAATGAAGTGGTGCAGAATACTAGGCAATTTGCAGGCCCGCCCTACATCCCAACCCAAACGCAGCGCGGTGGTTGTGGCGTAAGTTGAAAGGCGTTTCCGAGTCGGTGCTCGCGGCAGATGTGTCAGCTTATCCCACGGCCTCTTCTCATCAACCATCCCGCTGCAGATTTACCATGATTCAAACTGGTATAATCCCCAACGCGCACGGTGACCTAGTCACCGACGCGTCTTATGACTTTTACGGTCTCCGACTCGCGACATGTAGTCTGGATCAACGGTCTGCTTGACTTTGGCCTTTTCCGACAGGTTTCTCATTTGAATCAGAATAAAGCTCTGGCAACTGGACGAAACTAACGGGAGCTGGGCTCTTGAGGATGACTGGAAGGTTTGCGACCCTGGGAAATGTTGGGACTTTGTTTCATGAATTTATTTAGGCCCACGACGCGGCAGTCTCCAAAATCAGCTGGGCACACCCCGAATTCGGCACCATAATATCCTCTGCGTCCTTCGACAGAACCGTAAAAGTCTGGGAGCAAGTCTCGGGAGTTAGTCTCCCCAATTCACAACAAGTCGCGGTTAATGGGAACGGGAACGAGCACGCGTCGCAATCGCAGACACCTGGTCCTTCTACTTCTAGGTGGATCGAGCGCGCAGTCTTACCCGAGGCGCGAGGAACTGTGAGATGCGTGGAGTTTGCGCCTCACCACTTTGGCTTAAAACTGGTGCGTCCATATTTTATCGTTTGTTCTTCACTCTTAACACCACGCAGGCGTCCATCTCTTCCGACAATCACCTCCGAATCTACGAATGTCTGGAACAGCCATCATTAACGACCTGGCAGCTTTCCGAAGAAGCCGACGTCCAAGCCCTGCCGCTGAGCCCATCGGTGTCCCCGTTTACGCGCGCGCAGCAAACGAACGCGCTCGCCACGCCCACACAAACCAGCTCAAGCCTCGACGGCGCCTCCGCACCTCTCATCGCACAAGCCCTACAACAAGGCCTCCAGCAGAGCTCATCTGCGCAGCCGCGATCTGGGCTGGGAAACCGCGAAGCCGATGGCGGATGGTGCATCTCATGGTGCAAGGACCGTTACTGGGGCGAGATCATCGCCGCGGGTGCTGGCACCTCCGGTATCATAAAAGTGAGCCTTCATCCTCTGCTGCTTCGACTCGTTCTGTCCCGTTCCCGCTAATAATGCATCCAGATCATCCAGCTGCAGTCCTCGAATCGCCCCACGACTATCCTGACGCTCGACCCGTCCCCGGCTGCGGAAGGCGTAGGCGCGCCGGGGGAGCCAGATGCTGGTGCACCGGGGGCGTCTGCGATCACGTCCGTCTCGTGGGCGCCGTCCTGCGGGCGGTCGTACCACCTCATCGCGACGGGGAGCAGGGACGGGCACGTCCGCATCTGGCGGGTGAAGCCCGGCGAGGAGGCAGACGACGACGATATGGCTGGGGCCGGGGACGTCCTCGAGGATGGCGATGGGCAGTGGACGGCGAGCATTGTCGCGGATTTCGAGCAGCATAAGTGCGTTACGTTCCTTCGCCTTCATCTCATCTATTCCTCACACGCACTCCGGCAGGTCGGCGGTGGGGAGGGTAGAATGGAATATCACTGGGTTTGTCCCTTAGCCTCTCCGTCTAAGTGAATAGCCAAATGACGGAATCTTTCCAGAACCGTGCTCTCCTCAGCGGGGAACGACGGCCGCATCCGGCTGTGGAAAGCCACGTCGGGGAATGTCTGGCGCCCTGCTGGCAGTATCGGCGTCGAAGAGCCGGAAGAAGACCACCGCACGGATAGGGATAGGGATATCGACATGGAGTGACCTGGCCTCCAGTAGCATGCATGCATGTGTACGGCTTGTCGCCGATTGTACTGTAACTGATGTCCAATTGATAACTGCTAGCGACGCTCTCGTTTACCAGGCCTATCGTGGCGCGGTGTGAGCACCCCATCTCCCGACCGCCGCCTCCCCTCGTCTTGCCTCTTGAGATGCGCTATTTCAAGCTTCAGTGCGCTTTCGTCGAATGCGATTTCTTCGAGAGACTACTGTCAGAGTCGCTTTCTGAGCGCCGCAGAATACTGAATATTCACCGAGACGTCTCGAGCGCTTCACAAAGCCGAGACATTCACCGAGCACACTGCACATATGTACACATGTACATAGACCGGCCTCCAGAAACCGTCACCGAAAACAACAAATTAAAATATATATATATGTTCTTGAATTACGAGTCGTCTCTGTGAATAGGTGCCGTGTAATCCATGGTTTGGTAATTGTTATCGTATGGTATGGTACAGCAGGGTACAAGTGGGTTTTAAGGTGAGGTGTACTCAAGGATAGATATGTAGTAGCTGCGTCGGCGAAGGCGTTAAATAGTCCGTACAAGACGCGTATGCGGGATGTCGAATCCCTACAGTACGTCCAGCCATCCATCCGACACCAAGGACGATTGGTTTGGTTTGCAATACAATGCAACAGGATAACAGCGAAGAAGTGGGTAGGGTGCAGGATGCAGAAGATGGCAGATGGCAGAGATGCATGCAGATGGGGGCACTGGCAAGCAAAGTGCACAAGATGCAGGGTCGAAATGCAAGTGGATAAGTAACTAGGGTAAGCGTAAGCGTAAACAAGCGGAACGGAATAAGTAAGCAAGGAGATAAATGAGATGGCGACATATGCAATACAATACACACACAACACAGAGAAGCCACCGAGCCGAACGGGGACCGCGAGATTGAGATTGAGATTGACTGGCTCGATCTCATTCTCCTCAATACAGCGGATCTCAGTCCCGCGGCGGGGGCGGCATATCCGGAATGAGGTAGTGCACCGGCCGCCCGTCGCCGAAGCTCCCCTTGTGCCCCAGCCGCGGCAGGACCGCGCCCGCCCCGCCGCGCAGGCTCCCCTCGCGGCTGCTGTCCGAGTCGAGCGTGGGGCGGCAGCGGCGAGGGCACGGGCGGCGGGGAGGTGGTGAGCGCGGGGTCGGTGGGGTTGTACTGCGGCACGGGCTTGCGCGGTGTGCGCCGCGTCGACGCGCCCTCGGCGGGGCTCACCGACGGGCGGCGCACGGGCGACTCGGACTGCGAGGTGCCCGACGCGAACGCGGGGCTGGGCGGGTAGGAGCCGGACGCGGTGAACGCCATGGAGTCGTGCCCTGCCACGAGCGACGGCTGAGGAGTTCTGCCTGGGCGTCGCTGAACGGGCCTTCGCCCGTCGTCGTCGGGGAGGCGTACGGCGAGCTCGGGTGCTGAGCGCGGGCGGCTGAAGTTGTTGTTCATGTACGAGGACGTCGAGGTGGACGAGTTGCGCGTGACGCCGCCGCCGCTGGTGGTGCCCGGGAGAGGCGCAATATAGTCGAGCGGCACGGCGTCGTCGATGTCGTGCCCGTGCCCCGACTCGGAGAACGGCGAGCGCGGCTGCGACGGGGACGCGATCTTCTCTTGCGAGGGGGAAAAGTACGAGTTGACCTCGTCCTCCTCCTCGAGTGTGTCGTGTATTCGTGAGGGTCGTGAGTCGATGCCCACCGTGCCGATCACATAGACGTTGCTGTCGCGCGAGGAGAGCATCGGGCCAATGGAGTCGGACTGCGAGTGGTGGCGGTCGCTGGCAGCTCCAGCGGAGCGCGAGGGCCGCGGGGTAGGCCCTGGTCTTGGAGTCGGTGAGCTGAGACCGGCCCATTTACGCGGAGCCCGACGGCCGGTGGATCCCCCGGACGCGGTGGACGCGGAGGCATACCGGAAGTAAAAGTATGCTGCGATGACCGCGGCCACGACTGCGAGCCCACCGATCACTCCTCCAGCTATTGCACCGCGGTTCACCTTGGACGCTCCTGAGGTGACGGGCAGCGTTACTCCGGATGTCTCGGCCACGCCAGTCGTGGTGGGGCTACCTGACGATGTGCCTGACGATGTGGGGTCCGCCGGGGTCGAGGATGAGGAGGAGGACGGGGCCGCGATACAAGAGACATCGGTGCCGTTTTGGACGTAGAACGCGACGGATTCTTGGATGTAACCAGGCAAATTGAGTTTCGCGGTGAGCTCGTACCATCCCGCGGTCACATTGACAGAGTTCCAAGTGAAATCCCGCACGAGGGGGTTGATAGGATCCGGGTTAATTTGCTGGGTGGTGACGTCCCGTCGGTGCATGGCCCTGGGATCGGGGGTAGCGAATGTCCCAGTCGCTTGTCGACGATGGAGAAACGGAGCCTGATGACACCGTCATTGGTTATGAACAGTGTCAGCTCAAAGACGTCGTTGGTTGTGACGGGCGAATACGACCAGGTTATTGGAAGCCGGTGTGCATGTTGTGAACTCTGCGATTTTATTGAAGCTGAATCCAGGCGTCTCAATCGCCGGCTGGGCGGCGGATACGCCTGAAGCTAAGTAGCATCGTTAGATGGAAACATGCTAAACTATCAAGCTCGACTCACGATCTTGCCTGGGCCTGACATACCCATGAACAGAGCCAATATGGCACACAGCCCAAATGAAAAGAGCGACAGGTAGGGTGTGCATTTTTCGACCGGTGAACGTGTCCCAGACGGGGGGAGCGTGTAGAAATCGTTCCAGGGGAGTCGTAGAGGAAGGAACGAAAAGCGGTGGTGGTGGTCGAGGCCGAAGGACCGTGAACAAGATCAGGAGTAAGCAATCTTGTGATCTGCCGAACGCGACCCTTCTGCCGATGTCACTCCGAAAATCTCGCCCTTTTCTCCCTCAGTGTCTGAGGACACCTTGGGCTCTTTTCTACTTGGCATTTCTCTCTTTAATTGCGCCTTCAAGAGCTTTCTCTACTTCCAGTCTTTTCTGCTCTCCCACCGCTGCATCTGATCGTTGCTAACGGGTTTATTGCAGCCTGCAACCTCGCCTCCTCCACTCGCTATTACCTCTTACAAGCCTCTGGATTCGTCTGGTGCAGGCTATGGGCTGCCCAGCGGCACTATTAATGCGCGCCACTGACTGAGATTGACTGCGGTTTTAATTGTTCAACCTCCATATGTGTTTTTTCATTACTCCCCGTCCGTCGATCACCACGCGGGAACCAAACCTTCGTTCAGTTGATATAAGGTTCAGTTGTACGGTCGACGTAGTCTCTGTGGCCCCACCCATCCGATAGTCAATTCGCATCCATCACGTCTACTAGTTCGCTCGCTCGCTCGCCCCTATCAATTCAACTGCATTAAGCGGCCCATACGGAATGTTGGTCATTTGCGCCACGGGCATTCTAGACCGCTCTTATGCAGGTTCCAAGGACTTGATGCCTGTTCAACTGCCTCAAGGAGCTAAAATTGTTTTCTAGGGCTCGAACACCATATTTTCCGAATTTTCGTCGATTTTAAAAGCGGGTGTAACAATCAGAGGTGAAAAGCGGGTAAGAATCGCGGCCCTCCAAAAATTGTAAACCCAATTATCGAATAGGGCCAATAGCATGAAAACTCTTTCGGTCGAAAAAAACTGGCCTCATAGTGGGTTGCCGGAGGTCCTGCGGAATGTTGGTCATTCGCCGCCACGGTCATTCTCGACCGCCCTTATTCGCGGACTTCGCAGGCTCCCCCGAACCTGTGCAGACCTGTGTCTGTGTCGGATCAACCCCTTCAATAACCGCCGAAAACTCCGGATCGGTCCAGGGTATGATATTTTCAGCCATATGCATCTTGTTGGCGAGATTGAACTTGGCTTTGGACATGTTAGTTGGCATCAGTTAAACTACGGACTTCTCTCCATGATGTTTCTCGACGCCATCCTAGCCCGACTCATTCAAGGTTTTGGATTGGCATAAGTATCCACTTCAATCCAGCCTCCCGACATCACCGAACGGCAAGTTGCTTCCGCTTCCGCAGTCGCCCATATCCCGCTCCCCGAGTCCTCCCACTGGCAGACATCTGTCTAATTTATTTCGTATACTACTTGCTATCTTCGCCGTGACATGTTTCCGGCTTCACAGTAAAGGCCTATCTGTCATTGTCGCACTCGGAGATGGAGATGGACTCGGGGCAGATGATGCAGATGACGAACCCGCTAATTACAGACGATGAGACATGTATGTAGTCATACAATTCCAAAGAAGCTTAAGAATCTCAATTTTTTTTTGCATTGACGCCAGTGGAGCTCGAGTACTAAGTCTGACTCCGAAGCGACTTGAAGAAATTGGGACGTATCGCAGGGGTTGGCAATGAGACGCACGGTTGTTCGTGCGTCTCACTGGGAGACCTAGTACTGTTACTACTTGTATTTCTATTTAACACGGGTGATTTCGTTGTGCGGAAGCTTTAAAGTGTAGCCGTAGCATCGTAAATTACAAAAAGATCATAACCCGTTTCCCTCTACGCAGCGCAGTGTCAGCCCTTGTAAGAGCGGCAAACTATCGAATCGGACATCAGAATCAAGTATACGTTGAATCAGGATACTCCAGCACAAGCTGGAAAAAAGCATCAAACTTGGCCTCGTGGTCCCGGGGCACCTCTATCTCTGGGGCGTAGGGCGTCTTCCGCATTCGGCGCGCTGATCCAGAACATACGTGAATTTTGTGACGCCCCGCTCTTCGAACCATGCACGAAAACCGCCTCTATCGTCCATAACGTGCGGCTGCTTGCCATCGCTTTGAGTCGGGACCTGGAATAACACCCCATGCGCCTCCCCGTCGACGTACACAGAAATGTCCGTCTCCAGAGGCCGAAAGTACCAGTTCTCCACCAGCGTGGGGTTGTTTGCCAGGGGAAAGGTGACCGTCGTCAATCGGACGAACTCCTCCGGCCTAAGGCTCTGGCTCGGGCGCACCAGACGCGAGGTGGCGGGTTTCCGAAAAATCGACACCGTGTCGTGCGCGTCGAGAACCCAGTCCGAGTCCTCGTCAGAGGCGCGCCATATATTATTTCTTTTCGAAGTGGATACTTCGGAGCCGTCCCCGTCCATTCTGGAAAACTGGCGAAGCCGCCACTGCCCCCCGAGCCCAATAAACACATGGTGATAGTCTTCCGAGCAGGTCCCTGGCCGTGGCTCTGCACCCAGGCATCCGGCTACTCGCATTGATGGCATACAACTGCCGCCACGCCAAGTCCCAGTTCGTGTTGAGTCGATTTACCAGCTTCAGTTCGAGGTAAGGCGTCAGCGGCCTGAGCTGGAACTTCCGCCCGATCCCTATCGGTCAACGGCAGCGCGGAGATGAGCAGGTGCCCGACGGGATTATCGAATGTGATGGTCGGGGAGTAGTGGGTCATGGCTCTGTGGACGGCCTTGCTATCCAACTGCTCCATCGATGCGTCGACTAGGGCTTCGAATGCGGGGAGATCGTGACTGTCCTGGTACACGTGCCGCGCTGAGCCCCCGAACCTGTTGAAAAACTCCTCGATGTGCCTGCCCGAGCAGACGCGGGATTGGAGGGATGATCTAGTCGTAGGTGTCAGAAGGACAGGTTTCAGTTGAACGAATCACAATACGCTGTGTGTAGCTCGTCTAGCGTCCAAGGCGCCATCAAACAGAAAGTGTACGGGCCCCTGATCTTCTCTGCCCAGGCCGGGCGACCTGACGCTGCCTGAACAATAAATTCTCCCAACTCCACCACCTCTTGGGAGGCGACGAGAATCCGGCGTCAGAATCGATCAGAATCCAGGCATTCAATGGTACGGCGAATTGCACCAGATCTGGTTTCTGGAACACGAACAGTTGGTGGCCGTCGTATACGAGCATCCGGTCTTTGGAACGCATATGTGCGACTGGAAGCCTGCTCGCCACGCGAAGGTGGAATATGGCAGAGAGGAAAAACGATTTTCCTGCAATACAACGAGTTTCGATCAACAAGTCGACGATACAGAGGGACAAGGACACAACAAACCTATGCCCGGAAGCCCAGTGATGACCACTGCACTGCCCTTCCGGAAAAAATGGCCATGAATCGGGTGGTGAAACGGGTTCAGCAAGGTATCTTGTTCAGATATTTTTGCGCGGTTGCTCGGTATGCACAGGTGACGTGGATCTACATTCTGCTCGTCTGCGTCCATGAGATTGCCATCCCTGAAAACCCTAAGTAGTATTTCACTATTTGGAAATGAATCGAACGACTTACTGAGAGGGGAAGTCCCGCCGTAATTGCGCAACCTGCGACTGGCGGTACAAGGACCAAAGTATCGCGGAAAGCAGATCGTGGTATTCCTGCCGAATCATGACGTCGGCGCCTGAGCAGGGAAGAAAGGGCAGGTCCTCGGTGCTTGGGATAACCCACATCCATTCGGGTGTCTTCACTTTCGGCTCTGCACCTGGGGGTCGGACGACCAGCCTCCTTTCTACGGGAGGTAGCGCCGACACGTCTAGCCTAAGGATGTCGGTTTCGAGGCCTGGATAAACACCAAGCGCGGGCTGATCCATTAGTAACTTAGTAAGAAAGAACTTCCAGACGAGGCGGACAGAGGACAGGTCAACGATCGTCGATCCTCGGACAAACCTCGATCATGTCTCGTCACTTGAAAATTTGACTGAAAATTGGTAAGTACGCTCGTTTCGCAGTCACATATCGTAGATCTTGTAGTTTCGCCGCCGCCCCGGATCCGCACGGGTTTTTGATCAAATGATTCAAATCAGACCGATGAGCAAGTAATTTTTGAGGGTTGACCAAGAGACTTGAATATTAGGGAAGGGGGACATGCTAGCTACCATCTGAACCAAGTTTGGTTCAAATAGATCCACTGGTTACAGTTCCAGACCCGAAATACTGAAATCAGACCCATGTGACAATCCGTCACTGTACCCGTCACATAAATTGCCAATTATGGCCACAAGGGCTGCCCGATATGCCCGGAGGTTTGATAGAGGCATAACTAGCTCATTTCTGCACCATTTGACCTGATTTTTTTTTCCATGGTCAGAATTTCCGGTGATACAAGGCTAGCTTTCCAAATCCGTGTAAACTCACGGGTTGACCCGTGCGGAACCCTAAGTTACTGTTTCGCGCCATATGTGCGCCGGTATTCCATACGGAGAGCTTATAGAGCACCAACTGGATGAACAGAGAGAGCTCGGGTTTTCACTGAGGTGAATTGAGGGGCCTTTGAGATGGGATCCTGGAGGAGTTGGACGAGCTCCTGGTCCAAAAGTTCTGCATTGAGCTGCCCGATGCGAATGGTACGCAGCGAAGGCCCATTGTTCCAACCAAGGGCACGGATTTCTGCTAGACGTGTCTGTGCACCCTCCCAAGCCGCCTCTACGTCTTGTACCGGTCCAAGGAATCCTATATATCCTATATATCTACTATATATTATAATCCCCCGGACACAGAAGGTTCCAAACAGAAACTCTGACATCATACCTCGGGCAAGCTTGGATGCGGGACGAGCCGTATCCCCGGCTTGAAACCGGCATGCTCCAAACACAGCCACTTGCCAGCTGCTCAACTTGAACCAAGCGGTTGTAGCTCATCTCAAGCTCATGCCTAACTATAAGTAGCGCCACAAGCTTACTCCCTTTGAGCTCTCTTACAAGTTTAGATCACTCCGAAAAAATGTCAAGCAACTCTCACACACATGGCAGGACCTCAACTTGAACTCAGGCAACGATCCGGGTTACCAGCCTGAGTGTACTATGTAGACACTTTTGGTCACGACATGGACTCCGTGAAAGAGGGTTATCAAACGAGAACAGACGGAAGGTGTTAACGAGATACGGAAGCAAGATTAGACCCAATACGACAAGATAATATGTCAGACAACATGAGCAGTTGACGGGACGCGAATTCGTGCCAGAGCTACCAACAAGGTGGGACGGTGACCAGTTGGACGAGACAAGGCCCGCCGAGACCAAACCCTCACAGAACAAAAGACTGCGGTCGCGAATTGACACAACGAGACGCAGCTGTTAGGTTCATGGGACGAGAACTTCTGCAATGAAAGACAAGAGAGAGCCTACACGAGACCCGCCGGGGCAACGCAATAAGATGTTAATGATACGAGACACGACCTGGAAGTTTATGAGACAAGGCGAGACAAGATCAGATACCGCACCCGCAAAACGAGATGAGACCTACGGCGACGGGAGGTGCGACTGACAAGACACAACTTCCTGCAAGGTCGGCGACGAGATGAGGCCTGGGTGGGTCTAAAAAGGTTCGGGACTGTTTTTTTTCCATAAAAACTCGTGCTAGCAATGACCCGTGAATTTTATTCACGGGTAACACCTAGTCCTATATATGAAAACACAATGTGCACAGCCTCCACGTGAGAAGTCACCTGAAAAGTCACATGAGAATTTACGTGATGTTGTTGAGATGTTGCTGCCGGGAGGCGCCGCGCGCCGCTCGCTAACGCTTGCGGCAGTGTGGCGCCTCTTGGAATCCAGGTGAGCTCAGAATCCACTGTGCAGGTGTCTCCGTGGCGAAGACACGGGTGCTTACAGCTAGTCCTATACTTGAAAAGACAATTGACAGATTATCACATAGAGCACGTGATAAAGTCACGCACATTGCACGTGTTTGTCCCACGGCTCGGAATTCACCGTGTACCCCAAGGGCCACGCGCTGCGAGCGTTAGCGAGCGGCAGTGTGGTGCCGGAGGGCTCGGAATCCACTGTGTCTGTACGGAACTGGGAATCCGCCGTGTCTGACCGCCCGTGGCGAAGACACGGGTGCCTAAATCTAGTATTTCCTTATAGGCGCTTGTGATTGAGCCCTCATGATCATGTGATCTAGAATTTCTTGACTCAAAACCATGGCCGAGGGTCTGCAGCAGCTCATCCTTGACACTCTCCATGCCGACTCTACAATACCCGACACTAGATTGCTTGTAATCCCAGGTCAATCTGAGCCTGCTGCATCCCAGGATGCTCAAATTATTATCCTCGGTGCCCTCAACTCACTTCTAAGTCGCGACGTCAGTCCATGTACAGTTTCTTTTTGTCTCAAAATGTGTAACCCGTCAATAGATGGTCAAGTTCGAGACACATGAAACTCTATCGCAAGTCCTGACCCCAGAAGGCTCGCAAATTGCCGTCGATGGTTCATGAGGCGCGCCTCTGGGCTGCCTGCCAAGGGTCAAGGTGCCCCGGTAACCCTGGTGCAGCTCAAGAAGCAGGTGGGCAATGAAACCGCGATAGTGGGCCAAAGACGCGCCTTCAAGAATGGATGGATTGGCAAGGAAGGCAATGGCTTGGTTAAGCTGGTTAGTTGTGTTGTTATTTGGTGCAGCTTCCGTTTAATCTGCCTCAGTTATCGACCATTAAAGACCTCATGCAACTAGATCTCTTAGAAATCCAGTCTTCAGGCTCCCTGAAATCTGGGGAGAAAGACCTGGCTGATCTGCGTAAAAGAAAGTTGATCGCGCAAAGGTTTTTTTTGGCTGGGAATTGCAAGTTGGCACATCCTCTAAATTTGATGCAGAAAGGGCCAATGGTTCACTGTACAGAAAGGCTCCGACTTCAGCACATCAACTGCGAAACCCGAGACAGATCTGACTGTGGACATGCTTACATCGTATGCACGGTCCTCCAGATAGTTTCGATTTCTCGCTGAAAATTGTGCAGGGGAGCCTGGAAAACATCTATTTGCAAAAAATACAATTTTGAAGCGGAAGGTGCTCCAACAGGAGGTGGATCTTTACATCCCCTGCTTAAAGTAAGGGAAGAAATTCGGAACAATTTCTTGGAAATGGGGTAGGTTCCCCGTCCCTCCTCCTTTTTGTTCTGATCTCAAACTACTAGATTTGCGGAAATGCCGACCGCATCTTTCGTAGAGTCCAGCTTCTGGTGCTTTGATGCCTTGTTTGGCCCCAGCAACATCCTGCTCGAGACTTGCAAGACACCTTCTATGTCTCTGGTAAGTCATTTTCCTTTTCCCTACTCACAAACGTTGAATGAGATCTGTAGATCCTCCGCATTCTCTTCATCCGGAGTCCGAATACTATAAGCGGGTATCGACGGTGCACGAGCATCGTGGATTCGGTTCTATGGGCTACCGCGCACCCTGGTCGCATGAAGAGACAACCAAACTGCTCCTCCGCACGCACACGACGGCGAGCTCTGCACACATGCTGTACAAGCTGGCCGCTAGATGCCGCGGGGAGGATCTCGAGAACGATCGGCCGGTTGCCGGCAAGGAAGGGCCAAAAGATGATAGCTTCCGGCCGGCCGAGCTCTTCAGCATTGACCGCATCTTCCGAAACGAAACCACGGATGCAACGCACTTGGCCGAGTTCCACCAGGTCGAAGGTGTTGTCGCGGACCGTGGACTGACCCTTGCGGACTTGATTGGATTCATGAAAGTCTTTTTCAACAAGATGGGCATCGAGCAGGTCAGGTTCAAGCCTGCATACAACCCATACACATGGAAGACTGTCGGCCGGACAGTAGACACTGAGGAATGAATCACACAACGAGTCCAACAAGACCACGCTATGTATTCGAGACGAGCGGCGAGCGCGCGGTACGACAACGACAAGGTAAAAGACAAGTGACAACTCCTGTACATAATCGTCTGATTGGTCCGTAAACTGGGGCCAGGTTTACACCCTCCCCATCTCTAAAAAACTGTATCGTCCAAGAAATAAGTATGAAGTACCAATAATGTCCCAACCTTCGAAATCCGGAAAACACTAGACACTTCCATGACGGAACTGCAAGTCCTCGCAGGGTGAAGCCAGTACGTCAATGGGGTCATGGCAAGAACCGCACAAGGGAGATTGGGGAGGTGGCCAGAACGAAGAAGCGATATTAAAGGTGAGGGAGTAGAGTAGTGACCAAGAAAATCAAGTATCGCGGGAGGACACGTCGCTATCGTCAGTACCGTACGACCACTCGTCCTCCTCAGGGTTGTACGCAGGCATCACGGCAGCCACAGCCCTGTATCCCTCCTCGTAGGTTGACGAGAACCCAACCGGTCCAACGGCCGCAACGACTGCTGGCGATGTACGAGAAGGAATCCCGCGCGCAGCATTGCCTGGGCAGGAGTCGCTCCGGTGCTTGACCCAACCAGGGCTCTGAGGCGTCTTTCTGCAGTGGTAACAGCCACCAGCTGCACGGAGCGCCTCCTTCTCAGTGTGCGTCAGCGGAACAAATCCAGAGGGCGATGCCGACAAGGGAGGGGTCGGGAGTGAGGGTGACGAAGCAGCGGGGAGAGAGGGGATGACGAGCTGCGAAGGGGCTAAAGGCGCGCGAGGTACCCTGATAGCACCTTCGGCCAGCATGCTATCCCAGGTCGAAGACATTGTAGCGATGAGGGTGTCGACCTTCATTGTCGTGAATGGGAGAGACTGTTGTCCAGAGACGCGCAGGCGGAGAACAGGGTGAGACAAGAAAAGCAGATGGTTCTTCAGGACAGCATCAGAGACAACCCAGCTTTGGCCGGCACCAGCAAGGGCATTACGAGCGTTCTGCAGTGCCTTGGCGAAGTCAAGAAAGGAAGATGACCCTTGCTGAATGGAATAGAAGGCGACCAGGGCCAGCATACGCCAATTCGATGGGACGAACCGGTCTTTAACCTCCTGTGCAAACTCTGCCCAAGACCCCAACTTCTTCAGCTTGTCACGGTTCTCATTCCACCACGTTGCAGCGGTACTCTCCTCCATCTTCAAGCCGGCGAGCGTAATGAGCGTGCGCGCTGCGATCGATTTATCCGGATTCATCGCCTGCCAGCTCTCGAAGGTGTCCTCGCAGCGGCCGAGCCAGCCATGGATGACAGTCGGGCTCAGCTCCTCGCTGAGCTTGGGGTACTCGAGCTTTGACATAGCAGAGGACGACGGGGCGCGAGCTTCGGGACGGGGTGGCGACGTGGCGGGCGCTTTGGGGCGGGGAGACGATGCGGCGGGAGATTTGGGCCGAAGTGGGAGGTGTGGTGGTCGGTCACGTTCAATGGGCGATTCGGGCAAAGGCGTCAGAGGCGAGGGAGGCAGCGATGACGTGGCCGTGTCGATGGGATCAGCAGACACGGTACGAGAACGGCGAGGTGCTGGGACGAGCGGAGGGTGAAGGGTACCACCTCCAGAAGCGATGGTAGTGCGTGTATTCGCGCGAGGAACGTTGTCCGCCAGATTGAGTGAGCGAGTGATGCGAGATCCGTGGTGGTAGTTGGAAAAAAAGTGGAAGACTGTCGGCCGGACAGTAGACACTGAGGAATGAATCACACAACGAGTCCAACAAGACCACGCTATGTATTCGAGACGAGTGGCGAGCGCGCGGTACGACAACGACAAGGTAAAAGACAAGTGACAACTCCTGTACGTAATCGTCTGATTGGTCCGTAAACTGGGGCCAGGTTTACAACACAGAAGCATGTCCTGTCCATCTCCTTGCCCCTCATACTTATTCCTATCTATTAGCCCTCCCTGGAAATCTTTGCCTTCCACCCCATGCTGGATCGATGGGTCGAGGTCGGCAACAGCGGTATGTTCTGACCAGACATACGAGTGCACGGATGGGGCCTCGGTCTAGAGAGGCCAACCATGATCCGCTTCGTTCGCTCTCGCTGTGCATGGTTTATTCTAAACTCGTCACAGGTATGGCATTAACAACATCAGGACGTTGGTGGGCCACAAGACGTCTATCGAGGGTATAGAAAACTCTCCAGCGCCTATGCTCTGAAACTTGTATGTCAAATGTAACAATGCATGATAGTTGTAATTGTACGTATTGGAGAGACTAAGATCAAAATAAGAATACTGCGGCATTCTTGCGCGTCCCGAACATATACCCTAGTGCCTGGCTCATGAAGAAGCCGTGTGATTCCAATAGTTATTAGTGACGGCAATTGCACCCCCGATGTCGATGCCGTTTCCGTTCGCAGTGATCCCGCCCAATTGGGACAGCCCAGACTTAGTGGCAATGATCAGTGTCAGAAAATCGGCGACCATACTGCACTTACAGGAACCAAGAACGGTACGCCGGTCACCATACGTGACGTGAAAGCGGTGCCACCCATCTTGCGTGAATAAATATTACCCAGTAGTCCGATCGTGAACGCCCCAATCGCCGAGACGACATCGGATCAGTTGAAAATGTAATAATTCTCAATCTTGTTTGTGGTGTACGCCCAGCAGGAGATGACGACCATGATAGGCAGCTCCGGCCCGTGCATTGGTTGCAAGTTTGCGAGAGACGACAGGGTGGAAAACACAGGCACGATGAAGAAGGCACACCAGGCCGGGAATGGCTGGAGGAACCACCGGAAATGCGGAGGGTGATAGCAGCCTTGGATAATGTCTGCTGTATGCGGTTCCAGGAATTGAACAAACATCTAGGTGCCGTTTGAGGGAATGCCGCTGGAGACGTCGCCTCATCTTTTTGTTGATGGCAGAGCCGTCTTTCCTGTCCGCCTTTGAATGGCACAGTCGAGTGTGGTTGCAGCCATAGCCTCAATTGTGCGGGAATTTTGTTGTTGAGACCTGGGAATTCCGGGGAGCATTTTCCATACGGATGGACGGAGAAGGAGCCAACAAAGAGCCTTATATTGATATCTCAAACACGGATTTCTACTTGTACCACCAAAGTGTATCAAATTGCAGATTGTACGCTTGCGCACACATAGCGCCTAACCGATGCACAAAAAAAACGGTATAAACCGTGACGTTCAATTTCCAAATTCCACCAGTCGGGAATCCTGCGACTCAATTACAATCCCCGCACCCGGTAGACCAGTGGTGCACATTCATACTCATTCCCAGCCAAACGGAAGCGGGCCTCCGCGCCCTACGAGGAAACATCTATGAGCAAGGGCTCAAGCACCAGGAATTCTGTGCACGTACATTGGAGTTTCGTTATGAGCAAGATGCCACGCCGCATTAGCGAAGAGAATGCGGCATGCAAATCCGTTTCCCATTGTGCGAGCGCGGCGCTCGGCTCGCCCACTATCCACCTCATCTCGATTATTTTCAACGCGGGAAGATGAGCCACGGTAGCGTCAATGGCAGTATGGAGCTCCGGAACGGGTGTGGCTCGCCGAAAGTCCTGGAAACCGTCCAGTGTAACGTACTCGAGGCGACTATTGTGCGGACACGTCTTGACAAAGACGCCAAGCAGCTCGACCATCGATTGGGAGACAAAGTGGATGGAGCAAAGATTGGTAGTGAAGAGATCTGGACTCACTACGGAAATTTTGGTTAATCGTGGATGCATTGGATGTGGTAAGTACTCACAATCGGATATATGTGTCTCAAAATTGTACGCGACCCAGAGGTCTAAATGCTCCACACCCCCCGAGTGTCGGAGGCTCGTTGCCAGCAATATTTTTTTCCTCTGTTCAGGCGAGCGTGTTGCCAGCTTGAGTGTTCTGACATGGGTCAGGTCGATCTGTGGATTCACGAGATATTGACAGAGGTCGGAGGAGGAGGCGTTAAGGAGAAGGGACCGAAGCTTGGGGCGCCACAGTTGTGATTCTGGCCACGGCTCGTGCTCAGCCTGCGTGAAGTACAAACGTGATAGTGACATCTCCTTGAGAGCCGTCGCTTCGCTGAAAAGCGATAATAGGTGGCAGGGAGACTCGAGCACGAGGTCACGCAGGTGGACAGCCTCGAGTCTCAGAGACGAAAACACGTTGGCCAGCGCGGATTGCAGGGGCTGGTCCATTTTACTCCAGCTCCTGCTGGATTTGGGGCGAGTCTGGGTTCTATCTCCATTCTCGATGATGGATATCCGTTTTAACTCGGTGAGAAGGGGGGAGTATGAGGGACAGTGTTCGGCCAGACATATAATCTCCACTGGGATCGAGATAGGTGCACGTTTCGGGAAACTTCTCGACGACGGAAGCGATGCACAGATCCTCCACAATAGGCGTGATGTGAGGTGACGAGCATAGAAGCTGGTAGAACCTCTGAGATGCGTCGGAGGATGAAAGGATTTCGATTTTCTTGAATATATGCTTCCTGGCCGAGATAACAAAGATGCGCGCGGCCAGAGAACAAGACTTGAGACTGGGAATGTCGTCGTGGAGAATGTCGAGAATTGTGTCGACGAGTTCCTGCGGAAGGTCCATGAGGCCGCCAGAAATGAATCCCAAAGGCGAGAGGGCCTTTTGGGTGAGATCTAGAGCGTGCAAGCGCTGTAAGGCGAGCAGCGGTACTCAGCGGTAGAAAGCAAGAGCAATCTATACCGTGGGACCGCCACCTGAGTCTGCTCCGCTCGTCGACGTCCACATCCTCAAACTTCTCTTTCAGCTCTTTCTCATCGGCTGGATCTACTCTCCAAGGCCTTTTCTATTTTTCTTCGCTTCCTTATGCCATTTCGTCGCTTCGGATCTCGTCACGGTGTCTAGGACATTCCAAGTCGCGCTCGAAGTCATGGTATCTCTTTCGAATTTCCACAAACGCTACTTTGTCAGCTCTTTCTCCTCGAGTATACTTTTCAAGGCCTTTTTTTTTTTTTGCTGAAGTATGCCACTTCGTCGTTTCGGATCGCGTGTCTAGCTTTCCAAGTTGCACCCGTAGTCTCTCTTTTCGAATTCACACACGCTATCCGAGTCATCGGCATGGCTCTTCACGATTCCAGCGTCTAAGAGCTATTTTGCGTTCGAACAAGGTTGCTTCAATGGCAATTGGTTGTCAGCGTTCAACTCGGAATTTTCCTCTTCAGTGCTCGCTTCTTCTGGAACATGCGAACAACTTGCTCGCAAGGTGGACCTGACTACTGAGACCATATAAAAGATTTATCGACTGTCATAAATCTCGTGGAGTCTGACTACAAGTGAGACTAACTGAGACCATGTTGCCCCTCTCACGAACACTAGGAAAAATATACCGAGGCTGAGTTGGCTTCAGCGTACTCGAGCGCTTTGGCGAATAACTATCTACTCCGTGTTCTTCTCGCTCATCAAGACAATTGATTACTGAGAAAGGCCCAGTCTCTTTCTCAAGCGTCTCTGTTTCTTCCTCCCTGATTTCCGTTCGGCGGGCCTTGACCAGAAGTATCACAATACTCTCAAGCTCGGACATGCTCTGACGCGAGAAATGGTTTCTTGGCAACTGGGATTCAGAAATTCCTCTTGATCTTCCTCGACAAATAAGCGACTCCTGCGAGGAACTGATGAGCTTGCGTTATGGACATCGACCTTGGGCCGCCTGGCCCTTCCTATTCCCTTGGCTTGAGGAAAAGGAAACGAAGGGAGTCGATGACTATATCCTGAGTTCTCCGACGCCAAACGCTCATGCCAGGATTAGGCCAGGATCCTTCTCTGGGCGATTCTGAATCGGAGCGTTCCAGTTTCAAATAAGGTTTCAAGCTTGATCTATCCTGTGGCAGGCTGCGGTGTCCGACTCGAAATTGCTTGGGTCTCTTTAAAAACGTTCTAGTCCAAAACCCCTGCCGTGGCACCTTCAACAAGAACTAGGGCAAAAAAACTCAAAGCTGACACTCGAGCACCCGCTCTGATGCATGGAGAGAACGACATGGAGGGATTAAGCGCCCGTCCTCTGAGTTCACCTCGCCGACGCCAGGCGATCGAGACTGCGAGACTGCTGACATCCCCACACCAGGCTCCGCGGCTATCTAAATGGTATGGCACACTCGACATTCGTGGTGCTCTGAAAGCCTATTAGCCATCTGAAGTGCTGTTGGCCAACCCTGTAAAACGTGTCCATCGGTTGGTTGTGTCCACCAACCACTCCCAGGCACGTTCTTCCCAGAGGGTAAGCGCTCCTGCTCCGGACCTTGGTTTTTTCGACACATCTCTGATCACCAGGCTCGCTTGTCGCTTAGGCTTTGGACGGCCCAGGCCGTTCCTCGTCCCGCACCGCGCGTTAAGTCCCCAAGCTCCTGATCCCACTTCATTGTGCTCAGCAAAAATATCTCAGCTCCGCCGCGGTCCCAACAAATCCCTTGGTCCTCGTTGACTCCTCGTTCTCCGAGCGTTTAAACCAATACGAGCTCAAGGGTCACGCGGCCCCAAAGGCGCGAAGGACGGAAGGAAAGAACCTAGGCGGACATTAAAAGACAAATATTTTGAAACGCCTCAGCACCGAGTCTCCTCGCATGTGCGTAATGACATGTTGAGAACCACCGTCCGGCTTCTCCGACTTCTCCGACTCTGCTGAGAAGGTGAAATTTGGATCGGCGTCGGCCGTCTTTTCCCGCGGCAGACAGTTCCATGTCCATGTCATCTGAAAAGTCGGCCAGAAACTTGCCCCGCTCGATGGAGTTTGCGGTGGGATACATTTCCGATCTTCAAAAGCTTTCATCCTTTTTGGGACTTCATTTAAGGTGGGCGCTGTGGAGCTCGGCATAATGTGTCTTACTTTCTGCGGACCGGAGAGGCTGAAGTCTGTCTGCGCGCAAATTGCCACCTCCCGTCCATCCCCTGACCTTTCAGCTCAGTGATTGCCTCTCATATTTTACGCGGCGATCCATGCTGCAGTACTATGTTTTTAATCTCGCTTGCCACACTTTCCGCTCCGCGTCCGGAGCTCCATCGCAATTCGACCGGAAACGGAGCGAATGGTCACCGACTTGGTCCCCAAAGACTTCCGGCCTGGCACATGCAGTCCTTGCCGTAACGAACTCAATCAAACTTGCCCTCGTATGTACGTGACGTGCGGCGCATCGGTGACAGCATCCCCATCTTCCACGCACAGTGGAGGATTCGAACACTCAACGATCCAAACCAAACCGAGAGGAGAGTCGATTGAGGGGTAATAAATTAAATGCTCTAGATCTTACATGTGCATTGTAGGAAATATGTGGAGATTAGTGTACATTATGAGAGTAGATGTCGTGGTGTCTCATCAAGACCATCCATCCGGTGTCCTGTGTCGTAACGGGAGAGGGAGCCAGGGTTTCCGCCGTGATCTGGAATTGCTGGTATTCGAAAGCCCTACTTTACGTATTTTGGCCAATCTAGGACCATTGTCGGACACGAAAAAACGTCGGGGCGGCAGAAGCGACATACCTGCGAAGCCCGGTGCTTGCGACCACTATGGTGAGCGCCGTGGCGAATCCCGTCATGCCGTAGAAGGCCCATGGGTGAGTCTCAACGTGGCTCAACAGCTGCGATTGCCAGGCGACGTGTGAAACCCAAGGAAACGGAGCGGAAGAAGAAGACCCACGTTCATCCCGAAAAGCCCAGCTACCATCGCGCCGGAACCAATGCCCATTGTGATTATGGAGACCTGATGAAAGATAAAGCAGGTCGCCGCAAGTCTTTGACGGATTAACGCACTTTCAGATCAAGAGCCAACAAGGAATTCCGATTGGAATCCAGTATCAGCTCTACTATCTCTTGTGTCGATTGGACGTTAGTCTAGATGAGCGGTTAAAACAATGAATATCTGATGACAACTTGAATGATTTAACCTCGATATTTTCTGCTTCGTTGACGATTTCTTCGACCTGCTTGGAGAAGGATTCCAATAGGACTTCCAGGTCTTCGTGATCGTCAAGCTCCCTGATAATATTAATTTTCTTGTCGGTCAGATACATGGCGGTAAGATCGTCGTCTGCGATCCATCAGTACAGGTGAAGTAATTTAAAAGTCTATTCGTGATCACCTTGTCCGAGCACTTCTTCCAAAGCTTCCTCGACCTGCATTATGGAGCAGAAATGGGAACATGATCTCGCTAGTATTTTGATAACGAACCAGCTTGGCTCTATTTTGGAAACTTGCGAGCCGTCTGGAGTAATGTAACAGGCGTTTAAAGCGATCGTGGTCGATGTCATCCTCCATTTCTGCCAGTAAGCCGCCAACAAGATTCCGGATGAAGACCATCTCGGCTTCAAGAGCGCTCAGAACTGACAGAAGAATCGATTCCAAAGCGCTGGGGAGCTAGCGTAAATTCGAACTCATTAAATGCGGCTCAAAACGCAAGTTACCGGAATTCATAGGGTAAGCAACCTGGTCCTTTAGCTTTGAGGTTGTGCTGAATATGGTTGCATCAGCTCCGAGGAACATGGATGGGATGGGAACGAAACGACTGACTTCAAGGTGGTACAGAAAAACAGAATGTAGGCGGGAATCCGCCGAGCCAAATGTGTCGAATAAAATCACTGTGTCGGCCTTGACCAGGGCCCGAATGTGTAAAAATGTTTACCTAAAAACATTCATTCACCTTGATAATCATCAGGAGAGCTGGAACGTACAAGGAATGCTTCTTTTCGAATCAGGATAGTTGGAACCAGATTAGGCACCCTCGAGTCGATTTTGCGCAAATCGCGAGGCTAGCAGCAACACAAGTCAGCTTGGCACGACGGGAAAGAATCACAATCTTCGGACGTACATTCAGCCGATGTTCACCACAAAGATCCGACTTTTTGAATTGTCCAGATATCGTTTTCACATTGCCTTTGAATATTCAATCAATGGACCGCCCGGGGTGTTTCTGCATACCCTCTGAGTCTAGTACAGTGCCTTGGTTTCAAGGCTCAGTGAATATCAAGGATGAGGATTTGAATAGCTTACAGCGAAGCATTAGATCCGCTGGTTGGCGCCCTTTCATCACCTTTTCGAGGATGGCGGCTCTTGTAGCCTCTTCTTGTATGCCGGAAAGGTCGCTCAAGTCGATCCGTGACTGTCTGGGTCCCCATGAAGCGTACCGAACCATTAACTGCGGATTCAGTGGGCCCCGACGCGTACCCGAGGACAAGGAGTGCCGACTGGATGAAAACCGAGGAGTGCTGCATGAGGCAAATACAGGGCGAGAAGTAGAACGCTTGAGACCAGCCCAGGGCGGAGGTAGAACGACAAGAGGATCCAAGTAGCGTCTTCACATTCCGCACGGAGAAGCTCCCAATCATACGCGGTTCGCTGAGCAGGTCGCGGTGAAAAATCTGAGCCGGTTCAGTCGGACCGAAAGCGTGATCGTCGTCCACGTGCCGTGTCATTGGGTGATGCTTGAAGCTTAGCTTCCCCACATTTCCTGGCAGCGATTCTTTGGCGTAATGACTTCCCCACCGAACCGACACGACGGCACTCTATGGGAAATCACTAATTGGCCGCGGCCTGCACATTAGTTCGCATCAAAATTATTGGGGCTCTACCACAGTTGATTCTTGAATGGATGGCGTTCTTCACCCCCTCAATTGTCGGGAATTCCAGATTTACCACCTGTCACGGCCGCCGGCACCATAGCCCGATCTTGGCTTGGAGGTGATCACGCTAAGCGCATCAAAGCCTGGAAGCAGCGTCCTGGAACTCGGCCACTTAATTGCATCTGAACTCGAAAACCGGGTGACAACGTGTTCGGGCTTCCAAATCGGACCTTTCCATCCTGCGCGCCCGGGGAACCTGATCAGACATCGACATCTCTGTACAGGCGTATGAATTACTATATATCCGATCGGTCCACCCACTCTTCGCTCTCGACTCCTTCCTATATCATGACCTTGGCCTGACATCGACTAACATCTCTCTTCCGCTCATATGTCTGAGACTCGACGGCTCTTGGAAGCGTCCGCCGCCCTATCCCACCTTCTCCGTGCCAATGGCATTCCGCACGCATTTTATGGAAGTGTGCTTACGGCCGTACTCGCAAATAGTCCTCAAAGCAATGTGAGGCATTCATATTTTTGACCTGGCTATTATTCACTTTTCATTAGGAGATCTTTTGCATCGTTGAAGGCGGGCAAAACCAGCCCCATCCATTCCGACGGGTACGAGACGCCTTGGCAGGAAATGGGGATTTTCGATAACTCATTCCCCATGGACCAATCGGTACGTATAGTTTAATCACATTCGACTCCGGCTCATCAAGAGTTTACCGTCCAGGCTACACATTACCTACCGTCGTTTCATACCTGCGATCGAGGTAAGTTGCCTTTCGTCCTTTTGATACCCAGCTAACGGCACACGACCCTGGAGATTGAGATTTTACCGGCTGGGGAAACTGGTCCTCGTCATCTCGATTCCACAACGGTCATGAAACTCCAGGGGCTCCCATTCCTGACAATCTCCGAGTTCATTCGCAGCAAGCTGAAGACTTGGATGATGTACGCTGTAACCGCGAGCCGCGATTCCGTCCATTTTGCCAGCTGACATCCTAGACAGTCGGGGAGGGGATGGTGACGCGCAGGACATATCCTATGTTCTATCCCGCTATTGGAATCGGGTGGACATTAACCGGATTCCCGAGTCAGATATGAATCATTTCGTATCGCGCAATACGTCGGTAGGCCCGGCCTGGGCGGCCGTTAGGAGGAAGTATGGGATGTATGTGCCCCCAGCACGCGGTTTTCCCTCTGATACTGATTCTGCGATCTTCGTCAGGTGATGGCTCCGCGTTCGCCGTCGGCATGCATATCCGAAGTCACTCGAGAAAAAAATGTGTACTATCCACAGACACGTAAAAAATACCTTGTTGCCTTCTCGTGCTGTCAGGTCCCTCCGAAAATCTGGCGCTTCTGCAGTCTGCGATATTCTTGACGATTTCGGACCGTATGATTCGATAGCGGTTGGGCGAACGATAACTGGATCTGAGAAGCCACAACTGTTTGGGCGCTTGATTGGTTACCCTAACTTGCCTGCCAACTTGCCGGGACCTAGCAGGCACCATGTCGGATGTAACATCATCGGAACAACCCGATTATGGGTCCACAGTGGCGCTTTTCTTGTCATTTTTAGAGGCATGTTCTACATGCTAACGAGTTCGATGTCGAAGCCGTCAGGCACAACACTGCGTTTGGAAAATTTCCCTTCTGGGTCTGGGGAAGTGCGGGGTAATATATTTCTTTTTACCTCAGGATCTCCCAGAATCCGATATCAGATGGATCGGCAACTCGTGTTTTCTTCCTGGGTTTAACAAGACACAAACTTGGGCCCGACTACCGTGACTCGGATACCGCTTCTACAAAATGAACTCGATCCTATTCAATCTCTACCCTACTTATTTTATTTCGGGGTCCCCGTCGCTTATCGGAAGGCATTGCTATCACCCCCGAGTCGGCTATTAAAAGGCTGCGATAGAAGATATTCAGGTTCTGCGGCAACCTAGGCACAGAGGACTCACCAATGACACATCGCCGGAATCCCCGACAAATCGTCGAGGTTTTCGAACAGCCACTCGCGGTACTCTGGACCCGGTTCGGTTCCCGCCAACAAAATCATATGGTCGCGCTGTAGAAGTCCCTTCAGTGAATGCGAGGAACTGGGGTGACGCCACCGACGTTGTATTCAATATCATGTTCGGAGTCCAGTTCAGTCCCCCGAATCGGAGGCGGAATCAATGCTCGAGGTGTCGAAGTCCTCCGACCAGCATTCTTCCTCCGACCGATATTCCTCCTCGACATCCACATCTGGCATGAAGCCGCTTCTCCAAGATAGAAGCACTTCGTCGCCATCCACGACTTCTTCTTCGTCATCCTGCGGTGCAGGAGACAGATGGGGTGCAGCGTACTTCAAGTGCTGAAAGAAACTCAGCCAGCCAACTTCAACGAGAATGTAGGAGCTCACCAGGAACAGGGAATTTTGGTTCAAGAAACGCCGACAACATGTTTTGCAACAGGGGTGATTAGTGGATGTCTCGATGTGCTCTGAGCGAGCGACGACATCGACAAAGGTCAGGTCGCACTGGATGCAGTAAACGTTTGTGGTGTGGTGGGACATTGTGGTAGCGGTTAGAGTTCTTGTGAAACGCTCCTCTTATATTCTTCTGACGGGTTGTTTCACTTCGGGAAGATTTACTTCCGCGGTCTCAGTTTTTGTCTTTGATCGGAGGCAAATCCTTGATGGCATTGGCACTGTACGTATATTGTATACCCTTGCGTACGCTGTAAGTATTTTTATTCTGAATTTCATCTGCTTTAGAACGAGGCTGCGAGTAAGTAGGCAGCAGACCAAGTACTCCAGTTTAACTAAAAAAAATAGGGGCCAGGCTGAAACGAAGGCGGAACTGTTGGATAATGCCCTCCAATTTCAGTGCCATCTGCTCGAGCTTATAGCCCTTGCCAGAGACAGGAACGGGGGGTACGTCAATGCGGCCCGAACCCATCTTGGCCTTGGCGTGGCGGCATATCAAAGTATTTCAATCTCCGCTGATCCTGAAGTTCAACTCGAGTCCAACCAGGATTCAAAGCTCGGGAAAATATATAAACCAGTGAATTGACAAAGGGCTCGAGATCGTCAGATATGTGCACCCTCTTACAGTTTAATGTGCTCCAACGCGCCCCGCAAATACCGCACGAATTATCAAGTTCAACTTGAAGCTGAGCCAATAGAAGATCGTTCAATTCTGGCGAACTATGGACAAAAAAATAATATTAAGACGGTGTACCAAGCAATGACTGGAGTGCAGAATAAAGGACAATTCCGTACGACTAGACACCTCACAAATTGAACAACTACGCCACATGAGACACGGTTGAGAAGAATCTCCCCATCAGTCATTCCATCTAGGCTCTCGTATCTCCGTGTTGGAGGGTAATCCTTCTGAAAAACGCTCGCGACGCTCTTTGCAAGATAGGTTACCGCTCCATACTTGCGCAAGATTGGCCCGCGCGACTTCTTCGTTGAGATGCGGGCGACGATGATGTTGAATTCCTCCAGTGACTGTGCCGGCTCAGGGCGATCGGCCGGGTCGATGCTCATCATGCGGTTGGCGACAGGGGAGAAGACACGGAGCGCAGGGTATTCCTGTAGCAGACGTCGAACTTCCAGACGGAAACGGAAAGTAATTATAAATCAAACCTTGGTGACATTGGCCATCGTCAACCCAAGCTGGAAGACGTCGACCTTGAATGGATTGCACGGCACGGTCTCCGAAAGTTCAGGGATCATTGTGAAGGTCCTGTGTGTGCCAATCCACGGAGCGCTGTCCTTGCCTTCGGAAAGCGCATCGAGGGGCCGAAGTCGATGTAGTAATAGTCGACGGGGCCGACGGAGCAGCGATTCTCCCATTCAAAAACGCCTGGATATCCGTTGTGTGTGTGGGTAGCAGAAATGGGACCCGCGGGGATGACGCGGGTTTCTTCCATCCTGAGATTTTTGGGGGGCGATGTCGCTAAAGAGAAGAGTTCACACGGCAGTGAAACCCTGGGTGATTGACTCGGTGGCCATAAGGCATGACGACGAGTACGTCGAGAGTATTCGGCAAGGGTATAATTTGGAGGACCGGGATCGTTCGATTCCGCGGATCGCCGGGTTTCAAGCTCGAAAGGTACTGGATACCTTCGTGTCTATTTCAGCACTCTCGTCCCGCCTCGAGACGAATTTCTGTGTCAAGTCAACTCGCAAGGCCGCCGACGGCGAGAGATAGACTTACGAAGAGCATTTCATATGCATCTTCGTGTTTTCCGTTGTTGGTGGGCTCCCACCACGACGGCACCCAGTTGGGATCATAGCGGGATCGCAGTTTGTACCCGACCGAGAGAAGAAATGGTTGTATTTTCCACCCAACTGGCCTCGTCCTTTGAGACCAGCAGCTTTTTTGAGGACCTGGTGGCCTCGGCCGCCTCTGGGATAGCCGTGGCTGGGTCAAGTTGGTCGACTTAAAGTGTTCCGAGCCGGAGACCACCGGAGAGTGGCGAGGTAATCAGTCTAGCTGAGAAAAGTCCAAGACTACAGAGGTGCAGAAGCCTTGGCTCGAGCTACTGGGATCAAACTGGGATAGGGGGTGCGAGCCATGTGGCTGTGCTATTATGTATCGATGTCAACGAAACTCGGATTTACCTTTTACGTCGACTTTGAATTGGCGCCAAAAGAACGCAGATACGCCCAGCGACACTCGCCGTCTCACAAGCGTACCGTGCATCTTCCACCCTGACTGTCTTAAACTCAATTAGTCTCTCGGCCGTTGCGAGCGCTCAGTTACAAGGTTGTACATGGAAATACAAAGACCCCGAGTTTTTTGTCGGGAAAAAACCCAGGGTTGTCCTCTCTATTAAAAGAACCAACCCATGAGGCAACCGTGCCTCGGAAGGCATAAAGGCCAGGGTCATCGCATTTTTCGTCTTCGACCTTTCCTCCCCCACCATGCCACAAGTTTGCTCCCAATTGCTCTCGGGTGGCACATGCGAGAACCCAACCTGTACTTATCGGCACAACGTATCCACCTGCGACATCTGCAACTTGGTCTTTGGGTCGCCCGATGACTACACGGAACACATCGCGACTAAGCAGCATGTTGCGAAAGCGCGGGGCGAATCTGGCGCTATTTTCTTTTGCTCACCATGCCGGAAACACGTCCCAGGGACGAAGTGCTGGGCCCAACACATCGCTACTGCTCGCCACAAGGCGCAGACGAAACACAAGGGCCTGCCAGCGCATGCCGACCCGGAGGAGGTCGAATCCGTCCCTGGGCATACCCTCTGCTCAACCTGCAACATCCACATTCAAAACAACCACTGGGAGCGCCACCAGTTCTCTGTTAAGCATTTGGATCGACAAAGATTTGTGTCTTTCAAAACGGCTTTGGATGAGGCCGAGAGGGACAAGAACGGCCTTTCGATTGTAGGCGACTTCGACTTTGGGATCGTTGACGGACCTGCCGCCAAATCGGGGAAGACGATACGACCTACGATCAAGAATTTGACGCCGTCTTCGAAGATATCCATTGTGAGTATGACCCTCGCGTCGGATAAAGGCAGCAAGACGCAATCACCGTTAGTCCCTCATTCCCTTCTCCAATCTCTACTTATTTGGTGCTAGGTTCTCGGTGGTTTACGATCCAAATCGTATGATTGGGTACAATGCGACGTACTCGTTCGCCGTCATGCTCCGCCAAAATCACAACGGCAGAGCTGAAGACCGACTCGAGATCCTATTCGAGGATTTACAGCTCAGGAAACGTTTCATCATCGCCCGAATCTTGCGGGTCATCGTTGGCAATCGCAGCGACCACGAAACACTCCGACCCGTAGCACCGTATAAACCGCGCAAACGCACTGCCCGACAGCCAGAAACGGATGTCGTTGAAGGCATTCATCCGCCTTCCCTGAAGGCTGTTCCCTATGTCGTACCCCTTCCTAAGGCCCTGATTCCGGCGAACTTGGTTTCGGCGCTGTCGACGGGCAGCACCAAGAGCATCGTCGACAAAATCCGCTCGTTGTTTCTGCCGAGTGTTCTTCACAGCGACACATATGCGCGTCATTTCAAGACTCTGGTGTGGAGTGAAGAATTTCGCATGGAGTGAGTCTTTCCTTCCTCATCGTCGACAAGCACTCAATTCTCCTCCAGGCGCGATCTTGAGCATTATGATATCCCCAACGCAAAGCTCACTGTCCAGAATTCCTACCATCTGTGAGCTCTTCCCCAAACCCATCGAATACAGCAACTAACCGTAGCTTAGCCTCGATGTCCCTGGGCTCGCTGAGAAACGACCAAGCGTCCTCGTCGGTTAGTTGCCAAATACATCTGTGATGCTGTGCGCTAATAAGCGTCTAGGAGATCGCATTCTCGTCCAGAAGCCCGGCGGCGCAAATCCCGGCCATTGGTTCGAAGGCGGCGTGCATTTCGTACGCAAGGAGGAAGTCGGGCTCAGATTCCATGGCTCTTTCAGAGCGTCGCCTGCCGACCGATTCAATGTGCGCTTCAAGCTCAACAGAAACCCCTTGCGCCGCCAGCACCTTGCCTTGAATACGGTATACTCCGAAGACCGTGTCCTCTTCCCGCTGCCCCTTCATGTGCCGACGGCCCCATATCCCACCCAAGCACGCGCGCAGCTGAGGGTCTTCAATCCCCTCATCGCCACGAATGCCCCGCAGCTCCAAGCAGTCGTGTCCATCGTGAAGCGCCCACCGGGATCGGTTCCCTTCGTCATCTTTGGACCGTAAGTTGGATCCATTCTCCCCGGCGCCCCTCGAAATTTACTGACGATTACTCCAGTCCGGGTACGGGGAAGACCGTGACGATGGTGGAGGCCATCCGCCAGCTCCTCGCGGCCGATCCACACGCTCGCATTCTTGCGTGCGCACCAAGCAATTCAGCGGCCGATCTCATCGCCACGCGACTCATGTCGTTGAACACGGACGAGCTGTTCCGGTTCTATGCTCCGTCCCGCAATCGGGGGCAAGTCCCGCTCGACCTTCTCGAATACACCTACGAGAAGCAGGCCGCAGACTACACCTACGAGAAGCAAAACGCAGAAAAGCGCCACTTCTCCGTCCCGCCCTTGGCTCGGATGAAGCGCTTCCGTGTCGTCGTGCTGACCTGTGTCTCAGCTTCGGTCGTCTCTGGTATCGGCATGCCGCGCGGGCACTACACCCACATCTTTTTCGACGAGGCCGGCCAGGCGACCGAGGCAGAGTCTATGATCGGTATGTCGTGCAAGTGTGACGCTGAATGTATTCTAATCAACGGCATCCATACAGCGATCAAGACCATGGCGGACACCAAAACGAATATCGTCCTCTCCGGTGATCCCAAGCAGCTCGGGCCCATCATCCGTTCGGCCGTCGCGCGGGAGCTTGGCCTCGAAACCAGCTACATCGAGCGCCTGATGCAGCGCGAGATCTATGACGAGAAGAAGGGCTACGGCGCGTCGTAAGGCTCCCTCATCCTCCGATCTCTCCTCTCCCGTACTCACAAAGCCCCCAGCGTCGTCAAGCTTGTCAAGAACTTCCGCTCGCACGCCGCGATCCTCAAGTTCCCCAACGAGCGCTTCTACGGGGGCGAGTTGCAGCCCTGCGGTGATTCCAGCATCATCAACGCGTACCTCAATTCGCCCCTGCTTCCGAACAAGGCGTTCCCGATTGTGTTCCACGCGATTGCGGGCAAGGACGACCGCGAGGCGGCGTCGCCGTCGTTCTTCAACATCGACGAGGTCTCGCAGGTCAAGGAGTATATCACGAAGCTACGCGCAGACAGGCGGTTCCGTATCAGTGAGTGGGAAGCTCGAGATGTGTGTGCTTGGCATGCAGCGCTGATTGTGTCGATTCTAGCGGACAACGATATCGGTGTCATCACGCCGTACCACGCGCAATGCCTCAAGATTCGCAATGTGCTGCGCGCCGTCGCGGACGAGGTGAAGGTGGGCAGCGTCGAAGAGTTCCAGGGGCAGGTTTGTACCGTCCAAATCGTCTGTGAAGCTTGCGACCCATCTCTAACACCCTCCCGCCCATCCAGGAGCGCCGTGTCATCATCATCTCCACCGTGCGCAGCAGCCGCGAATTTGTCGAATACGACCTCCGCCACACCCTCGGCTTCGTCGCCAACCCGCGGCGCTTCAACGGTGCGTCTTCCCCTCCCAGTACATACTTGGTTATCCCGCAGATTAACGTCGCACCTCCTTACAGTCGCAGTAACCCGCGCGCAAGCCCTCCTCATCGTCGTCGGCGACCCGGACGTCCTCGCGCTCGACCCCCTCTGGCGCGCGTTCCTGAACTACGTCTACCTGCACGGCGGCTGGACGGGCGGCGACATCTCGTGGGACCCGGAGCGCCCCGTGGACGAGGCGGGCGGGTACGATGGGGCCGTGCGGGCGCAGGCGGAGGCGGATATGAATGCGTTCACGAGAAGGATGGAGGAGCTGACGATCGCGGGGGTGGAGGCTGAGGCGGAGGAGGATGGTGCGAATGTGGATCGGCCGTGGCAGGACGTCGAGTGATTGTGGACGCATGGCTGGCGCGCTTTTTCTTGGATGTACATAACATAATAACCTGCTTGAAATGTAGATTAGAGAACCAGTAAACATACCTACGCTACAATTGATATTACAGTTCTTTCTGATGTCGAATCTCTTCCAGCGCTCTAGGCGCGAAGTCTTCGTTCGAAGCCGTTGTGGCCTCACTCGCTGGTGCACATCTCGCGACAACGCCAAACACAGTCAGCTCCAGCTGCACCCTCAGTCGACTCAAAGCGAGGCGCTCAGCCCGGGACATCTTGCAACAAGTGAGACGTCCAGTGGGACGAGGCAGCAGCCGAGCTCAAGGTCGGCCCATCCCCGAAACTACTCAATTCTCCAAGAAAAGAAGAGAAATTAAACGCAAAGCAGCTGGTATTAAGTCTAGAAGGTAAAGCAGCGCAAGCCAAGCGACACGACACGGAATCTACAAACAAACTAGAAAGCGGGGGGGACACGAAAACGCGTGTCTTTTAGTAGTGGTGCACCTGCGGGGCGGGCATCAGTGTCGAGTTCATGTCGGGATCCGCGGAAAAGGAAGAGAGCAAAGGGAGGGAGGGAGGAGGTTAGGCGCGCAAGTTGCATGGGGGCAGAGGTGGGCAGGGCGCTGGAGCCTTCCTCGGCCCTTCGAGCCTAGCTAGACTCGGAGCCCACGTCGACGCGCGCCCGCCAGCACATCCAAACAAGGACCGGTCCTCGTCCGACCACGCCACTCGAGCCTCGAGCGCAAACCCCTCCTTCCGATCCAGTCTATGCCCGAGAAGGTGAGGAGCGCGTGCACGTCCAAACCCGCCGCCGCCACGCCCGGCCCTCGTCCGACCCAACTCCTCCTCGCCCCCAAAACGCGCCCCGCCAGGCGACTCGCAAAGCAAAAGAGAAGAGCGAACAGGAGAAGCAAAAAGAAGCAAAAAAAAAAAGAGCACAACGCACCTCCTCCCGCTCCCGGCCGCGCATGTACGGCGGCGCGGTGCCCTTGTAGTAGATGTCCGTCCACAGGTCCTCCACGCGCGGCTCGGGCGACGCCTTCGCCTCCTCGACCGCCGCGTCGACCTCGGCCTTGGCGTCTTTGTCGAGTTGCTAGAGGGGGGTGGGAGAGGAGAGTGGGTTAGGTTAGCGTTTGTTTTTGTTGTTGTCAGGTGGGAAGGAGAGAGGGAGAGAGGGGAGGTAGTAGGTGGGAAGAGAAGGAGAGAAGAAGGGTGGGGATGAGACGGGGAGGGATGGGATGAGATGACGGGGGACAGGGCAGGGAGAGGGATGGGATGGGATGGGATGGGAAGGCGTAGGGATGTGAAGCGAAAGGGACCAGCGCCTTTCCGCTCCGTCCTGCTCCGTCCTGCTCCGTCTCACGCAACGGCGGGCAACGCAACGCACGGAGATAAGAAGGACGGGATTAACCGGAGATACAGTAACAGTAAAAGGCCCGGATTTCGGGATACAAAAAGGACGAAAGTGACGGGATATATAAAACGCACCTTCAGCTCCTGCTCGGACGCGAGGCCCCACTCCTCGATGTAGCGCTGCAGCCCGCGGATCGGGTCCTGCGTGCTGCGCATGCGCTGCACCTCCTCGCGCGTGCGGTACGTCGTGCCGGGGTCGGACATGCTGTGGGGGGTGGGTTAGTTAAAGTTGGGCGAGGGGGGAGTCGTGTGGGGAAAAGCAAGACGACGAGGAGGGAGCAACGCGACTCACGAATGCCCGCCGTAGCGGTAGGTCACAAACTCGAGCAGCAGCGGGCCCTTCTTCTGCTCGACGGTCCAGCGGCGCGCGTACGCGACCGCGTGCTGCGCCGCGATGATGTCCATGCCGTTTACCTGCCGAGCGAACGAAGTGAGTCCGTGCGCGGCGAGGGGAACACGACAGCACGTACCTGCAGCCCAGGGATCTTGTCCCCCCCGCGTGAAGTACTCCGTGTTCGACGAGGAGCGCTCCGCGGACGTGCCCATGCCGTACTTGTTGTTCTCGCACACGAAGACGACGGGGAGGTCCCACAGCTTGGCCTGCGCGGCGTTGTCGTCGTTAGTAAAATAAAACGACGAAAATAAGCGGGGACGTCGCCCACCATGTTATACGCCTCGAACACCTGCCCCTGGTTGCTCGCGCCGTCGCCGTACAGCGCAAACGTCGCGGTCTCCTTCCCGAGGTACTTCTGCGCGAACGCGATGCCCGCGCCGACGGGGACCTGGGCGCCGACGATGCCGTTCCCGCCGAAGAACGAGGGCGTGAAGATGTGCATGGAGCCGCCCTTGCCGTGGGACATGCCCGCCTGGCGCCCGAGCAGCTCGCCGATGACGCCCTTGATGGTGCCGCCGCGGAGGACGGCGAAGGGGTGGCAGCGGTAGGCGGTGATGACGCGGTCGTCGGGGGTGATGGCGGCTTCGAGGCCGACGGAGACTGCTTCCTGCAGCGCACCAGTGCAATGGTCAGGAAAAGATTATATATAATGCGAAAAAAAAACGCGACGGACCTGGCCAATGGCCAGATGGCAGAACCCGCGGATGAGCTTCGCCTTGTACAGCGCGTCGGCGGCCATCTCCATGCGGCGCATGGTCTGCATCTGGCGGTACCAGCCGAGCAGCTGGTCCTTGGTGACGGTCACGTCGAGGTCGGGCACATCGCACTGGTACGCGCGGAACGAGTCCTCGTGCAGCTTGACGGTGAAGGGCTGCGAGAGGTCAGATGGCTTCTCGGGCAGCTGTGTCGTGTCTGCCGACGTCTGGATGGAGCGCGCTAGCTGGGGCTGAGGCGACGAGTGACGCGCAAAGAGGAAAAAAGGAAAAGGAAAGGGATAAGAAAAAGACAGTGCGAGACAATGCAAGACAGCGTACAAGTCGTCGGGAGACGCGAAGTCGGGCTAAAGAGGCCATCCCAGGAGGCGCGGTGGAGGAAGAGAAGAAGAGTTTGCTCAGCGGCCGCCAATGATCGGGAATTCCCGGGTTCCCCAATGGACTTCAAGTGGGGCAAAAATACACGCCACATTCAACAGCTGTGTTTACTTGATAGCGCACGTTCACTTTTTTCCTGCTACAAGACTAATTATGGTACTACTCATATGCGCCGTCCCAAGAAACAATTCGTGGCCAGCGCAGGGAAAAGCGCGACTTGGACTAGGAAGAGGCGGAAACTGCAATTGTGTAGCGGTTGAAACAGCCGTTGCGCACATCGGTACGTAGCCAGCGTCGAGTTCAAGTTGAATGTATAGTACGGCGTGAATGAAATAAATCAGTTTGAATTTTGACGTCGGCTTTGGTAACTATGTGAATGCTGACAGTCAACGCGGGGAGATTGAACTTGAACATCGCGCAAGTTTCAACAGAAAATCGTCGTCATCATCTGAAATGGAGACGCGGAGCTAAAGGATTGCAGGGAGGCCATGCCGATGAGACGCGACCTGCGCACGCAGGTCGAGTTACGGGCGCTCACCGCTGGAGCCAAAGCCCGGCGATCTACGGCCAGCAGTTGGTCATCTCGTGTCCAATCCCAGTTTCCCCAAACCCAGGCGCAGCGATGATGGCCTTGCGGCGCTGGGAATCATTCAGCAGCGGCTCCGAGCGGTTCGAAAGCTGCAGTCGTTTGGAACGGGGAGACGATCGGCACGAGGTTCGCTGGGAAGGGCTCCAGCAAAGGGCAGAAAGGGCAGGGTATAATAATATTGGGATAGGCTCCGCCGCTCCCGTGCAAATCTTCCTTGATATCCCATAACGCAGTCTAAGTTGAGGCTTTTGCCAAAGGTCGGCGCTTGTGGATAGCGGGAAAACAAGTAACAAGCCCCTACTGTCAGCTCGATCTAAATTTCCGGAGGTGGTAAAGCCACTGCTAAAGCAGATTCTGCTTTGGAGCTACAACCAAGAAAGAGCTGAAAGAGAGTTTGAGGAATGAGGATCGACGAGCGGAGCAAAGTACTTGGATGACAGGTAGCGGTCACACGGCCTTTGCTTTCTACCGCCGCTAGCCTCACTACACTTGCAACCTCTAGGTCTCACCCCAAAGGCCCTTTCGCTTTCGGGACTCATTACCGGGGCCTTATGGACCTTCCGCAGGAACTCGTCGACACAATTCTCGACGATCTCCACGACGACGTCCCCAGTCTCAAGTCTTGTTCTCTCGCTGCGCGCACCTTTGTTATCTCAGCCAGGAAGCATATATTCAAGAAAATCGAAATCCTTTCATCCTCCGACGCGTCTCAGAGGTTCTACGAGCTTCTATGCTCGTCACCTCACATCGCGCCTCTTGTGGAGGATCTGTGCATCACTTCCGTCCACGTGCCCGAGACGTCCGCCTATCTCGATCCCAGCGGAGATTATATGTCTGGTCGACCACTGTCCCTCATACTCCTGCTTCTCACCGAGTTGATACGGATATCCATCATCGACATCGCGGATGCAAACGACTTGACAGGCCGCCCATACAGCAGGAGCTGGAATAAAATGGAGCCGCCCCTGCAATCCGCGCTGGCCAACGTGTTTTCATCTCCGAGACTCGAGGCTGTCCACCTATGTGGGCTCGTGCTCGAGTCTCCCTGCCACCTGTTATCGCTTTTCAGCGAAGCGGCAGCTCTGAAGGAAATGTCGCTATCACGTGTGTTCTTCACGCAGCTTGGGAGCAGACACGAGCCTTGGCCGGGATCACAGCTGTGGCGCCCCAAGCTTCGGTCCCTTTTTCTTAACAGCTTGGGCACCAACACCGACCTCTCTCGATATCTCGTGAATCCACAGATCGACCTGACCCATGTCAGAACACTCACGCTGTCAACAGCCTATCCCGAACGAAGAAATAAAATAGTGCATGCAACAGGCCTCCCACTCTCGAGGGGCGTGGAGCATTTAGGCCTCTGGCTCGCGTACAAACCCCATACGTCCATATCCGATTGTGAGTAATCGCCCTCATCCAATGCATCCACGATCAACCAAATATCGGTAGTGACTCCAGATCTCTTCACTACCAATCTGCGCTCCATCCACTTCTTCTCCAACTCGATAGTCGCGCTGCTTGACGTCTTTGTCAAGGCGTGTCCCCAAGATAGTCGCCTCGAATACGTTACACTGGACAATTTTTCAGACACGCTGCAGCCCACAAAGGTTCCGGAGCTCTATACTGCTATCAATACTACTGTGGATCATCTCCCCGCCTTGAAAACAATCGAAATGAGGTGGATAATGAGTGATCCAAGCGACGCGTTTCCCCAGTGGGAAGCAGATGTGCATGCCGCATTTTCTTCGCTAATGCAGCGTGACATGGTGTGCATAACAAAACTTCAATGTACGTGGAATTCCTGGTGCTTGAGCTTTTGCTCATAGGTGTTTCTTTGTAGGGCAAGGAACCTGGCGTTCAATTGGCTGGGAATGACTATGGATGTGCACCACTGGTCTACCGGGTGCGGGGATTGTAATTGAGCTGTAGGATTCCCGACCGGTGGAATTTGGGAATTGAACGTCACGGTTTATACCGTTTTTTTTGTGCATCAGTTAGGCGCTAGGTGTGCGCAAGCGTACAATCTAATTTGATACACTTCGGTGGTACAAGTAGAAATCCGTGTTTGAGATATCAATATAAGGCTCTTTGTTGGCTCCTTCTCCGTCCATCCGTATGGAAAATGCTCCCCGGACTTCACAGGTCTCGACGACAAAATTCCCGCACAATTGAGGCTATGACTGCAAACACACTCGACTGTGCCATTCAAAGGCAGACAGGAAAGACGGCTCTGCCATCAACAAAAAGATGAGGCGAATGTTCTCAACTATTCAGGACTCTTGATGTTTTTGAAAACGGAGCGCTAGCAAAATGTACAAGGTTCCAAACCATCCTGATTGTGACGACAAGCCAGAGCTGAAATGTCTCGTATTCTCACAATGGCTCGATCTGAAAAGCTCTGGATCTAGAGGTTGAATGTCTCTGTACTGCAGACATATATTTCAGACCCTGAGAGGCACTCAGCAACACATCGACACAACTACGGCTTGAAACCGTAACCGTACTTTACGGGTTTACGGGACGGTTATAGACGGTACGGGACGGTACCGTAATGACACTTGCGCCACAAGTTAACACCCAAAAAAATGCCTAAGCGTACTTTCGAGTTTATCCCATGTCTGTCGATTTCGATGTACATTACGATGAATTTTGAGTGCTCACAAGTGAAATTATCCTTGGTGGGAAACAGATTCCGAGAATTGAGGGTGATTATTTATTTTTACACACCATACGGGTCACACTGGGGCTTCAAATAAGCTGCCGGACTGCGTTCAACCCAAAATCAATCAATTTTGGAAGGGAAGAAGACCTCGGAGACAATGATGTCTACCCTATGCCGATTGTGATAAAATGAATTAGACTGGGGTGGTCTTGGGGCTGGTTCTGGGATAATCTGTGCAGAGGACTGCGGAGACCACTCTTGCTCCGGCGGCGGCGGCGGCGGCGGCGATGGAGTAAGCTTGTGTGGGTTCCTCACTGTCTCCCGTGCACGCGCAAGCAACGCGGTCTTCCTGGCTCCTATTTTTTCTGCCTCCCATTCCTCGAGGGCATTGCTCCGCTCGCAAATCTTCACATAAGCGATACGAAGCCAACGGGGGATATCATGCTTTTCCGCGAGTAAAATTTGCTCAATAGGGTCGATATTATTGAGGTGCCTCCACGCATGCTCCCATCGACTGTTTTCGATGGCATCGATAGCGCACTCGCGGATGCGCTGGAAGTCGAAGCGTGTGGATATAGCGAGGAGGTCGATCCACTCTCTCATAGACGCTTCATGGCGCTGAAATTTTCTAGCTCGCATAATCAGCGAGATTAAGGTATCATCCACAAAACGCAGGCCACGCACTCGTCATAGAAGAAGTCGAGTAGCGCCTCAAACTCGGCGGGGGTAACCCCGGGCAGCGGGATGGCGCGCTCATCGCTACATCCATCTGGATTGTCTGCACCCGGTGGACAGGCGAACATCCAGTTGAACACATCCGATTCCTTTCGAAGAAAATGACGGTGAATTTTGAAACGCTGGTTGCCCACCTGAGTTGCTCAGTTCATCAGGCGAGCCTGCTTGGGGATTGTCGCGACTCACCAAGAAGATCGACATGCTATCATCCAGGTAATACTTTTTGTTATTTCGAGGAGTATCAGGTTCCAGGTGTTCGTATTCTGGAGTCAACAGCAGGCTCTCTGGCTCATCGGGTACTTCAGCTAGACTCATGATATGGGTGTGGACGAGAGTCGACTCGGATTGTGGGCGCAAAAAGAAGCCGTCTACACGTGTCCAAAACCGTAACGCGGACACGGCACAAAAACAAAGTGTCACGTTCACTGGGCAGCCTCGGCAGGCAGAACCCTGAAAGTTAAATCATGATCCATTCCAAAAACTTGTGCTTACCACAACCCAATCGCAAAAAGTAAGGCCCGTGCCAGCGTCCATTTTATGGGAAAAATACCTCGGGGACGGGACTTGGCGCCCGGAGGTGCCCCCAGAAGACGGGGCTCGGAGCGCGCGAACGGTAGCTCGCCTTGCGGAAGGCCTTGCGCGCATGCGAAATCTGCACGGTTTTCTTCAGCCCGATCTTCTCCGACCCAATCCTGCCTCTTGCCTCTGACTTTCAAGTTGTTGTCCAACACTTCTTGATCAGGCTTACATATTTAGGTGGCCAGCGCAGGAAAAAGTGCGACTTGGAGAGTCGGAAACTGCAATTGTGTAGCGGTTGAAACTTGATCTTGAAGCCGTTGCGCACGTCGGTACGTAGCCAGCGTTGAGTTCAAGTTGAATGTGCGGCGCGAATGAAATAAGTCAGTTTGACGACGGCTTTGGTAATTATGTGAATGCTGACAGTCAACGCGGGAAGATTGAACTTGAACTTAGAATCCCCATCGCGCAAGTTTCAACAGAAGATCGTCGTCATCATCTTACGGCGCCGGGAATCATTCAGCAGCTGGGATAGCACCCATTAACCCAGGCCTAGGCTCCGAGCGGTTCGAAAGCTGCAATCATTTGGAACGGAGAGACGATCGGTCCTCTTGTCCTGCACTGGCAGCACGAAGTTGGCTGGGAAGGGCTCCAGCAAAGGGCAGAAAGGGCAGGATATAATATTGGGATAGGCTCCGCCGCTCCCGTGCAAATCTTCCTTGATAGCCCATAACACAGTCTAAGTTGAGGCTTTTGCCAAAGGTCGGCGCTTGTGGATAGCGGGAAAACAAGTAACAAGGCCCTACTGTTAGCTCAATCTAAATTTCCAGAGGTGGTAAAGCAGATTCCGCTTTGGAGCTGCAACCAAGCCGATCGCATTCTCTCCAGATCTCCAGATTGCACGCAAAAACCACATCTAGTGGCAGCAGGGTCCGAGAAACGAGACATGAAGCGACCCAGCATAAACAAAGAAACAAGAAGATAACCAGAAGATGGGGCAGAGAAGACAAGGAGAAAGAGCTGAAAGAGAGTTTGAGGAATGAGGATCGACGAGCGGAGCAGACTCTATGACAGGTGGCGGTCACACGGTGTAGATTGCCTTTACTTTCTACCGCCAAGCACCGCTGCTCGCCTTACCACGTTTGCAAGCTCCAGAACTCACCCAGAAGGCCCTTCCGCCCCTGGGATTCATTCCTGGCGGCCCCATGGATCTTCCACAGGAACTCGTCGACACAATCCTCGATATTCTTCACGACGACGGTCCCAGTCTCAAATCTTGTTCTCTGGCTGCGCGCATCTTTGTTATCTCGGCCAGGAAGCATCTATTCAAGAAACTTGAAATCCTTTCATCCTCCGACGCATCTCAGAGGTTCTACGAGCTTCTATGCTCGTCACCTCACATCGCGCCTCTTGTGGAGGATCTGTGCATCACTTCCGTCGTCGAGAAGTTTCCCGAAACGTGCACCTATCTCGATCCCAGTGGAGATTATATGTCTGGCCGAACACTGTCCCTCATACTCCCCCTTCTCACCGAGTTAAAACGGATATTCATCGTCGAGAATGGAGATAGAACCGAGACTAGCGCCAAATTCAGCAGGAGCTGGAGTAAAATGAACCAGTCCCTGCAATCCGCGCTGGCCAACGTGTTTTCGTCTCCGAGACTCGAGGCTGTCCACCTGCGTCGCCTCGTGCTCGAGTCTCCCTGCCACCTATTATCGCTTTTCAGTGAAGCGACGGCTCTGAAGGAGATGTCACTATCACGTTTGTACTTCACGCAGGCTGAGCACGAGCCGTGGCCAGAATCACAGCTGTGGCGCCCCAAGCTTCGGTCCCTTGTCCTTAACCTCTCGTCCACCGACTTTTGTCAATATCTCGTGAATCCACAGATCGACCTGACCCATGTCAGAACACTTAGGCTGGCAACACCCTCGCCTGAACAGAGGAAGAAAATGGTGCTGGCAACGAGCCTCCGACGCTCGAGGGGTGTGGAGCATTTGGGCCTCTGGCTCGGGTATGATTATAGTACGGAAATATCTGATTGTAAGTACTTACCACATCCAATGCATCCACGATTAACCAAAATTTCGGTAGTAAGTCCAGATCTCTTCACTACCAATCTGCGCTCTATCCACTTCGGCTCCATTTCGATAGTCGATCTGCTTGTCGTCTTTGTCAAGATGTGTCCGCACGATAGTCGCCTCGAGTATGTTACACTGGATAGTTTCCCGGACTTTCAGCAAGGCATACCCATTCCGGAGCTCCATACTGCCATCGACGCCACCGTGGCTCATCTCCGCGCATTGAAAACAATCGAGATGAGGTGGATAGTGGGCGAGCCGAGCGCCGCGCGCACACAATGGGAAACGGATGTGCATGCCGCGTTCTCTTCACTAATGGGGCGTGGCATCTTGCGCATAACGAAACTTCAATGTATGTGCACAGAATTCCTGGTGCTCCAGCCCTTGCTCATAGATGTTTCCTCGCAGGGCGAGGAGGCCCGATTCCGTTTGGCTGGGAATGATTATGAATGTGCACCACTGGTCTACCGGGCGCGGGGATTGTAATTGAGCTGCAGGATTCCCGACCGGTGGAATTTGGGAATTCAACCGCAACGGTTTATGTATACCTTTTTTTTTCGCATCGGTTAGGCGCGAGGCGTGCGCAAGCGCACGATCTGCGATTCGATACAGTTTGGTGGTACGGATAGAAATCCGTGTTTATGATATATGTACGGCTCTTGGTTGCTTACTTCCATCTATGCGTATGTATATGCAAACCATATGCATACTTCACAGGTCTCAACATGAACGTGAAGACCAGAGTTCAACGACAAATTAAAAGTTGCCGCGCAAATTAAGGTTATGGCTGCAACGGGGTTCTGCTACGCGTGATGCATCGCAGCAGTGTAGGGCTCCCCACCGTACCCGTATATAGAATAGTACGGTTACGGTTATGCGGGTACCGTAACCGTAACCGTATAGCCTCCTCCAAGGACTCTATACGGTTACGGTTGGCCACCGGCCGTATACCGTAATACCCGTAAAAAATACGGTCCGTATAATACTACTGAGCTGGAATTCTAATCAATGTCCTGTATCATTTGCCGTGCTCTCCGGAGCGAAGCGGAGGCACGTCTTGTAAATCTTTCAACTTCCGGCCCCATCCCCAAGCCTTACTGCGCCATTTCAAGGCGGAGAGGAAAGATGGCTCTGTCATTAACAAAAGACCAGGCAATGTTCTCGGAACCTCTCGTTCTCTCGCCCTCGCCGGTACATGCATATCTTCGCCAGTGGTCGTCGTCATCGCTCGCTTCTTTTTTTTTTGGTATCGGTCAGGCGCCAGATGTGAGGTCTCAGCATGAACATGGAGCCCAGAGTTCACCGACGTCGCGACAATTTTATTCCCGCGCAATCGAGATTCTGGCTGCAACCCCATGCGACTGTGCCATTTCGAGGCGGTAGGTAGGTAGGTAGGTAGGATTACACGAAAGGCATCCTCACAATGGTTTCAAAATTTCAAGAGTTTAAATGTCTGTGCAGAGTCGGAAAAGTTTGCCATTATATTTCAATCACTGAAACGCAGTCAGCATTGGACACACCGCCTAGAATAACTGCCAAGCTATGCACATACCGCAGCCTCCGCTCTCCGGTCGGTCTTCTGCGAACTGCAATGGGATTGGGAACCGCAGCGGACGCCTCGCTCACCGACCAAGCTCTATCCTCCGCGCGAGCCAGTCTCTGCGCCCACTGTTTCTTCTGAGATTCCGCTTTGGAATTTGAAGCATGACTGTTGAACCCGACTACTGCTCCGAATATTCAACTCCGAACTTTCGTCGAGGACCCGCGCCCGTTGTTCAACGCGCCGCAGCAGATGATACTGCCACGCAATCCACGAGAAATGAATCCAGTGATATCCCGGATCGCACTCCGCGTCGGCTTCCTCGCGCGGGTCGTACCGCGCGTTGCCCGCAGGGAGGTCGTATACCTTGCCCTGGAGGGCGGGGCGCGCGTCGAGGACAAGATAGACCGACGAGTCGTGCTGGTGCTGCCAGATTCGGAGCGCGGGCAGGTCTTCTTCCACCAGCCCCTCCGCGTCCCCGGGCCGGGTGAGGCGTTGGACGGTGTGCACGAGGGGTGCCTGAGGAGGTTGATGCCGCGCATGCGCTGCACGTTCGAGTCATCGGTGCTGCAGTACGCAGCGGCGGGGAGACCGGGCCAGGCGCAGCCCACGACGGCCTTTTCGGGCCACTCGAAGATCCACAGCCGGAACTCGCGGGGGAGGGAGGCGTGGTGCAACTGTACGAGCAGAGCGGCAATGTAGGCTTCTCGGTCGAAGGGGCGGAGGTTGGCGAGCACCCAGGGGCGCGTGCGCAGGAATGCGGGAGAGCGGACGGTGTGGAGGAAGAGATTCAGGAGGGCTCGGCGCGTGGGGTCTAAATCACAGAGTGGGACGAGGTGCCGCCAGAATTTGTTGACGCCTTGGGCTGAGATGAGGGTTTTGAGGGAGAAGTGGGGGTATATTTGTAGGAGGAGTTCGTTGGGGAACTTCAAGGAGGCCGTCGTCATTGTAATGAGGCGCAAGTCGAAGTGTATGCAGGCGAGGTGTGCCTCGTTTTTTGGAGAGTGACATGCGGTGCCACGGCGCGCCCACAAGCGATTTAAGCGGGTTTACCGCATCAGTACCCATTGAGCGGGAAATCTGGTGCATAGCCCTCATCCTGAAAGCTCGAATATCTTCAGGAATAAAGAGTTTCAGGATCTCAAGGCCCAGTCTTACATCGCGAGCTGAGGCGGATATCAATCTCAATGGATATCATCTTGCCGTCGAAAAGAGACGCGTCGAGTACTATGAATTTCTGTGTGGTCGTCCAACCGCTCGTCTAACACTGAGTTGAACCAGGGAAGTTGAACGCAAAAGGCGAGTCGCGACGCGTCGCGTGACGTGACATTTGTGACAGCACGAGTGTCCGATCAAATCAAGAATTTGAAATTTTCAGAATTCCTTTTCTCCGCTTTGCCCCTTCGCCGCCTGTCCGTGTTGCGGATTCAAAGCCGCAAAGGACCCATGGCGTCCTCCTTCTGGTCGCGGTCATCGCCAGGATGCATCGCTTCGACCTCTAGAGTTTTGGGCTCTTCTACGCCGTCTGCAGCAATAAATGGTGGGTTCTTGTCCTTTTCCTCGACGTGGTGCAGATGGATACTCTCAGCGGTGTGGGCTAGGTTTCGGCATTTGCGTCGACGCCGATGCCGTGCTGCTGCCATGGTTTTTTATGGACCTTTTGCTCGCTGCACCAGAAGACAATGGGTGCTTGTCGCGTGCAATGTTATTCGTTGGTGGACAAGCTCAGCAGTGGGGCTGTTTTCTCATCGCGGTAGCACCGGCCTCGTGCTGCTATCGTGTTTTTTTCTTGAATCGTTTGCTTTTTGACCAGCACGCTAACATACCACATAGCTCGCTTTTCGGCCTTCCAGCTCTTCCGTTCAAGGACTAGCAGGCGTTCATATGCATCGGAGGCAACCCGAGCAGCGCCCGGCAAGTGCATTCTTCCATGCCGGTACATTTATTAACGCGACCATCCAGCCCCCGAACACGCCGCCGAGGCCGACATCCCCCAAGCTGCAGCACGCACCGGCCCCGCCTTCTCAGAGCTCCGCGGCAAAATCACAAAAGAGACCCTCGACGCCATCACCGTCAAGCCTTTCCGCCTCCAAAACATGTCCCCCGTGCAGGCGGAGGTGCTCCCCATGCTCCCCGGGCTCGCGGAGCCCTTCACGCCCGAGAACAGTGAGACACACGTCCGCGACCTGCTCGTGCGCGCGAAGACCGGCACGGGCAAGACGCTGGCGTTCCTCGTCCCTGCGATCGAGGCGCGCGTGAAGAGCATCCAGGACTACCTCGCGGGCGACACGGACAGCGGGAACCCCATGCACGCGAAGCAGCGCTTTGCGCGGCGCACGGTCGGCGCGCTGATCATCAGCCCGACGCGTGAGCTCGCGACGCAGATTGCGAACGAGGCGTTACGGCTGACACATAACCACACGGACTTTGAGGTGCGGTTGTTCACGGGCGGGACGAGCAAGCGCATGCAGATGCGGGACTGGATGAAGGGACGGAAAGATATTGTTGTTTCGACGCCGGGACGGCTGAGGGATCTGCTCGAGTCAGAGCCTGATGTTCGGAGCGCCATTGCGGAGACCAGCACAGTACGTTTCTCTATCTAATTATTTTATATGTTTACTGATAATATTGCAGCTTATTTTGGACGAAGCGGACACGCTTCTGGACATGGGTTTCAGAGAGGACATCGAGGAAATCAAGAAGTTCATCCCGCCGACACCGCAGCGCCAAACGCTGTTGTTCTCGGCTACCGTCTCGAAGGAAATCCAGCAAATCGCCCGCTCGACCCTCGCGAAGAACCACAAGTACATCAATTGCGTCTCGGCGGACACGTCCCCCGTGCATGCGCACGTCGACCAGTACCACACGATCCTCCCCAGCGCCGCCGCACAGCTCCCACACATCCTGCGCCTCATCGCGCACGACCAGCTCGTCAACGCCGGCCGCTCCAAGGTCGTGCTCTTCCTCCCCACGACGAAGATGACGCAGCTTACCGCGACGCTCGTGAGCGCGCTCGCGGGCGACGCGATGCCTGCGGGGAAGAACACGCGCGTATTCGAGATCCACTCGAAGCGCACGATGGAGCAGCGCACGAAGGTGTCGGACATGTTCCGCAATGCCAAGGGCGGCGCGACGGTGCTCGTTACCACGGACGTCTCCGCGCGTGGGGTGGACTACCCCGGCGTGACGCGCGTGATTCAGGTCGGGATCCCCGGGGGGCGGGAGCAGTACATTCACCGTGTGGGGCGGACAGGGCGCGCGGGCGGGGCGGGGCGCGGGGACCTCGTGCTACTGCCGTGGGAGATTGGCTTTGTTACGTGGCAGCTCACGGATGTTCCGCTCAGGCCGCTCGCGGTGAACGAGCTGAGCGAGCAGGTCGAGACGCTCGCCGCGAGATGTGACGAGGACAAGGCGGCGTTCTTCCACAAGGCGAAGAGCCCCGTGCTGGACCAGCTGTTCCCTGTACCCGTCGCGCCCGTGATGAGCGGCATCGAGCACAGCGTGGGCAAGCTGCTCGGGCGGCTGGACGAGGAGGCGGTGCGGGAGACGTTCATGTCGCTGCTCGGGTACTACATCTCGAAGAGCCCCGAGTTGCGCGTGCAGAAGCAGATCATCGTGCAGGGGTGCCAGGACTGGACAACGGGCGCGTGCGGGCTGTCGGCGCCGCCATACGTGTCCGCCTCGTTCCTGCAGAAGCTCGGCATGAACGACGGGCGGACGAAGCACTTTGGGAAGACGACGCACAGCATGCCTTCGTTTGGGCGCACCACGGACGCGCCGTGGATGGGCCGCGGGACCGTCGCGAACCGGGGCCGCGAGCGCGCGGCGCCGCGGCATAGTGTCAGTGAGGGGGACGACGTCGATGATGCGGCTGTGGCGGAGTATAAAACCCCGCGGTACCGCGACGTCGGGACGGGCTACTCGGGCGCGCCGGGCAAGGGGCGCGGGATGGCGGCGGAGTACCGCGGCGGGTTTGGTGGGCGGAAGGACATGGGAGACTCGTTTGGGACGGGAATTGGGTACCGGGGCGGGCCGATGGGTGTCGATCGCAGTGAACGGAAGCAGCCTGGGGACAAGGGCTTTGGGAATGTCGATGGGTATGGACGCGAGGGGCGGGACAGAGAATCTGGCGGGTACGGCGGCGGGCGGGAGAGGCAATCTGGCGGGTATGGCGGGCAGCGTGCAAATGGGGGGCAGGCACCTTGGGAGGGCCGAGGACGCGGGGCGAGAGACAAGGGTCCCAACTTCCGGCCGCGCTGAATCTCCGGTGACATAGAATTATCTGAAGTATAGTATGTTCTTATATCCTTGCTCATTAAAAGTAATAGATTTTATTTCTCTGTCGAAGATCGAGGTTGAGGGCCGAAGTCTTTTTTCTTTCCTTCTGCGAGGTATGGCATGGCAGGCTACGACGAGGCGTAGAGCACATGGATTAGATTTTATGCCGTCGCAGCGTCCTCAACGAACGCCAGAACCTTTCTGGCCTTTCTCGTTCTTGCGCGCGCATCTGTCGACTGCTTCTCGCCGTTGGCGCTTTTCTTCCTTCCGGGGCATTCCGTTGTGTCTTTTTTTGTGCTCGGGTCTCTCAACTGCATCTTTTGTTCGAAAGCAGTCACCATTGGTGCGAAAACTTGCCATTATGAAGTCTCTTTTATTTCTTGGACAGTATGTGGGCCACAGCGCCTAACCGATGCAAAAAGTCGATCAATTCCCAAATTCCACCGGTCGAGAATCCTACAGCTCGATTACAATCCCCGCGCTCGCGATACCAATAGTGCACAATCATAGTCATTCCCAGTGAAGAGGATACATGCTTCCTTGCCCTACGAGGAAACGTCCATCAGCAAAAGCTCAAGCACTTGGAATTCCGTGCACATACATGCACTTGTCGTTAGACATAACACGCCGCGCTGCACCAGCGAAGAGAACGCGGTTTGCATATCCGCTTCCCATTGTGGGAGCGCAGCGCTCGGCTCGCCAACTATCCACCTCATCTCGATTGTTTTCAATGCGGGAAGATGAGCCACGGTAGCGTCGATGGCAGTATGGAGCTCCGAAATGGGTGTGACTTGCCGGAAGTCCGCGAAACTCTCCAGTGTAACGTACTCGAGGCAACTATCGTGCGGACACGTCTTGACAAAGACGCCAAGCAGCTCGACTATCAAGAAGGAGAAGAAGTGGATGGAGCGGAGATTGGTAGTGAAGAGATCTGGACTCACTACCGAAATTTTGGTTAATCGTGGATGCAGTGTACGTGGGTGAGTACTCACATAACGGCGGCTCAAAATTGTATGCGAGATAAAGGCCTAAATGCTCCACGCCCCTCGAGTGTCGGAGGCTCGTTGCCAGCACCATTTTCCTCCTCTGTTCAGGCGAGGGTGTTGCCAGCCTGAGTGTTCTGACATGGGTCAGGTCGATCTGTGGATTCACAAGATATTGACAGAGGTCAAAGGAGGGGGTGTTAAGGAGAAGGGATCGAAGCTTGGGGCGCCACAGCTGTGATTCTGGCCAAGGCTCGTGTCTGCCCTCGCCTTGTGTGAAGTACAAACGTGATAGCGACATCTCCTTGAGAGCTGCCGCTTCGCTGAAAAGCGATAACAGGTGGCAGGGAGACTCGAGCACGAGGCCACGCAGGTGGACAGCCTCGAGTCTCGGAGACGAAAACACGTTGGCCAGCGCGGATTGTAGGGGCTGGTCCATTTTACTCCAGCTCCTGCTGAATTTGGCGTGAGTCTGGATTACATCTCCACTCTCGATGATGGATATCCGTTTTAACTCGGTGAGAAGGGGGAGTATGAGGGACAGTGCTCGACCAGACATATAATCTCCACTGGGATCGAGATAGGTGCACGTTTCGGGAAACTTCTCGAGGACGGAAACGATGCACAGATCCTTCACAAGAGGCGCGATGTGAGGTGACGAGCATAGAAGCTCGTAGAACCTCTGAGACGTGTTCGGAGGACGAAATAATTTCGATTTTCTTGAATATATGCTTCCTGGCTGAGATAACAAAGGCGCGCGCAGTCAGGGAACAAGATTTAAGGCTGGGAATGTCGTCGTGGAGAATGTCGAGAATTGTGTCGACGAGTTCCTGCGAAAGGTCCATGGAGCCGCCAGTAATGAATTCCAAAGGCGAAAGGGCCTTTCGGGTGAGATCTAGAGCTCGTAAGCGTAGTAAGGCTAACAGCGGTGCTCAGCGGTAGAAAGCAAGGGCAATGTAGACCGTGATTGCCGCCACCTGTCATCCGACTCGGAGTCTGCTCCGCTCGTCAACATGCAAATCCTCAAACCTCTCTCAGCTCTTTCTCCTCGGCTGAGTCTACTTTTCAAGGCCCTTTCTATTTTTCTTCGCATCTGCCGCTTCGTCGCTCCAAGTCTCTGAGTCTCGTGTCTGGGACTTTCCAAGTCGCTCTCTTTTCGGGTTCTTAACTTCAAGTTGCTAGAGTAGTCAGCGCCTCCGTGCCGCCGTATACATCCCATAGTCTCCCGAGCACCGCGTCGGTTCTCGACGCGTCTAACAGCTCTCAGCATTTCCATTTGATTTTCTGCCGTTCGCCGAGTGAGGTCTCTGTAAGTCTATTCTATGTAATGTCTTTCAGGGGTGCTGGGTTACTGGTAAGTTCACTCTAACTTGCATACAGTGCTCAACGCTGTCCGGTGCCCCACCTTTGTTGCAGCATCACGCGTGATGCTGCAACATACATCGCCACTCTGCTCGTACAGTTGCAACACGCCTCCCTCCCCCTCGAGTTCCGGTTGTGGATCCTCGAGTGGCCCAAAAAAGCCGTCATGGGCTGCGCCTGGCCCGGTCTCCCCGCCACTGCGTACTGCAGCACCGATGACTCGAACGTGCAGCGCATGCGCGGCATCAACCTCCTCGGACGCGCGCCTCAGGCACCCCTCGTGCACACCGTCCAACGCCTCACCCGGCCCGGGAACGCGGAGGGGCTGGTGGAAGAAGAGCTGCCCGCACTCCGAGGCAGCACCAGCACGAATCGTCGGTCTATCTCGTCCTCGACGCGCGCCCCGTCCTCCAGGGCAAGGTATACAACCTCCCTGCTGGCAACGTGCGGTACGACCCGCGCGAGGAAGCCGACGCGGAGTGCGATCCGGGATATTGCTGGATCCATTTCTCGTGGATTGCGTGGCAGTATCATCTGCTGCGGCGCGTTGAACAACAGGCGCGGGTCCTCGACAAAAGTTCAGAGTTGAATGTTCGGAGCAGCAGTTGGGTTCAACAATCATGCTTCAAGTTCCAAAGCGGAATCTCAGAAGAACAGTGGGCGCAGAGACTGGCTCGCGCGGAGGATAGAGTTTGGTCGGTGAGCGAGGCGTCCGCTGCGGTTCCCACTCCCATTGTAGTTCGCAGAAAACCGACCGGAGAGCGCAGGCTGCGGTATGTGCATAGCTTGGCAGTTATTCTAGGCGGTGTGCCCGATGCTGACTGCGTCTCAGTGTTTGAAATATAATGGCAAACTTTTCCGACTCATGCAGAGACATTTAAACTCTTGAAATTTTGAAACCATGTGAGGATTCCTTTCCGCCCCGAAATGGCGCAGTCGCGTGGGGTTGCAGCCAAAATCTCGATTGCGCGGGAATAAAAATTATCGCGACGTCGGTGAACTCTGGGCTTCATGTTCATGCTGAGACCTCCCACCTGGCGCCTGACCGATACAAAACAAAAAATAAAACAAAAAAGAGCGAGCGACGACGACGACCACTGGCGAAGATATGGATGTAACGGCGAGAGAAGGAGAGGTTTCGAGAACATTGTCTGGTCATTTTGTTAATGGCAGAGCCATCTTTCCTCTCCGCCTTGAAATGGCGCAATCGCGTGTGGTTGCAGCCATAACCCTAATTTGCGCGGGAACTTTAAAAAAATTGTCGTTGAACCCTGGTCTTCATGTTCATGTTGAGACCTGTGAAGTACGTATATGGTTGGCATATACATACACATAGACGGAGAAGTAGGCAACCAAGAGCCATATATCATAAACACGGATTTCTACTCGTACCACCGAACTGCATCGAATCGCAGATCCACACCTCGCGCCTAACCGATGCGGAAAAAAAAAGGTATACATAAACCGTTGAGGTTCAATTCCCAAATTCCACCAGATTTTGGGACGAATAAGCATCTCGGGAATCCTGCAGGTCAATTACAATCCCCGCACCCGGTAGACCAGTGGTGCACATTCAGTCATTCCCAGCCAAACGGAAGCGGGCCTCCTTGCCCTACGAGGAAACGTCTATGAGCAAGGGCTCGAGCACCAGGAATTCTGTGCACATACATTGAAATTTCGTTATGAGCAAGATGCCACGCCGCATTAGCGAAGAGAACACGGCATGCATATCCGTTTCCCATTGTGCGAGCGCGGTGCTCGGCTCGCCCGCTATCCACCTCATTTCGATTGTTTTCAAGGCGGGGAGATGATCCACAGTAGCATCGATGGCAGTATGGAGCTCCGGAACGGGCGCCCATCGCCGAAAGTCCGCGAAACCATCCAGTATAACGTACTCGAGGCGACTATTGTGCGGACACGTCTTGACAAAGACGACAAGCAGCTCAACTATGAAGAAGGAGCTGAAGTGGATGGAACGCAGATTGGTAGTGAAGAGATCCGGACTCACTACCAAAGTTTTGGTTAATCGTGGATGCATTGGATGTGGTAGATACCCACAATCGGATATGTGCGTACTAAAATCATTCGCGAGCCAGAGGCCTAAATGCTCCACGCCCCTCGAGTGTCGGAGGCTCACTGCCAGCACCATTTTCTTCCTCTGTTCAAGCGAGGGTGTTACCAGCCTGAGTGTTCTGACATGGGTCAGGTCGATCTGTGGATTCACGAGATATTGCCAGAAGTCGGTGGAGGCGGTGGAGGCGGTAAGGAAAAGGGACCGAAGCTTGGGGCACCACAGCTGTGATTCTGGCCATGGCTCGTGCTCAGCCTGCGTGAAGTGCAAACGTGATAGTGACATCTCCTTCAGAGCCGTTGCTTCACTGAAAAGCGATAATAGGTGGCAGGGAGACTCCAGCACGAGGCCACGCAGATGAACAGCCTCGAGTCTCGGAGACGAAAACACATTAGCCAGCGCGGATTGCAGGGGCTGGTCCATTTTACTCCAGCTCCTGCTGAATTTGGCGCTAGTCTGGATTACATCTCCATTCTCGACGATGGATATCCGTTTTAATTCGGTGAGAAGGGGGAGTATGAGGGACAGTGTTCGGCCAGACATATAATCTCCACTGGGATCAGGATAGACAGACGTCCCGTGCAACCTCTTAAGGACGGAAACAATGCACAGATCCTCCACAAGAGGCGCGATGTGAGGTGACGAGCATAGAAGCTCGTAGAACCTCTGAGACGCGTCGGAGGATGAAAGGATTTCGATTTTCTTGAATATATGCTTCCTGGCCGAGATAACAAAGATGCGCGCAGCCAGAGAACAAGATTTGAGACTGGGACCGTCGTCGTGAAGAATATCGAGGATTGTGTCAACGAGTTCCTGTGGAAGATCCATGAGGCCGCCAGGAATGAATCCCAAGGGTGAAAGGGCCTTCTGGGTGAGATCTGGAGCTTGCGAACGTGGTAAGGCGAGCAGCGGTGCTCAGCGGTAGAAAGTAAGAGCAATCTACACCGTGTGACCGCCACCTGTCATAGAGTCTGCTCCGCTCGTCAATCCTCATTCCTCAAACTCTCTTTCAGCTCTTTCTTGGTTGTAGCTCCAAAGCAGAATCTGCTTTAGCAGTGGCTTTACCGCCTCTGGAAATTTAGATCAAATTAACAGTAGGGCCTTGGTACTTGTTTTCCCGCTATCCACAAGCGCTGACCTCTTGGCAAAAGTCTCAACTTAGACTGTGTTCGTCCAAAGCGGAGCGACTCTTGAAAGCTTGCCCCCTCATCATGTTTTTTTCCAAACGACATAACAAACCGACCTTGAGGCTTTACCAGACCCCGCCGACCTCGAACTAGCGCGCGTCGCGTTGCGTCTCCGAGTTTTTTCGGCATCCTCTTCACACGTTCAGTGTTGTTTCCGCCACTTTTTCCAATAATTCGATGTTTCTGGGCTGCTTATCTGCACCTTTCTGGGCAACTCCTCATTGCGGTTCTTTTTCTCGCGCCGTTACTGCTCTTCACGCCTCTCTTCGCACCTTCGAGCAACTACCAAAATTGATCTCTTCAGTTAACTTATTTGTCTTTTCACTCCGACCCTATAGAGTATGCATGCACCGGGTCCTGTTCGAAGCTCCCGAGTTGAGTGCCGCAGTCGCCATGCACCTTTCTTCTCGGTCCAGCCTAATTCAAGTGCAGGCGATCCAGAGGAAAATGAGGTGTCAACACGAATGCACTGAGTTCGGTTACGTATGGAGTCTGAGTGCCTAATATTATACCCTGCCCTTTCTGCCCTTTGCTGGAGCCCTTCCCAGCGAACTTTGTGCTGCCAGTGCAGGACAAGAGGACCAATCGTCTCCCCGTTCCAAACGATTGCAGTTTTTGAACCGCTCGGAGCCTAGGCCTGGGTTAATGGGTGCTATCCCAGCTGCTGAATAATTCCCGGCGCCGCAAAGCCATCGTCGCTGCGCCTGGGTTTGGGGAAACTGGGATTGGACACGGGATGACCAACTGCTGGCCGCAGATCACCGGGATTTGGCTCTAGCGGTGAGCGCCCGTATCTCGTATGGATGTACCGGTGAGAGAACAAGAGGTTTCGAGAACATTGCCTGGTCTTTTTGTTAATGGCAGAGCCGTCTTTCCTGTCCGCCTTTGAATGGCACAGTCAAGTGTGGGTGCAGCCATGGCCTCAATTGTGCAGGAATTTTATTGTCGAGACCTGTGAAGTCCGGGGAGCATTTTCCATACGGATGGACGGAGAAGGAGCCAACAAAGAGCCTTATATCGATATCTCAAACACGGATTTCTACTTGTACCACTGAAGTGTATCAAATTGCAGATCATATGTTTGCGCACACATAGCGCCTAACCGGTGCACAGAAAAAACGGTATAAACCGTGACATTCAATTCCCAAATCATGCAGCTCAATTACAATCCCCGCACCCGGTAGACCAGTGGTGCACATTCATAGTCATTCCCAGCCAATTGCACGCAAGTTTCCTTGCCCTACAAAGAAACACCTATGAGCAAAATCTCAAGCACCAGGAATTCCACGTACATTGAAATTTCGTTATGCGAAAGATGCCACGCTGCATTAGCGAAGAAAATGTGGCATGCACATCTGCTTCCCATTGGGAGAACGTGTCGCTCGGATTGTTCATTATCCACCTTATTTCGATTGTTTTCAAGGCGGGGAGATGATCCACAGTAGCATCGATGGCAGTATAGAGCTCCGGAACCTTTGTGTTCGTGTCTGCGTGACTGTCCAGTGTAACGTACTCGAGGCGACTATCATGGGGACACGCCTTGACAAAGATGCCAAGCAGCTCAACTGTCAAGTGGGAGAAGAAGTGGATGGAGCGGAGATTGGTAGTGAAGAGATCTGGACTCACTATCGAAATTTTAGTCGATCGTGGATGCATTGGATGTGGGCAATTACTCACAATCGTATATGTCCGTACCAAATACGTACGAGAGCCAGAGGCCCAAATGCTCCACACCTCTCGAGAGTCGGAGGCTCGTTGCCTGCATAATTTTCTTCCAGGCTGTTGCCAGCCTGAGTGTTCTGACATGGCTCAGGTCGATCTGTGGATTCACGAAATATTGACAGAGGTCGGCGGAGACCGTGGAGCTGAAGCTGTTAAGGAGAAAGAACCGAAGCTTGGGGCGCCACAGCTGTGATGCTGGCCAAAGCTCGTGTCTATCCGGCTCCTCTGTGAAGTACAGATGCGATAGGCGACATTTCCTTCAGAGCCGTCGCTTCGCTGAACAGTGATAATAGGTGGCAGGGAGACTGGAGCACGAGCCCGCACAGATGGACAGCCTCGAGTCTCGGAGATGAGAACACGTTAGCCAGCGCAGATTGCAGGGGCGGCTCCATTTTATTCCAGCTCCTGCCGAATTGGCGGGCTGTCCAATTGTTTACATCCCCAGTCTCGATGATGGATATCCGTTTTAACTCGGTGAGAAGCAGGAGTATGAGGGACAGTGGTCGACCAGACATATAATCTCCACTGGGATCGAGATAGGCGCACGTTTCGGGAAACTTCTCGAGGATGGAAGTGATGCACAGATCCTCCACCAGAGGCGCGATGTGAGGTGACGAGCATAGCAACTCGTAGAACCTCTGAGACGCGTCGGAGGATGAAGGATTTCGATTTTCTTGAATATATGCTTCCTGGCTGAGATAACAAAGGTGCGCGCAGCCAGAGAACAAGACTTGAGGCTGGAATGTCGTCGTGGAGAATGTCCAGAATTGTGTCGACGAGTTTCCTGCGGAAGGTCCATGGAGCCGCCGGTAATGAATCCCAAAGGCAAAAGGGCCTTTGGGGTGAGACCTAGAGGTTGCAAGTGCAGTGAGGCTAGCAGCGGTGCTCGGCGGTAGAAAGCAAAGGCGAGATGTACGCCGTGTGACCGCCACCTGTCATCCAAGTACTTTGCTCCGCTCGTCGATCCTCATTCCTCAAACTCTCTTTCAGCTCTTTCTCCTTATCTTCTCTGCCCTACCTCCTGGTTATCTCTTGTTTCTTTGTTTATGCTGAGTCACTTCATGTCTCGTTTCTCGGACCCTGCTGCACTAAATATGGTTTTTGCGTACAATCTGGAGATTCGGAACGCGATCGGCTTGGTTGTAGCTCCAAAGCGGAATCTGCTTTAGCAGTGGCTTTACCACCTCTGGAAATTTAGATCGAGCTAACAGTAGGGCCTTGTTACTTGTTTTCCCGCTATCCACAAGCGCCGACCTTTTGGCAAAAGCCTTAACTTAGACTGCGTTCGTGCAAGCGGAGCGACTCTTGAAGGCTTGCCCCCTCATGTTTTTTTTTTTTCCAAACGACATAACAAAACGACCTTGAGGCTTTACCAGACCCCGCCGACCTCGACCTAGCGCGTGTCGCGTCGCGTCTCCGAGTTTTTTTCGGTGTCCTCTTCACACGTTCAGGGTTGTTTCCGCCACTTTTCCAATAATTCGATGACCATGGCGTTTCTGGGTTGCTGCTTATCTGCACCTTTCTGGGTAACTCTTCATCGCGGTTCTTTTTCTCGCGCCGTTGCCGCTCTTCACGCCTCTCTTCGCACCTTCGTGTACTCTGCATCTGCACGACGCGCACATCCTTGCACTATTGTGCATGTATCTTGATCTGCGCGACTGCCCACCTCCAGATCTATGCACTATCTGCTACGGCCGCGCGATGGCGCCTTTATGTGGTCTATGCGTAGGGCTGCACGCCGTGCCCGTCACGGGCACGGCCGTCGTTTCGACGGGACCTGAACGGGAACGGTCCGTCACGCGACGGCCGTCATTTTGCCTGTTTAAACTCACAAATAAGTTCATAAGATGTGTCCTAAATTGTGTATTGGGCTTACCTTTTCACAGAACATGCTTCACAAAAGGCATCACGGCATATTCAAACCGTTTATAGCGTGTTTTCAGGACCTGTCGACCCGTCGACGGCCGTTTTCGACGGGAACGGCCGTCAAAAATGCAGCGAAAGAGCCCACGGAACGGGACGGTATGCCCGTCGCCGGACCCCGTAGAACCGGCGCGAACGGCGTGCAGCCCTATCTATGCGTGATGGTACACATCTCTTCCTCGTATATATGTGCTCAAAGCACACCGTCTTTTCCCTCCTGTCTATGTGCGATACGTGCGACAGCACCGCACCTTCGTCGTCTCGGTCTAAATGCCTACACATCTTGCCCAAATGTGGCAACTTCTCACCTTTCTCGTTACCGGATATTTTAGATATATGTGGTTGCTTCATCTTCTCTTTCCACTGTGACGTGGCTTTTGCATCTCACCTCCGAGTCCATGAGTCGACACACGAGCAGTTTGAGGGCGTTCTCTCATTGGTGCCGTGCGCATCACCATTACTGTTGTTGTGGCGGGGGGTTTTTTTTTCACCTTTTCCTCACTGCTGGAGCCTCGGCCGACATGTTTTATTGCATCGTCACTTCTGGGAACGCGGTTTCTACTTAAAAGGACTCCAAGGATGACTCCTCTCGAGTCCTGTGAGACTCACTTAACGTCCTTCTCGGAGTTTCTACGGTCGCTCTTCTTGCTGGTTCCAGCGGATAAGTATTCTCATTGATGGTGTACAAATAGACCACAACAACCTCTTCGCAGTCCGTTTTTGGCTTTCCTCCTGCAGCAGCATAGCTCCAGCTGGTTAAAAATGCAACTTCTTGGTTCGTATGACAGTCTGGCTCTATGGAAGAGCCCCGCCGGACCGATAACTCAATGGAATCCTGCACCCCCATGAAATTGTTTAAGGCATTCATCCAGCGCCCCAGCTCCTTATCCCCTCATTCAACGTCTCTCCGGTCCTCAGTAAGCTTCCTGGCTTCTACTGGCCCCCATTGTGCATAGAATGGACGAAATGGCGGTGCAGACGACCAATAATGGCAGGACCAAAATCCCATTGTTCTTACACAATAGGAAATTCCACTGTGCGAGGAACAAAAGATTTTCGGCGCTGCATTCCACAATGCCCGAGCTCACCATTGGTGGCGTCCTCTTCCTTTCTTTCCGCTACCACCACCACCGAGCGTAATATCGCGAGCAAGCTACGATGCTTGTTCTACCTGTTTTGTTTTCTGTCAGTAATCGTGAGTGTCTGTAAGCTTTGAGGCGCGCCCGCGTACTAACTGCTCGCAGTGGCAACAACCAACCCACCAGCCATCGTCTGCACTGCAGGCCAATGCCTTCAAGGCTACTCCAACACATCTAGTGCGTGTGCTGCCAGTTCTCTCACATCTCTTGTCTAACGTCGCTCACAGTCGGCGTGACAATATCCGCCCCCTCCTCTTCCTCCGCCCTCCTCCTCCCGGGCCAATACACATCCACCACCAACCCCCAGCTCCTCCACACCCTCCTCACCTTCCCCCTCCGCCTCCCTCGCGTCCTCCCCGGGGTTCAAGAACTCCACCACCACCAGCGGTAGCGGCTCCGGCGTTGCGCTGCCGCTCAATGTCGCTCAGGAACCTGGTCTGGCGATATACAATGGGCCGCTGTACTCTGGCCAAGCCGCGTTCACCGCTATCCCGGCCGCGCCCGTAGCAGTGAACGCGCCGTCGACGCCGCTGGCGCTGCAATCACTCACCCTACCACCAAACGTGTGGATCGCCGTCAGCTCTACCAACTCGACGCAACGCGTGGTAATATGGGACTCCGTCCCCGACACCTCGCAGCTCCCACCTACCGCCCCTTCCACTTTCTCTCTCGTCCAACTCGAATCCGCCGCGTGCCCCGCCCCCTGCGCCTCCTCCGGCATCTGCACCGCGGCGGGGACGTGCGCGTGCGCACCCGGCTTCACCGGCGCGTCGTGCGAGACGTGTGCCCCAGGGTTCTTTGGGGCGGGGGTGTGCGGCGTGCCCGGCGGGGTGCAAGACCTGCGACGACGGCCCGACGGGGAGCGGGCGGTGTCCTGGACTCTGGGTCAAGCTCGGTGGCGCAGTGGCAACTGCGTCAATGGGGCGTGCAACGCCGACGGCAGCTGCGCCTGTACCGCAGGGTTTACGACCCGCGGGTAACGGGACGCAGTGCGCCCAGTGCGCGGCGGGGTTCTTCCAGACGGCGGCGGGCGGATGTTCGGGTGCGTTTTCTTTTTCCGCTCTTTCCTTTACGATTGCTAACGTCGTTTATCGCAGTCTGCCAAATCGGCTGCACATCCTGCGCCGCCACCACCGGCACCTGCAGCGCGTGCCGCGCGGGCTTCACACCGGACGCAAACGACGCGACGCGCTGTGTCGCCGCGCCGAGCGTCACCTCCTCCGGCACCACCTGCCCGCCCGGGGCGTTTGCGGACGGTGCGAACTGCTCGCCCTGCGCAGGGGCGTGCAAGACGTGCACGGGCGGGGACGGCGGCGGAGTGCGTTTTGTGTGCGGAGGGGACGTACCTCGTGAACGTGAACGGCACCAGCCAGTGTGTGGGCGCGGACGCGAACGGGGTGTGTGCGGGGACGGGGGGCCTGATTGCGGATAATAATAAGAACGAGTGTGATAGTGCGTCGCTCCTCGTTTCACCATGAAAGTCGTTACTCGTTACTAATTGTCTCTTAGGCTGCGGCGCGAAATGCACGTCGTGCAAGATCCCGAACTTCAGCGGGTGCGGTCGCGGGTGGAGGAGCTCCAGTGCACGGGGTGCGTGCCCGGCTTCTTTTCTCTCGCAGGGGAAGTGCGTGGAGAGCTGTCCGACGGGGACGTTCGTCGCGGCCGATAAGTTGACCTGCACCGCCTGCGACTCCTCTTGCACCACCTGCACTGGCTCCTCGACGTTCTGCCTCACCTGCCGCCTCCAACCAGCTCGCTTCGTCGGGCAAATGCGTCCCCACCTGCCCTTCCAACACCTTCTCCGCCAGCGGCTCCTGCCTCCCCTGCCACGCCGACTGCGCCACCTGCACCGGCGCCTCCTTCAATCAGTGCACCTCCTGCCCCGCCGCACGCCCCGTCCCCACCAACGGCCGCTGTCTCTCCACCTGCCCCAAATCCGCATTCTTCGACCCCACCGCGGCCGCCTGCACCCCGTGCGACGCCTCCTGCTCCAGCTGCTCCGGCGCGGGGCCGAGCCAGTGCCTCGCGTGCGCGGGCGCCGACAGCGTGCTCCGCGCAGGCACATGCGCGGGCCCGCCCAGTGCGCGCACGCGACGCGCGTCGTGCCCGGCCTCGGCGCGTGCCTCTCCGAGCTCGTCGCCGTGCCCGACCCCGCGTCCACCGACCCCGCCGCCCCCGGCATCGACGCGCCCACCGCGGCCGCGGCGCCGCGGCGCGCGCTCGCGTGGTGGGAGATCCTGCTGATGGCGCTGGGGTGCGCGTTCGTCTTCATCGGCATCGTGTGGCTGTGGCGCCGCCGCGCGCGGGCGCAGCGCGCGCAGCGCACGGCGCGGTTTGCGCGGACGCGGCAGCTGGACGCGGTGGGGTGGCGGTGGCGCCTCGTGCGGTTCGGCGAGCGGCTGTTTGGGCATCGCGCGAGCCGGCGCGCGCAGGCGGAGACGACGAAGAAGACTATTTCGAGCCCGCTGCCCGAGAGCGAGGCGGTGCAGATGGCGAAGATCCGCGCGGCGGAGGAGGCGAGCGACGCACGGGACATGGATAAGCTGCTCGCGAACTACGATTACCCGCGCGCGCAGCATTCGCATGTCCACCACCACCACCACCAGCACCTCTCGCGCGACAACGCCAATGGCCACGGGCGCAACGAGTCGGGCAGCACGACGAGCACGCTCGCGGCGCCGTCTCTGTACCCGCAGGTGACGGGCATGCCGCACCGCGTGCCCGAGCCCAAGGAGCCGCTCAGGTCGTCGTCGAGGGATGTCACGTCCCGTTTTTCGGGGAGCACGATTGACGAGTATTATGAGCCGCCGACCAAGGCCAAGAAGAATCCGTTTTGGAGATGATTTCCCTTTTGGACTGTATTTTTTGTTTGACATGGACGGACTACTGTATACACTTTGGACTTTACATCTGTACCTCCACCACACTACGTTCCTTATATTGTTATTCACTTTCGATTGTTGTATGTACCGTGTACACTTAGATATTCGCTTAATTTGTTGTTACCATATCTCGTGTTACGATGTTACGATTGTGAACACCGCCTATATCAAATACATCGCGGGAAGTGAGAGACGGGGTATTAGCTAGAGTAAGGCAGGGGGAAGAAAACGACAAAGCAAAAAGTTCTGGTACGGGGAGTCGAACTGTAAAGCAATAAAATACAAACAATGCACCCATGCCAGGTTGAGGAATCGAACGCTCAACAGGGTCGGCGGCGAAGCGACAACCACCTGCTCCAAACAAGACATAAAGGGCCTGTCTCGCTGTACGCCAAGCCCCGGGGGTGCCCAAGATGCTAGCGCTAGGGCAGCGACGCGCCTTGTGCGACGGTGCTGGCGCACCTGGATGTCCTAGCACCCGCGCCGCCAAGGTGTGGGCCAGTGCGCACTAACGCGTGAACCCGGCCCTAAAGTATTAGGACGATGGAGACTCCGTCAAGAGCTTACTAATCTCGACAGAGTCTCCATCGTCTTCAAGATCATTGGCAAACAAATACGAGCAAACCCTACTTATCCTTAAGCCTCTCCAGGTCGGGGGGTGAAATCGTTCAAGTTTTCCAGTATTGCAAAAGACAATGGTTGTACGCTCGACACTGCAAGAAAAAACAATCATGCTGTAACCATACCCATTCTAATTCTCATCGTCCGTATCCCATTGATGTATATCGCGCGACCACCGATGACCCGACTTTCCTTCTAAATTCCGCGTCCTGTACTGGCCGTTGCATTTCTTAGAGCGCCGCGTCCGCGTCGTCAGATGGTCGCGCAAACCCTCCGACGTGAATTCTTGTGAGCACCCGTTGCAAAGAAATCCCTGGAACGCAGGGTTAGACATCGCTGGACGTTACAGGAAAAAGAAAAACGACATACGGGCAGGGTCGCCTGCAAACGGGACAAGATGGGCCAAGTTAGTTTAGCATCAAAATCGATTGCATTCAATATACGCACCGGGTCAGGACTCTCGTCCTATATCGAGGGCATTAGAAAAGGGAATAATCGAATATTGGCATACGTACGAGTCGAATGGCGCTTTGCGAGATTTCGCGGCGCTTGCCCTTGTCCCTGAGAGCTGCCGCGCGCGCCTCCCAGTCGTCGGTTTCCTCGTCGGAGCTCTGCGGTAATGGTCAGATGATGAAGAAAACGAAAACGGCCGTGATACGCACTGAGATGCGGTCGGGAAGCTTGCTGGAAGACGCCACCGGTTGTTGCTTCTGACGCTCCTTGTTGTTACGCTGCTTCTTGGGGGCTGCGCGCGCCTCGTTCCCGTCATTGTCGTCGTCCGAGCCCTGGGGATAGTCAGACGAAGAAAAAAAACCAAGATGGTCGTGTTACGTACCGGCTTGCGCTTCTTCTTGGGGGCCGCGCGCGCCTCCGTCCCGTCGTTGTCGTCGTCCGAGCCCTGGGGATAGTCAGACGAAGAAGAGAGCTAATCGTGTTACGTACCGGCGCCAAAGCACGATGGGAACGCTTGCGCTTCTTCTTGGGGGCCGCGCGCGCCTCGTTCCCGTCATCGTCGTCGTCCGAGCCCTGCGAGAACTGTCAGATGAAGAAGAGAGCCAAGATTGTCGTGTTACGGACCGAAACGCGGGTGGGAAGTGTGCTGGAGGACGCCGCCGCTGCCGCCAATTCCTTGAAGGAATATCATAACACGGCTCAATTACCCAAAAAAATACTTACCTGTCTCCGCGCGGCGATGTCGTGATGGACTCCGTTATGCCGCTGGACCTTGCCTTTGCCGAGCGGGACACGTTGCAGCATGTAGAAGAACGTAGGTGGGCGGGCTCCCCGGCATTGCTCGACGTGGTCTAGGATCTCGGGGCATTGATTGCGGCACGATCCGCAAATATGTTTATTGCGCGGACGCACGGCCATACCAACCGGCTTGGTAAAGGTCAGTCGCAGTGATATTTGAAGACAGAATTCGACTCCATACCGCCGTCCAAGAGAGCCGCTCTGCAGCCCGAGTCGTGCCGTTGATGAGCTGATACTCGTTCTTTTCGCGGCATCTCACAGCGGACCCGGTGAGGTGCCTCCCGATGTCCTTGAAAGTTTTGCCGCACTTGCAGCAATATCCTTCGATCTTGTCGGGAGCGTCCAACGCAGCCTGTCGGCGCCGCTCGTCAGCGGCGGCCCGGTCTCGGGCGACCTTGGGGAGCTTCGGGGCGGGGGCGGGAGGTTCCTTGTCCACGTCCATCGGATCCGAGTCGATATGTGTGAGGTCGACATCGACAGAGTCTGGATTCAGCGTAAGTAGCGGCGGAAGGTGAAGATACTTGACCGCCTTCCGATAGCGGGTGCCAAACAACGGGGTGCGATGGAAGGCAATGATGTGCGTCTCCAGATCGAACCGGCTGAATTTACGCAGCCCGCACGACGGGACAGGGCATAGATTATCGTCGGTGTCGGTGATATCATGACGATGCGTCGCGAGATGTTTGATGAAGAGGTCTCCACGCAGAAATCTAGCGGGATTGAGCATCGTCATAGGCAGACGGAAGAAAGTGCTTACTGCTTCATGCGCAAGGTTATGTCGAGGTCATCGTCGAAGAGACAGAACAAGCAATGCGCGGCCATCAGTGCGACACCGCCGACGACATGCCCGTGGAATTCAGGGAGCGCGCCGTCGAAGCCAGAAATGGGGTCGTAAAGCACCGCATTGTCGAAGGGATCCGTGAATTCCACGCCGATCGGCTCGGCGTCCACGTCGTCATCGTCGACTCGTGTCGAGAAAGGACGAAACCGTTCCTCGTAGTGGGCCCAGAGGTGACACTCCCACCAAGAACGGTCGCCGATCTTGTCTACATGCCTACAGTAACGTCAGAAGAAATCAACATGAGAGAACAAAAGAGTCGCGTACCAGATACCACACAAGACGCAATAAAATGCTTCGATCTCTGTCCGCACGTTCAGGTCATGGATACTGCCAAAATGGCAGTACCAGTCCTGGTCATTGCAATCGCCGCATGCGCGCCCATCGATGGACCATTGGCATCCATCTTGCGTGGTGTCGATCTCGTCCAAGTGGGCTTGGAGGTGGAAGACGAAGTCGGCACGTGTATTGAATACAGCCTTGGCCTTGCACCCGGCCCAGCAGCACCGCTGGGGACTGTATTCAGCCTCCAGCTGCTCGACTGCCGTGTCGACGCGACTTTTACCGATACATCGGTGGATGTGATCGCCGATGCTCGCGCCGCCCATAACGCCTCGGCTGAGCGGTGAGATCAGCGAGGGGAAGAATGAAGAAACACTAGTCTACGCACCGACAGTCAGCCTTGCAGACTGGGCACTTTTCGTCGGCGGTTGGAAGCTCCCCCGGATAACACTGGGGAAGGCGGCGGATGGGAAGGCCCCGCGTACATATTGACCGTTGATATAACTTCATGTGCAAGGCAAGGATCGGCGGAGTGGTAGAGTATCTCAAATAACGCGGATTCCGGGTCGGCAGGGTCCGTCTTTATGCCAGCCGGGACATCGTCTTCGCCGTTCTCTTTGCCGGACGCAGCGACGACGACGGGGGGGGCGGTTGACTGGGAGGTCTTGTCCTTCAGGGGAGAACGAGACGAGCCCTGCGCATAATCAGTGGGCATACTTTAATATTGAATGAAGACGTACTGCTTGAAGCTGCCGCCTGGATTTACCCGCAAGCCATTGCTTTCTCTTGGCTAGAAGACGAATCTGCATTTCTTGCGAACGAAGCTGCGCGTACTCGCTCTTGGCGTCTCGTAGAGCCTTCATCGTCGAACGGAGCCTGCCATGAAGGTCTCCATGCTTCTCGTCGTGGTCGGGGTCGTCGTCGTCGAGGACTTTGAGCGCGAGGATATGCGCGTCAGCGTCGAGGCGTAGCTATGCGAAAGGTTTCAGCGTGCGTCAAAGACGGGCCGGTAGAATTTACCTGCGAGATTTGCTGTCTCATTGCGACAAATTCGGGCTCGCGATCAAGAGCAGCAACATCTTGGAGATCGAGGGCGGTCGGCGTGTCGGCGTCGCGGCCCGTGCTGAGGGCAGAGGCGGACTATGAATCAATTAGCATATGGATGGGTGGCCGAGGTGTCGATTATTACCTTTGCGAGCGCCTCAGTGGCAGGGTCACGCCCCGTCCGTGTAACATACCGCCAAAATCAAAGCTGTAGGTGTGACTTCTGTACGATTCCTGTGGCGACAAATCAACGAGACGAAACTACAAACATACAAACGACTTACGGCGAAAGTGTGAGACCCAGACGTATGCAGCATCAGCGCCTCCCGGTTGCTGTCCGTCAACACCGACTCGAAGTTTCGCGCTGCCGCCCTCCGAAATACGTAGAGCGAAAAGTCGACTAGAAAGAGTCAGACGAGCGCAAATGGGAAAAGGGACAAAACGTACACTCGAAACCCATTGCAAACGTAACCTTGTGGAGCTGGCTGTTATGGCGGGCATACATCAGAGCTTTCGTCAGGGAGATGTAATAAACCCCGTCCTCGACGACGTCTGCGCGGCAGACGGGCTGCGAAAGACAGGAGGCTTTGACCGAAAGGGTATGCGCGGAGGTGGGGTGGTTACGGGGCGTCAGAATTTCTTCTATGGAATTGACGTCTTGAAATATGCCGTCCTCGAGGGCCATGTACAGCAGATTTGTGACCAGACACGCCGCGCGCTGTCCTGCGGGCTCAAGGAGGACCGTATACTTGTAAAAGTACTTGGATTCGCCCCGGCGGCCTTTGTTGTAACGAAAGGTAAGCCCGACGGCAAGGTGAGGGAATTGGGGGTATTCAGTGTTGGGGATCACGGTGAAGACAACGTCGCGCCAGTGTAGAGCCTCGTTCGTGCCCCTGTACCGACCACTTTCGATGATGGCGCCGGGGCGCTGCGAGGTCAGGGCCGAGATGAGGTTCACAGTATTAAACTGAACCTTGCCGCGGTTTGTCGGGAAGAGGATGCGGTCTTGCCAAACATGACGGATGATGGCGTCGATGTCGGCGGCGTCGGCGATTGGCTTTTCGCGGGAGGAGGTGGAAAGAACTCCGGCAGGGTCAATGGCGTCGGATCCGAGGAAGGCCACGAATTGATTACGGACAGCGGTGGGCGTGAACTGGCCGGCGTATCTGCCCAAGCAAGCCAAAAAGGTGTAGAGATACGTTTTCATAGTCGAGCGAGTAACGGTTTTGTCGATCAGGCCTTTGGATCCCGAGGCAAGGTAAGACAGAAACAATTTAATAGCACCTGCGATTCAGGTGAGTCAAGGGCGGATACAAAAAATTGGTGCCACTGACCTTCGCCTATGGGCTGAATCCTAGGCTCGAGCTCCGTCGCCAAATCGGGGTACTTGGTTTGATAGCTTGCAAAGTTGCGCCAAAGTCTCCGGACCTCCTCGTGGTTTTCAAGCGTGCCTTGAGCCAGCGTCTTATAATGATGGATATTGTCGAGCCCCTCGTTGAACATGGCGTCCAAAACAGGGTTGGCGGCGCGCTTGTCGTCGACACGCTGCTGGGCGGTGCGGGGGCGAGAGGCCGATATAGGCATGATTAAGGTTCCAAGAAGTACAAGAAAAAAAGAGGATGGGTATGCGTCACCCGCAGGGCGAACGAGGGACATGAGGGCGAGGGCGCGCCTTATATACCGCGTCGGAGTTCGGTTCCGGAACGCGTCCATTCGAGCGGAAATCAGTGTCATGGAAGGTTCGCAGACAGGCCCGCCTTCTTTTTTACTCGGTGCACAGGTTGGGCACACAGGTTGAAATGGTCCGTAAGGTCTGACTCTGCTGAAAATCTGGGTGAGCCAGCCTGAATTTCAAGGAAAGAAAACGGAAAATTGGAACCTTGTGGCCTTGGCTAACATCGGGGACGACTCGGACGTAAGAGTTTGTAATAGCCGCGCGCTGCTGAGATCATGCGCCCAGATCGATGCAGTCAATGTATATCTGGAAATAAGTAATGAATGAAGATTCAAAGGGATATACAGACATACGGACTCGTGGGGGTGGTCTGGCGGACGTAGAAGAAACAGAAAAATAAATACCGCCACTGTACGTAAGTAGGATCGTCGCTTAGATTCCGCAATCTAATCTGGGGGTGTAATGCATATTACAAAAACACCAGGGCCAAAGTCCGAGTCCAAGATTGGTTGTGCTGGGCGGGCAAGAAATTGGGCAGCTCGGGGGCGTACAAGGAGTCGGGCGACGTGGCGTGCAATAAAAAAGGCTTTTCACGTGGTAAGACCCAGGCTCGACTCGAACGAGCATCCTGCGATTGATGGGACTCTTCAGTGCTGCAGGTGCGGGCCACCCGCTACAGAGTCTGGTGAGTACTGTGTGGTGCCATGGAATAAGTGACCGCTTTCCGGGTCCTTGGCACAGAATGGATAGTGAACTCGCTAACAAGTATTGTGATCTATTCGATGATCAGACAGCATACTTTTGAGGCTTGCGAGGAAAAAAGACTGCAAGCGACCCAGGCTCGAATCGAACAAGCGATGCCCGCGGAAAAATATGCATGCGCTATGTCCAGCAGGTGCAAGCCATTTGCTACTGGGTCGGTTGACGGTTAGAATTGTACCGGGTGCTATTAGCACAAAAGGTAGGGAATACATAGAGACCAATCAAAGATGAATTTATACACGGTGACACAAAAAGGTAGAAATAATGCAAGGACGAGGAATTGAACACTCGACGGGATGTCCGCAGCAAGATGACATCCAGCTGCTCCAAGCAAATGATATTGGGTTCAATGCAGAGAGGGGAGACATGGTCTTTGTGGCAGCAGAAATATATGAACGTACTCAACTTGCTTTCCATCAAAATAGAGCGATGACGCACTCCATCAAAAATTATACGGTGAATCCGCCCAAAATTTGATGCAGTGCGTCATAGATCAACTAGGCTTGTAATGCAAGGATGAGGAATCGAACACTCGACGGGACTGAAACAGCAGCTGGATGGTTAAGAGACGCGTCAGAGCTTCGACGGCCGATGGTTGCCGCTCCGACGGACGAAAACACCTCCTGTCATCCTGTAAAAAAATTGACAAAAAAAATCGCCTCCTGTCTGCCCCGTAAAAAAGCGATCGAAGCGAGGCGCGGGGCTGACACAAAAAGATATCTACCGCGAAAATATGCCAGGACGAGGAATCGAACACTCGGGATGGCAGCAGCGAGGCTGCATCCAGCTGCTCCAATATTGGCTTGCGTTGCTTGAGTGACATGTCATCAAGATGACCGAGTGACGATATACTTTGCAAAAAGAAAAGCGCGATCGTGTAGAGACGAAAAATTTCACCGCCGGCCTTGCCGGTACCAAATTTGCCTTACCCTGGATTTTATCCCCGAACCCGCCCAACGTGTGGCGGGCGAAAGAAAAAGACTGGCTTCAGCGACCCAGGCTCGAATCGAACGAGCGATGCCCGCAGAGAAATGGGGCTGCACTATGTCCAGCGGGTGCAAGCCATTTGCTACTGGGTCGGTTGACGGTTAGACTTGTACCGGGTGCTATTAGCATATTTGATTTGAGCGAGAACGGGCTGAAAAATCTTGGTCCATGTTGAAGGAGGAGGATAAATGACAAAAACACTTGAATGCGGGAGGGGTGAGAAAAAAGTACGCCTGCCGTTGTCATGTAGAGCATAAGAATCGTGCAAAATTTGCCGGTATCGTGATCTATTCGATGATCAGCAGCATATTTTTGAGGCTTGCGAGGAAAAAAGACTGCAAGCGACCCAGGCTCGAATCGAACGAGCGATGCCCGCGGAAAAATATGCATGCGCTATGTTCAGCGAGTGCAAGCCACTCACCTGTTTTTCTAGTGATCAATGACAATACACTGCAAACCGATGACACTAACTCCATCATCGATGTTGGATCTACCACTCCTGCGCATTCCGACACCGATGTTCCGCAAATTATCACAGCCCCAGCCACCTTGCCTTCTGGATCGGTGCCAGACCCAGCTGTGCTGGCGCCAGCCACCACTCCAGCAGTGCGCAGGCGTCGGCAGCAATCTGTTGATGCAAATGACATTGTCGAGGGCAGTCAGAGGCGCAAACAGTCCAAACGGGCACGTGGTGAGGTATAACAAGTAGACTAATGGAACGTACTTGAGTAGTGTTGCGGATTTAAATAGTTTTGGCGGGAAGATGAGCCTCAAGCAGAAATGAAGTTTACAATTTATCCAGTAGAGGACCAGCTAGAATTGTTACGGCCTGTGTGATCAAACTAGTGCCTTGTCAAAAGTTTCGGCTCCATCCTAATTGTTCAAATACCTCAAAGACTTCATTCACACAGTTGAAGAGGAGCCAAACTCTCAGGATGAGGCTGCATAAATACGGGTGTTCAGCTTTACGATCAGATCTGATCGTAAAGTTGACACAGGCACTGTGGCAGTGCAGGGTAATTGGCGCGGCAAGGGTCGGCACGGTGATGGGCGATCATGTATGGCAATCCCACTCTCTGCACTGTGGAGGGCAAATAATGGGATTCACCATCAAAAATGGGACTGGGCGAGGCACAGTCCCACCGTTCTAGTATATACTCAGAAAAACGTGCGCCGGCGACGGGAACAAGAATCATGCAAAACAATTTAACAAAATACTTCCAGTACGGGGAGTCGAACCCCGGGCTAGTGCGTGAAAGGCACCGATGTTACCCGCTACACCATGCTGGACATATTTAGCTGAAGGCGTTCTGACATCAGGTCAGTTGGCTTCTGCCAATCGCAGTCCTTCTTTACTGTTGTTGGGTGATGGCAGTAGCGAGCTGCCCATGCTGGCAAGACTGAAATGGCGATTGTGCCTGCCTGGGACCGGGACATGGTTGGGTACAGAGACGTTGGAAATTGCGTAGAATCATACACGGTCTCTGACACAAAAAGGCATAGTCTGTAAGAACAATGACAGGACGAGGAATCGAACACTCATCGGGATGGCAGCAGCGGGGCGACATCCAGCTGCTCCAAGCAAAAGTTATTGAACCCAGTGCAGAGAGGGAGACATCAGATTCATTTTGTATATTTATAATCCACACATTTCTCGAACCTCGGCGACTTTGAATCTGTCCTCACTCGCTTGGCATAGCCACACACCGGGGACCCGGTGTGTCCTCTTTTTTTTTGTTTTTTTCCCTGACAGAAGCCAAGTTGTGCAAAAAGTGTTGAACGGATAAAACAATGCACCCCGCGGGAATGCCAAGTTGAGGAATCGAACGCTCAGAAGGATGGCGGCAGCCAGGCGACGTCCAGCTGCTCCAAACAAGGCATATTGAGCCTGGTGCAGAGAAGGGACAGATCGAATGGCTGCACGGTTGGGTACAGCCCGTTGCCGCTGCGCGGGAATTTCCATGGTCACCACGACGCTACCGGTGCCAGGCTCCAGCCGGGTACATGGTTGAGTAAGTATATCCGGTTGCCGCTGCGCGGGAATTCCTGGCGCCAGCCACCGCTCCGCGGTACATGGTTGGGTACACCCGCTGGTTGCCGCTGCGCGGAAATTCGTAGCCGGCGACACCAGCCACCGCTCCGCGGAACAAGGTTGGGCACAGCCGGACGTTGCCGCGTCGCGGAATACATGCCGCACGTTGCCGTGGCGTCACTCGGTCCTCTCTCGCTTCGCTCGCTAGGGGCTCTCGCTGCGCTCGCGCCGCTCGCCGCCCGCCGCCCGCCGCGCACCGCGCCTCGCTTCGCTCGCGCGTGCAGCACGTTGCCGCTCCGCGGAACTTTCCTGGCCATGACGTCACTCGGTCTCGCTTCGCTCGCCAGGGGCTCACGTCTCGCTTCGCTCGTCAGGGGCCGCGTCTCGCTTCGCTCGACGCCCGCCCGCCGCCCGCCCGCCTACGGCGCGCGCCTCGCTTCGCTCGCGCAGCCGCCTCGCTGCGCTCGACGGCTGCCTACCCGCAAAAAAAAAAAAAAAAAAACCCGCCTGCGGCGGGTTTTTTTTTTTTTTTTTGCAAAAGCACCGATGTTAACCACTACACCACACCGGAGATATTAACAGGTGTGGAGGGATATCCATGACAGGGAAGATGGTCCCTTTCTGCGCTTTTTATTACCAAAGGACCTCATGGACCTTCTGCAGGAATTAGTCGACACAATCGTCGACAATATCCACAACGACATCCCCAGTCTCAAGTCTTGCTCTCTGGCCGCGCGGCCGTTTGTCGATTCCGCCAGAAAGCACATATTCAGGAAAATTGAAATTACTCATCCTCTTTCATCCTATAGTAACACATGTGAACTGCTCTACAAGCTTCTATGCTCATCACCTCACATTGCGCCTCTCGTGGAGGATCTGTGCATCGTTTCCTCCGATTCCGATCGCCGCAACTGGGCCATGTCTAGTGGAACACTACACCTCGTTCTCCCCCTCCTTAACTTGACACGGATATCCATCATCGAGAATGGACAGAGTGGCATTTCTTCCAGCCGGAACTGGAATAAAATGGACCAGCACCTGCAATCCGCGCTGGCCGACGTGTTTTCGTCTCCGAGACTCGAGGCCGTCCACCTGCGCGGGCTGGTGCTCCAGTGTCCATCCCAGATACTATCGCTTTTCGGCGAAGCGATGGCTCTCAAGGAGATGTCGCTATCACGTTTGTACTTCACGCAGGCTGATTACGAGCCGTGGCCAGAATTACAGCTATGGCACCCCAAGCTTCGGTCCCTCCTCGTCAACGATTTCCGCGGTAGCCCCTTTTGTCACTATCTCGCGAATCCGCGGTTCGACCTGAGCCGTGTCAGCACTCTCACAATTGGGACGCGCTCGGTCGAACGGATGAGCACAATAATAATGCAGGCAACGAACGCCGGCTCCTCCAGTGTGGAGCATCTACGCCTTTTGCCGTGGGACCAGAGAAGCTGTGAGTACCCTGCCAGCCCAAATCGTTCATGATTAAATTCCTGGTAGGGAATGGAAATTTCTTTAGTGCAAATCTGCGCTTCCTCCACTTATTCATCTTCTTGGGGTTTGACTTGGACCTGCTTGGCACCGTCTTCAAGACGTGCCTGCGCGATAGTTGCCTTGAGCAGCTTACACTGGAGGGTTATGTGCATCTACACCAACTTCCGAGCCATTCGGAGGAGTTCGACGCTGCCATCGACGCTACTGTGAATCACCTCCGCGCCCTGAAAATAATCGAAATCAGGCCGACAACCGCCTCGGACGACGCATTCACGGCATGGAAGGCGGCGGCGCAGGCTGTATTACCTTCACTGATGCGGCGTGGCATGTTGCATATAATAGGAATTGAAAGTATGTGCAAAATCTTTTGGGCTTAAGCCTTTCTTATTCTCATTTTCCTTAGCGCGACGGCCTGACTGGGAATAAATTTGGACTTGCGCATCACTGATTCACTCGTCTAAACATAAGTATCCGCTCGTGGTAACCCCCTTAGGAATAGGCGCCGATGTGGCGATTCGATACCGTTGGGAGGTAGGAGAAAAAAGTCATTTCCAATGTAACGTCTTCCGAGTTCTGATTTAGATGTGGTGCATCTGCTTGTGGGCCGCTTGCGCACATCTCCTGCCGGCAGCCTGTCAAGCTCATCATCTAAGACTTTTATCACCGGCATTATCAAACTGCACCAGGCTAGATTTGATGAGATGTAAGCTAGCTTCCGCGCGAATGAGAGGCTCTGCCACAAGTTTTTTTCTGAGATTCTGGTATGCGAAGAGATTGAAGAAAGAATATCGGAATTGTTGACTCTAGGCGCCGTCCGACGCATCTGGTTCATTCCACATCCGTCGCATCAACTCCAGCATGGTGTAGCGGTAACATCGGTGCCTTTCACGCACTAGCCCGGGGTTCGACTCCCCGTACTGGAACTGAGGTGAACTTGTATGATTTTTAGCCTGAGAGAGATTTTTTTTGTTGACGGCGTATTCCTTTCACGAATGGACCTTCGCGCTTCAAGTAGCGAAGTATTGCCTGCTGACAACAACCTGCGAACATTTCGTACACGCGCACGTCCCAAGCATATACATAGATAGCTCGGATGAAATTTTGGTCTCGTCCTCAGTGACGCAGACTATTTCGATAAAGACAGGATAGAATTTTAAAACTACAAAACCGACAGCAATTTAAGCACAGCAAACCGACAGCAGTAGGGAGTAACAAAACAATTTAATCTAAGAGCACGGTTTCTTAAAAGACATAAGCGACGTGGGCCCTATAGTTGGTCCTGTCGGTTGTATACAAGTTTACCAGACGAATCTGCGTGACGGAGCGAACCACGGCGGAGTTCTTCGGAACGACGGCGGGGTCAAATTGGTTTGTCTATGGAACACGGTTCAAAAAAAGTGTGGCAGAATTTTATTTTATGCGCGTACTTTGAAAAAAGAGAAATACGCTTCAGCTACGCTGAATGCAAGGTTGAAGCGGGAGACCGGGCGGTGAGGACAGTTGCCCGATATTTGTTTGACTACAACAGGGTATCCAGGGTGCTGTCGGCGAGGTTGAATTTGCGAATAAATCGGAAAATGCAACCCACAAACCTCTATAGTTAATAAAATCTTGTTCATTGAGTTGTCCAGGACGCGTTCACGTGGGTCATCCAGGACATCGCGAAAGTCGAGAATTTCCGTAAGCGAGACACCAAACAGCACCGACTGATTGTTGATGGGCTTGGGAGTGAATGGGATGGTGATCAAACCCTGCACTTGCGGGAGCGCCGTGGGATGTTGTGGTTTGATGCCATGAGCGAACTGAGAAAAGGCCGGGCCGTGAGTCCCCACTACCTGGCGCCGACTTTCAATTCTGAGGTCATGAACGCATTGAGCGCAGGTGGGATTTCCAGCAGACTCCAGAAGACTATGAAATAGACGCGAGGCGGCCTCATTCGCCACCTCCCTCCCGCTCGTCGAAGGAGCAGGTCTTGAAGACCCGGTCTTTAGAAAAGACAAACCGTCAGAGCAAGCGGAGGGTGGAAAAACTTATGCCCTCACGGTCAAGGCCCGCGGCCGCCGGTGGCTTGAATGGGCGGAGGAAGCTCTGTTAGGAGAAATCGGCATCAACTAGAAGATTCCAAGTTAGGGCGGTGAGAGTGGGGCGAACGAGTAAAATTACAACCGGCAGCGTGTGGTTGACCATTGCTGTGGCACGGTGTTTGTGCATATCGGCCACCCATTCGGTTCGGAATCACCGGGAGGGGTGCTTGAGCGTGGACATGGGGTGGTGATTCACTGTTGGCCAGGTACCTTTCCGTTCCCTGTGACACTCACAATAAATAAACGTATCTCAAATTTAGGAAGGCCCTTACAGGCCTAGGTACGTGAGGCATCTGTTGTTGCTGGGAACATATTCAGCTTCGGGGATATATCAGAATATATTGAAAACGAGCCTGCGGTGCCATGCGATGCCCAACTTGCAGCGGGGGCAACTGGGGGCGAGAGTTACCATGCCCAATAAGAGCGCGTTCCGGTCCAGGCTGTCGAATCGGTGAGGATCAGTAGTGAAGTAGGCCGTAAATCGCGTTACAACCACTTACGAAACCTGACCAGGCCGACGGGGTACGGGAACCAGAGGACGAATGAGAGCCAGCACGTTCACGTTGACGAACCTCGTCGAAAAGAACGTTCACCGAGGGCAAGAGGTTACTAGTATTCACGATCTGCGGATGAGAATCAGGGTGGCATGGAAAAACACGCAGCCATTCTGAAATTTACCGAAGGGTTTGGGGGAGGAGGAGAGCGCGGCATAGGTTGCCCAGATAACACAGATCGGAACCAGGACAGCGGGGGGGCACAGAACAGGGCAGCAGAAGCAGCGGGACGGCGGAGAAGTTCGATTCGGAGGCTTTTATACGAGCAACCCGAAACAATGGTCCTCAGGTCACCCACAAACAAGCGTTTAAAGACCAGTTGGGGCAAATCCGTCAAGCAAAGCACCAAAGCTGAAGGATCATAATGGTTAAGGGCAACAAAGCATTAGCCGAGAATCAGCTTCGAAAATGGTGGTCCACAATTGATGACGGGAAAAATAAGATCCCCTCGGAGCAGAAACTGGTCTAGAGAATGTAACAGTGAGGACTGGACATTATAGTTTTCGTTCAGCAGCCCTGAGGAGGATTCTGCCTACAATTTGACTACAGGAGCGACAAAACGACACGATACAAAGTGCGGCGAATGCCGGCACCAACTGCTCCGTCGCCCAAAGGGGAACAAGGCCAAGCCACCTGCCACGCAAAAGAAGGTTCTCAACAATACAGCATACAGCTTCGCCCATGGGGATCAGCCTTGTAAAGCGTTTATTTCGCAGGGCAATTTTAAAAACATCAGTGACCAAAGCGATAGGCGGTGATAGACAGCATCCACCAAAGAACAACAGAGCAATTGAGTCCGTTCCCAAGCCAAAAAAAAAAGCCATACAGAGTAAAAAGAGATCATCGGTCGATAAGCCCGGAGCCGGTACAGAGAAAGAAGATAACGCGTTAAAGCAGGATAACGAGCCAAACATTGGGATGTAAAGGACCCATAATCACCCACATCCAATCCGTTTTCGGGAACCAAGTCCAGGTGGCATGAAAAAAATAAACAGAATCGGAAATGCACTCACAAGGGAGCAAGTCAAACGCAAGTTTAAATTAAAGTCTCAGGCTTGGAATCGATTTGGGATATAACAGAATTGACTTCGGATCTTGAGCACCAGCACCAGGAGCCCTGTCAGGAGTCAGGGCTCAACGAAATTGAGTGGCATTCATGCTATGCTTCCCCTAGCGGCGGCCAGACCATCCAGACTGTTCACGACAGAGCGTGGAGTGAGACGATGGTAGCGAAGTGCAAAGATATATGAACTCAAAGATGTCTCCTGAAATTGGCCACAGTCATTAATACTAGCGAGGACACGGAGTTCCAGGGATTCCGGTCGTTCTGGAATCTGGGGCCAGTTGTGTAACATAACTGGACTCTGGGCCTGGGGTCCGACAGCCCAAGAAGCGCCGAATTCGAAGAGATTCAGAATGATTCCGTACGAGTTTTGATGAGCACTTAGTAATTCAAGAGCCAGTGGGTGGGTGTTCCATCTGGGAGAAGCAGAAGAAGAAGCTGCATCAGAGATAACCGTTCAAACGATGCGCTGGACGACTTTCTATCTCGCTGTTTGAAGTATAAAATTAAGACACTTGGGGTTCTCGGCATTGAAGACACGGCACAAGAATTTTGCGAGCGAGGTAGATCTAGATATCTACCATGCCTGGGAGGAGGAAATGCGGGGCTGTGAAGTCATGTAAAGGAGGAGCAACGCGGTCTGACAACCACTCTCGGAGATGAGTCGAGAGGAGGAGGCCGTCGACGGAGCAGTTGGGAGTATGCGTGGAGCTGGCCCAGCTGGGGCCGCTTCGCGGCCAATTCGTTGCTGCTTCCGGGGCCCGAGAGATGGGCAGAAGGGTACGAAACGGACGAGAAAAGGAAGGCGCAGCACGGGTCCCAGAACCACGGTAACCGGTCTTGAGGAAGGAGACCAAAACAACTCGGGGATGTGGGGTAGGGTTAGTCTAGGATCTGATGAGGGGTCGGTAGGGAGGGTCGACAAGATCAGATGGGAAACATGATCCTGAGCTGATCCGATGAATGGCAGCGTTTCCACGTTGGGATCTCGTTCGTCCATTATAGCTTATTTTGTTTGATTCATAGAGTATATTGTGATTTGAAGGGGTATATGGCTCGGAAAAGCACGAGCAAAAGGCGACGCACTCGTGCTGGCCGAAAAGAGAGGTGCCGATAAGCGGCGGCATCGCATCCACACATTCGCCATCTGATCTTGTCGACCCTCCTACCTACCCCCCATCAACGCCCAGACTTTCTTTCCCCTCTTGAGAACGACTGTCTTCTCAACGGCCGAAATAAAGTCTGAGTAACGAGACTAGGGTAGGGTGGGCAGGTGGGGCTCAGAAATATGACTATGTGAGAGGATCTAGGAAGGAGAAAAAGACGCGATGGGAGGACGCGTTTCAGAACGAGGTTACGAGTGGGAAGTCAGTGAAAGAGACTGAGGAAGACTAAGGATGCGTCGAGAAAAATAAGTATGATCTACGACATCCTGATCTAATCTTACTATCTCACTGATGATCATAAGCTTATCACAGCCAAAAAAAAAAAGTGGGTGACTCTTCCTAGGGCTACATAAATTGCGCGTATTCATGCGATGCGATGCTGGTGGTACAAATGGTAGATCTATCTATCGACGTCGTATCGAGCAAACCGTAGCATAGATGAGAGCGAAATAGTAATCGAATAATGCTCGAGCGCAAAACTGTACGCAAACGCTACAGCCCATTAACCGCCGCCGGCTCGCCCTTGCCGTTGAGCAGAATCTGCTCCGCGCCGTGCCCGACGGGGATGCCGAGCCGCAGCACGGCCTCGCCGACCATCGACTCCTCGGGGTGCGGGGGCTTGAAGGTGCGCAGCTGGATGTCGAGCTGCGCCGCGAACTCGGCGGCCCCGGAGGCCGCGGCGACGAAGCCCAGGAAGGGCGGGGACGGGTTCAACGGACGCGTGCAGAACTCGGGGTGCGCTTGGAGGCCGACGAAATACGGGTGGTCTGAGAACGGCAAACAGCAAGCAGGCAGCGATTAGTGGATGGTGCGCGAGATGCAGGATAAGAACGCACCCGGCAGCTCGAGCACCTGCATACGCTCCCCCTTCTCGTCCTTCCCCGCGAACGCCATCCCGCTCTCGTGCAGGCGCGCCACGTACTCGGGGTTCACCTCGTACCGGTGCCGGTGGCGCTCCCAGATCTTGCCCGCGCCGCCGTACAGCTTGCGCACACGCGACCACGCCTCGGTGTCCGCCTCGAAGACGGTCGGGCGCAGCCCGAGCCGCATCGTCCCGCCCATGTGCGTCTTGGATATCTCGGGCATGAACATGATGACGGGCGACGGGGTGTCGAGGATGAACTCCGACGAGGTAGCGTCTACGCATACCATCAGCGATGAGGGACGGCGAGAGGCAAGCTAAGGAAGAAAGGTACATACCGGCGATTCCGAGGACGTTGCGCGCCCACTCGATCACCGCCAGCTGGAAGCCGAGGCAGATTCCCAAGAATGGGATCTTCTGCTCCCTCGCATATTTGATCGCGAGGAGCATGCCCTCTGTCCCCCGAATGCCAAAACCGCCGGGAACGAGGATTCCGCTGGTGATATCATGAGCTTCGAATTATGAGAGCAGTCGAGGAAAGACTTACCCCGCACCGACCACCGCCCGCCAGGCATCGTGGTATTTGGCAGCATTGGTTTCCTGCGTCTCCGGCTCCAAGTCAGACGACTCGACCCACTGCAAGGATGTCAGTAGAGAGACACAACGGGGAGGACAGGACGAACATGTATGATGAGCTTTCTGTGTACGCGGAAAGCCGAGTGCTCCAGCGCTTTTGTAACAGACATATACGAGTCCTTTAGATCCGTGTATTTGCCGACGAGCGCAACGGAAACGCTGTCGAACAGCCTCTCTTGCCTAATAGCGACTATGAGCACGCGGGATGAGCTGGTGGAAGTATCGAGCCTACCCGGTGGTGAGATCTTTCCAGCGCTTTTGCAGCGACTCCCCGGTTTGCACCATCTGCTTCGAGATGTTGAGGGCAGGCAGGTTGAGCCGCTTGCGCAGATAGTCGACGATGCCCTGTGACTGGAGGAGCAGCGGGACGTGGTAGACGGACGAGACGTCGTGCACGCCGAACACCTGCTCCGGCGCGACGTGGCAGAACATCGAGATCTTCTCTTTTGTGGCCGGCTGGAGCGGCTGCGGACCGAGCAGTCTGCATGCGATCTAAAAGAATGCGTTAAGAAATGCTGTTTCACGAAGGCGACGAGGGACAGACCAAGTCGGGGAGCAGCCCAAGCCCGCGCAGGGAGTGGATCGTCGTTTGGGTCGGTTTTGTTTTTTGCTCGCCGTGCATGTCGGGGACAAGAGACACATGGATGAGCGCAAAGTTGTCGTGGCCGACGCGGAACTGAAACTGCCGCATGGCCTCTACGAAAGGCGCGGACTCGATGTCGCCGACGGTCCCCCCGAGCTGTCCCCAGGTGAGGTCAGATATTGTGGTGATTAGCAAACAGGGCATAGACCTCGACGATGCACACGTCCGGTTGGTCTCCCGTGTCGTCGACCGGAATCCGCGCCACGCGCTCGATCCAGTCTTGGATTGCGTTCGTTACATGCGGAACGATCTAATGCGGTGTTATATGTGGAAGGATAACCGAAGAAAAGAAAACGGACCTGCACGGTTTTCCCCAAATATTCTCCTTTGCGCTAGATTTAAAGGAGTGTAAGCAAACAGAAGACACGGTAAACGCAAGTCAAGCGCGTAAAATCCCGCAAGAGACGCGTAGATTCCAGATAAAAACACTAACCTCCTTCTCGATAACTTCCTTGTAGATTTTTCCGGTAGTGATATTATTGTCCCGGGACAGAGTAACATTAAGATAGCGCTCGTAGTTCCCAAGGTCGAGATCGACCTCTCCTCCATCGTTCAGGACGTACACCTCGCCTAATAAAGATGAGACCTGCATGCAAAAGGAGATATGACCATTCACCATGCTCGGTCGGGCGCATCGTCCCGGCATCGATGTTCATGTATGGATCGATCTTGATTGCGGTGACCTTCAACCCGACAGTCTTGAGCAGTAGGCCGGTGGACGAGGCTGGGGTTGGCGCCATTCAACAAGGGCGGGCTGGTAGATGCCATGCATACCAATGACGCCCTTCCCGATTCCGCTAATCACACCTCCGGAGACGACAATGTACTTCATCGCGAAAAAAACGACAAGGGAGGACAAGGAGAAAACGCGACGCGACAAGTCACGTCTGAGTCACATCCGGAAAATTTCACTACATCAAAGTGATTGGCGGATGATATCGATCCGGCCCGGCCACGCAAAGTGTTTTTAACAAGAAAAAAAAAGAGGAAAATCATATAAAGATTTCGAGAGTCGATGGGAGGGCCTAAGCTACAGTACGGTCCAGGTCCTAGGCGCCAGTTACTTCGCAGCCAACTGCAGTAAACCGACAGATCATGTTCCTTCCATTCGTTAAATTCAGTACTTACCGAGGTATTATTTTGTCATACCCTAGATGCAATAGTTAAAAAGTACGCGCAATCTGTCCTGGAACACATGAGATTGAGACGTAGATGCTCCGGATCCACGCCGGGTCGGAGGTTCGTTGTTGGCATTGTGATGCTCCCCCTTGTTGTCGACACGAGTGTGCCGACGCTGGCCAGGTCGATGCATGGATTCAGGAGATACTGAGAGAAGGGGTCGGCGTGGAGGCCGTTGAGGAGGTCGTTGAGGAGCAAAGACCGGAGCGTGGGGCGCCAGATGCGTGATTCTGGCCACGGCTCCTGCTGCGTGCAGTACAGACGTGATAGCGACATCTCCTTGAGAGCCGTCGCTTAGCTGAAAAGCGACAATAGTTGGCAGGGAGACTCGAGCACGACCCCGCGCAGATGGACAGCCTCGAGTCTCGGGGACGAAAACACGCCAGCAAGGGCGGATTGCAGGTGCAGGTCCAGTTTATTCCAGTTCACAGCGTATTCCTCGCTACTCCGCTGTGGAGTTGCATTCTCGATGACGGATATTCGTTTCAAATTAAGGAGTGGTAGAACGAGGGCCAGTGTCCCACTAGATATGACCCAACTGACACGGCGCACGCCAAGTTCCAGACGCAGACGCCCTCCATCGGGATCGGAAGACATATCAGAGCCGAGGAGGGGATGCGTTTCGAGGACCGAAACGATACACAGGTCCTCCGCAAGAGGCGCAATATGTAGGGACAAGCATAGAAGCTTGTGGAACATTTCACATGATGAAAGAGGATGGCTGATTTCAATTTTCCTGAATGTGCTTCCTGGTTGAGTAACAAATGTACGCGCGGCGAGAGAACAGCACTTGAGACTGGCGATTTCGTCGCGGATAATGTCAAGGATTATGTCGACGAGTTCCTGGGGAAGAGCCATAAGGATCCCAGGTGAAAAAGCGAGTTGACGAGTGTCTGCAGGTTCGGATGGTCGTGGGAAGTTGATGATCGCGTCTCCCAAGCTCGGGTGGACAACAAAAACTTGAAAAAGGATATCTTCCTTGGATCACTGAGATCACGCGGTGCAGAACGCAAGGTCTACTATTGGCGCAAGGCTCGAGCTCATGGCCGTGCAGGCTGGCACCTTCGATGTAATTAGACTGGTAACTGAAGCACTGGTGGCGATAAAGCCAACTGGGGGCAGACCGTCTGCGGCATCTTTGTCTGGAACCACGTCTGTCTCCTGGCCTGGCCTCCATCTTGCTAGGCCGTGTCGTGACAAAGGGACGAAGCGGCGCGTCCGCATCAAGCCGGACGAAGGACAGCGGACGACGGCAATGCTAAGCAGAACAAGTACGTTAGAGCTTCAGGGTGTTCATGTGTCTGACAGGTCAGCAGAGGAGAAATCAGATCTAGAGGGATATCTTCTCAAATCCTGTGGAAGAGACAGTGACCTAGTCTCCCTGGCCAACCTTCGCGAGCGCACCCCCATCCGAAAAAGGATCACCCCGTGGAACGAAGGTGTCAGGGGAATCGGTCTATTCTGCCTCTGGGAGACTATGTAGACCGCAATTTGCATGATCAGCGACAGCGCGGAAAGCTCCCCGCTGGCAGTATTCGTGCGGAGCAATCGACCACAAACGTCGACGAAGTGAGATGTCCTTCCTATAGCATGTACATATATGGATTGTCTCCACCCGTACTGATACAATTTCTTGGCTACTTCCCGCTCGTTCACCACCAATCCCCATGATCCTTCATCGCGTCCGCAACCTTGATAAACCCCGCCACGTTAGCACCCGCCAGCAGACTGGGCAGTACGTCGTCCTTGGCCTCCTCGCCGGACCACTTCGATCCCACGCTCAGGCATATCTACAGAACATGAAGCACAAACAAGCAGCGGAACGGCGCCGGGCTCACCTCATAGCAGTTGGTCATGATGCCTTTCAGCTTCGCGTCGACCTCCGCGGGCGTCCACCCCAGGCGCTGGCTGTTCTGCGCCATCTCAAGCCCGGAGACGGCCACCCCACCCGCGTTGGAGGCCTCTAGCGTACGGCATCAGCATTCCGCCGCATTTGGACAGATAAGGAAACGCACTTCCGGGGGCGTACCACACGCCTGCGCCGCCCTTCTTCCGGGACGCCTCGAACACCTCGACGGCCTCTTGCGTGCACCCCTGATCCGAGGCATGAACGAGTGGTCGACACGGACGGGGGAATCCGGCAGACATACCATATTGGAGCCCTCCGCGACGATCCTCACGCCCGCTTTGACGAGCGCCTCCGCCTCCTCCGCGGAGACTTCGTTCTGCGTGGCCCCGGGCAGCGCGATGTGCACCTCCGGGAGCAGCGTCCACGGGCGTTGGCCTGGCGGCGCAAAAGCAAGCATGATGAGCAAGACACGCGCCACGAAAAGGAATTGAAGGCTGCTGTACCGGGATAGTACTTGTACTTCTCCTCCGGCGCAAACGACGCGAACGACTCGAGCGACCCGCCCTTGAGCTTCAGCGCCCCGACGCCCTCGATGACGTCCTTGGTGAAGCCGCCGTCGGTGGCGATCAGGGACCCCTTGGAGTCGGAGAGGGAGAGGACCGTGCCGCCGAGCTCGATGATCTTCAGCGCGGTGAACTGCGCGACGTTGCCCGAGCCGGAAATGGCTACGAGCGTCGAGGGCTTGGAGAGGCTGTATTCCGGGCACGCCTTCGCGATCATCTGGGCAAGGACGCCGTCAGCCACGTATGGGAGGAGGCGAGACCGGTCTCTACGTACGTGTTCGACAAAGTAGATGACGCCGTAGCCTGTCGCTTCTGGCCGGATGAAGCTTCCTCCCCAGGTTTTGCCCTTGCCGGTCAGGACGCCGACGTACTCGTTCCGCAGCTTCTTGTACGCGCCGAACATGAACCCGATCTCCCGCCCGCCCGTGCCGATGTCGCCAGCTGGAGGATAATGCGTGTCAGGCCTCTCAGTCGCGTCCAAGCAGACACGACCTACCGGGGACATCCGTGTCCTGTCCAATGTGGCGGAAGAGCTCCGTCATGAACGCCGTGCAGAAGCGCCTGATCTCATTATCGGACTTGCCCTTCGGGTCAAAGTCCGCCCCGCCCTTCCCCCCGCCCATCGCCAGCCCCGTCAGCGCGTTCTTGAACGTCTGCTCGAAGCCAAGGAACTTCAGGATGGAGAGGTTCACGCTCGGGTGGAGGCGCAGCCCGCCTTTGTACGGGCCCAGGGCGGAGTTGTACTGTGCGCGACACGGGTTAGCGATTATGGGTCGGGGCGCAGCCAGCGAGGTACAGCCTGTACTTGCCTGCACGCGGTACCCGCGGTTGACCTGCGCCTTGCCCTGGTCGTCTTCCCAGACGACGCGGAACTGCAGCACGCGCTCGGGCACCTGCACGATCTCGAACGCCTTCTTGTACGCGGGATTCGCTGCTAGGAAGGGGCCCAGGCTATGCGTGAGCTCGCCCAGTGCCTTCACGGTCGTCGAGTGTCAGTGTCCGGATAAAATCTCGGTTTGCGAGGCCGCATAAATACAGACCTGCTCGAATTCGGGTTCGACGGGGAGGACCATGGTGTGCGTGTGAGGTGGAGGTTAACTGAGGAAGAACCTTCAGACGTTCTCTTCTCCCTCTTATCTATGACTCCCAGCGCGACATGCTCTTATCTGCATGATCGAGCGGAAGCAGATTAATGCGGGAGGACTCGGAGAGAATCGGAGGGTCCGACGTTCGGAGTATGCAGGCGGGCTAATAATCGGCCGACGTCTCATTGCCCTCCCCTAGCCAGCCTATTCCGCTACACTCGTGGACGTAGAAAAACCGTGCTTTCCTGCGTATCGTACGTTATCGTCAGTGCGTACTATTCAAAGTAGTTCGAAGTTCGCCGACGGAATTTAAATTGTCAGGAGGTCATGCATGGGCGTGAGATTAAGATAAGGAGAGCTAAAAATGCGGTGTCGCACATAGGCGCCCGTTATCGAACTGAAGCATTAGACCAATTTGAGGGCGGTTCGTCTCGAGCATATTTTGTTTTTGCGGAAGGATGATCGACCAGCGACTACGTTCGGGCGTCGGCTTTATTCGGTTTGTGTTGATTTACTTCTGGTTTCTTTTGATTTAACTACAGTAAGTTGCGAATCAGGTTTGGAACAACGAGACGAGTGGTACGTGCGAATATGATCACAGGGATGCCGGTGCTACAGTAGTATGTAGATAAAACGCAATAAAAACCCGGACTAAAATAATACGGCTGGTCGCTGTGTACGAAATTTGTTGAATTTCTATCGTAATCTGAATTCACTACCAGGAAGGAACAGAGCCGAGTCGGACAGAGACTTTTCTACTTTTTTGAAAAGTCGGGATTGAAGTGGCGATCTTGCCGTATAATCATACAACGCAAGCTGTTAAGTATCCCCGAAATGCTCGTCGGAAGCTCGGTTTGGTTCAATTATGAATCTGTGCGTCTCTCGCGACTCGAGACGCTTATTCTTTCTAGCTCGCTGAATAACGGGATGTGGTTTTCTCTTGAAAAGCGACTCAGTTGAATCTGCTCTAGCTTCGTGACACCCGGTAGATCCCGATACATTTCGACACGGTGGCCAGCCACGGCAACGAAGTTGTAACGATGGCAATAACGACCTATATTTGCTTTTCTACTAAACAGACGCTCCATATAAACTCCAGTACCTCGCTATATTCCCTGGTTGTAGGCTCGCAACCGGTGCCTCGCAATCTGCCAAGACGCGGAGTTGAAAGTGTATACGTACTGACGGAGTTAAAGATATTATGTAGGCGACGGCTGGCAACTATACATACTACGAAGGAGGGAGCTAAACCCACTGAAATTGAGCTATTTCTATTTCAATCGCCATGGGGGGGAGGTCGGGGTAAGTTCACGATTGGCTCCTTACGATTGGCTCCTGGGCTGGTAAATCACGAAGACGGTTCAACTTTCAGAAAAATGGTCCCGCACGAAAGAGGCTGTAAGCAACAGAGCTAAGACATGTTGCAGTAATGATTCCAGCAGCATGGGCTCCCACTCCGCATCCATACCTACAGATTTAACCTTGCAACATACATATTGGAGGAACAACTGAATCACCGCCGCACTGCATTTTGGCTATGCGAGCGCTGATGCGGAACAATCTTTCCGCCGACTACACAACTCATCCCGACTCCTGTACACTGCTGTTCCGCATGCTCCCGTTGTCCTGACTCTGCCGTACTCATGAGTCATTTGGGCGCTGTTCTCCTTGTGTTCCTGTGTCATGTTTATTTATCTCCTTCTGTACATCTGACTCCCCTGTGCAAATAAGTACATAGGAATTTATTTGAGACCTCTGCGCGTTTGCAGAGGGCCACTGTGGTATATCCGATAGCCCGATTTCCAACAATACGAGGACCAGTAATCTAATCTTATCTATCCACTACCATATAAGGTTACTGTTGCCGTGAGCCTGCCGTAACCCAAAGTCGGGCTTGTTCTGTAACTTACCATTCCCGCAACTAACGGCCTTGTCTCTCCGCGTTCGACGAGTCCATCTACGGGAAGAACAAGAATGCCATCATTTGACACGTTCCTGGTTGCTTCACTGAGGCTCACTCCCCTTGAAGAACGCGACTCCGACGCCTCCATCATCGAACCAGGTCAGCAGTTCCCCATGTACTACGCTTGAACTCATATTTGTCTGCACGGGTCTTGGCTTCTCAGCATAACAGCTCACTCGCTCATGATCTCCGAAGATCCCGCAGCCTCATTACCAATGCATCTTAGATTCTTCGCAGTGGCTTAAATAGCTGGTTTTCTCTCGTGGGTTCTGAATACCAAACCACCTCAGCATGCGACTCTATTTAGCTCTCGCTACAGCTCTCCAAGTCTCGTACGCGACCTCCGTTCCCCGCCAAACAGCCTCCGTTTCCGTCCAAACGACCTCCGGTCTGCTGCAAGGCACGGAAGCCAATGGACGTTAGTTCCCCACCCGAACGCAGTTTACTTCGTCGACTCATATCCATCCAACAGTGTCAATATTCAAGGGTGTTGTACGTATGATTTGGCTACTTTTTCGGCAAACACTCAAAGACCCTAGCGATTTGGACAAGCTCCAACGGGGTCGCTGCGTTGGGCACCACCTGTTGCGTTTACCTCTACTGCTCCTCAAAATGCAACGGCTCTGGGCCCGGCATGCGTTCAGCAGTTTCCCTTTGCCGCGATTAATGAAAAACTATTCAATACTCCGGCGCCGCCTGAAAGTGAAGACTGTCTCTTCCTGTACTTCTCCTGTTTCTGCAGCTGGCCCGCTTCACTTATTGTGATGATTTATTAGCAACGTGTGGGCTCCAGCGTCAACCGGTGCAAACTCTACCGGTTGTTATCTGGATCTACGGTGGGTGAGTAATTGTAACGACGAAAGACAGTCAGAAATGAGTCTGACTTTCTCGGTGGCAGAGCCTTGGCCTTCGGAACGGCCCTGGACACCAGAATACGATGGAGCCTCGCTCGCATCGAATCAGGGCATCATAGTCGTCTCGTTCAACTATCGAACCAATGTCTTTGGCTTCCCCGAAAGCCCCGATCTTCCCCTTGCAGGAAATAATCTGGGTTTCTTGGATCAAGGTACGTGAGTTTATCATCGTACTGGCACTCATTTTATCTTCCCTTAGAACTGGCGTTCCAATGGGTCCAATCGAACATTGCCAAGTTCGGTGGCGATCCGAAACAAGTGACAATTATGGTTCGTCTCAGTCTCCGCCCTGTCTTCGGTAGTTTCATGTGAAACTGCCAGGGCCAATCCGCTGGTGCTACATCTGTTGCTGCGGCATATGTAAGGCACCCTGCTGGCACTGCGCCTTTTCGAGCCGCAATAATGCTGTCGAGCACGGTCGAGTCGACGTCTCCTACCCCATCTTTCGTGAACTTCAACGCCATGGCGTCAGCGGTTGGATGCGAGCAGTCGCCCGGTGCTGCCCGCCTGGCATGCCTCAAGCAAGTTCCAGCATCCACTATCCGAACCTTCACGAACGGAGCTTCAAGTGGCACTTGGGGCAGTCTCGTCGACAAGTATGTTTTCCACCTTCGAGCGAACGATTCCCGCCAGTTGAACACGCGTGATAGTGTTACCTTGTTCTCGGATCCGTTGCAGCGTATCCGGAACGGACAGACTTCAAAAGTGCCTTTCGTAATCGGACACACCGAGAACGATGGGTCATTGTCCCTGCTCTTCTCTACTCTGACCTATTCTCTGATCTGTTTTGCACACAGGTCCCTCTTCGCGCTGAACAAGGACAACCTCACCACATATCTGAGCAATACCTTTGGCACTCTCGTCACCGCGGACCAGGTGCGCGCGCTCTATGCGAGCGGTCTGAGCGACAACGCCGTTATTGCGGAGGTGGTCAAGGATTTCGTGTTCCTCTGGTTGGTGTCCAAATTTATTATTGTTGCTCTATTTATTATTGAGACTGACCGACCTGTTACCAACTGGCAACAGCCCTGCAGAGCTCTGGAGTGCCGCTGCCGTGGGTGCCGGAACGAACGTATACCGGTATGCGTACGGTACGACACCATCTCATCTCCATCCACTCTCCATCTGTTCTGTTCTGGACTAACCGCGAGATCCACAGGTCCGGTCTTCTCGGATCTCCAGCTCTTCACCAACGCGGGTGCATGGCATTCCTCCGAATGTCCGTCCCCAATATCCGGATCCAGCTCATCCTGAATAAATGTTGACTGAGGTTTCTTTCACGCAGTGTTCGAGATCTTCGGGACCTATCCCTCGGACGCGACAGCAGCGGAGAAGACGCTCTCGCTGACGATGCAGGCTATTGTTGCCAACTTCGCTAGAAATCCAGCGGCGGCACCCGCCCCCAATTGGCCGAAATACGGTCCGGGGAAAACTTTGGCGAAGCTTGCGTATAATGCGAATGTTGCGCTGTCAAGCGTTGTGCAGACTGCTGGGAATAGCTCGCTGGTGCGCACATCTAGCTCATCAGGCTCCTCAGCTGCATGTCGGTGGTTGACTTTTGACACACAGGATTCGCCATGCGATAGTTTGTGGAACAAGTTCTTGGATGTCAGAGTTTAGCTTTGAAATGTGAAGATGTATCCATACGACACACCTTTCGTATGACTCGGGCTCTGTGAAATTTCCAATATACATCTATCTCACTTCCCACTTGATTTCGTCAAAATCTGGATCCACATTCCCCTTCGGCCCAAACGCGAAATATTTATCGAATCTATTGGAGGCTGTCAGAAAGAGAGACTCGGTTTACAGCGCAAGCTATGCAAAAATTTCGGAAGGAATCCGATGGCGGGTCGGGCATCGGTTCAACTGTGTTGATTTTGAAATCAATTCTAGTTCAAGCAACGAAAAGGCTGCGAATACGGGGTTTGAAAGACTTGAAAGGATACGATTAGCCCGCGCGCGAATATGACCAAAACAATACCTGTGAGTGATGCGGAGAAGACGCAATAAACCCGGACTGAAATAATACGGTTGTGTACCAAATTTCTTGAGTTTGTTTGCAAACACCAGAAAGGAACAGCCGGGTTGGATATTTAGGAGGCTCACCTACTCCTTGAAAAGTCGGGATTGGAGTACTAGTGCAGATCTTGCCGTATCCCCATTCAGCCCACACTGCTATCCCCGAAATGTCCGGGAGTTCAATTATCTATCTGTGTGCCTCTTGAGACGCTTATTCTTTCTACCTTGTACATCGCTTAATTGGTAGCAGTCTGTGGCCTTCCGATGTGAAGCTCTGAAGGTTGATGACACCCAGCGGCCACAGTCTTGCGCGCAGAGTCAGGAATATCCTCATCGCGACTTGGCCGTTCTCGAAAGCCTAGTAACAACAAATCATTGGTGTGAGACTACACAAATTGATCATTCCTACCTGGCTGAAGCGTGCTTGGTCTTCCTCCGTTAGATTCCCGAACCCATTGACTTGCGATGAATACTTGCGGATCTTCTTCACATTAGTTGCTCAATGCGTCAAATTCAGCCAAGTCTAACGGCTTTTTGCTCACAAAACACTTTCTTCATGATACAGTGGTAGTTTCTCCACGCGCTGGAATATTTTGAGGCCAATGTACGGCGGAACGGTGCAGCATACGCACAAGAAGCTCGTGCCCATCACCTGGACGGGTGTTCCAAACTGCAATTCACCCTTGCCGGTTGTTGCTCCTATACCCAGAAGCGTTAGAAGAGGCGCAACAATACGCAGTGTGGAACGACAATCCTCGCCATTGCACGGCTTTGGACCTGTAAAATCGCCAGAACGATGAGAACGGGGCGCGAAAAGAGAGAGAGTTCAGACCTATGCATTCCTCACAGTCCGAGACTGCGTATTTCAAACGATATCGAGGCTTGTCATCGGACATTTTGGGAGAGAAAGAGTAACTTGCTTAGCAGTACGGTCGTGATGGTGATGGTGGGCGAGCGGCATTTCTTGTTTTGGACAAGGACATTCCTGTTCCTGTGGTTGGTGCTTTGAATTTTTCGTTGTACCTCTATCTATTATTGAGACTGACTGACTGACCTATGTACCAACCGGCAACAGCCCTGGAGAGCTCTGGGGAGCCGCTGCCGTGAGCGCCGGAACGACGAATGTATACCGGTATGCGTACGGTACGACACCGTCCATCCATCTCATCTCCATCCAATCTCCATCTGTTCTGGACTAGACTAACTGCGGGACCCCACAGGCCCGGTCCTCTCGGATCTGCAGCTCTTCACCGACGCTGGTGCATGGCACTCCTCCGAACGTCCGTCCTCGATATTCGGATCCAACCCCTGTTTCCAATCAATCCTGACCGAGGTTTCAGTGTTCGAGATCTTCGGGATAGGCCTACCCCACGAACGCGACAGCAGCGGAGAGGACACTTTCGCTGACGATGCAGGCCATCGTCGCCAACTTCGCTAGAAATCCCACGGCAGCGCCCGCACCCAATTGGCCGAAATACGGCCCGGGAAAATCTTTGGCGAAGCTTGCGTATGGTGCAAACGTTGCGTTGTCGAGCGTTGTGCAGACTGCTGGGAGTAGCTCGCTGGTGCGCACATATTTGCCTTATCTTCTTCAGTTGCGGTGTCGGTGGTTGACTTTTGACATAGGATTCACCATGCGATTGTTTGCGGAACCGGTTCTTGGATGTCAGAGTTGAGCTTTGAAATGTCAAGATGTATTCATACGACACGTACCTTCCGTTGTGACTCGGGCTCTGTGGAATGTAAATATGCATACATTTATTATGTTTCCCCCTTGGTTGCATCAAAATCTGGATCCACATTCCCCTCCGGCCCAAACGCAAGATACTTATTGAGTCTAGTATTGTTGCTGACAGAGTCCGCGGTGAGATGTTAGATTCTTGGTCCGCCGAAGAAGCACCGGAACACCTGGGACCAACCCGGCACACGACCGGGTACTTCGGACTTTCGGTAGATAGGTCCGAATCAGACGTCAGGCCTTCCTCAGGCTAGAACTTTGGCGGTGGTTGAGAGATAGTCCGGTCTGTACTTCGGCGATGAATAATGGTTTTGGCCGTAGGGAACGGAAAGTCGCGAATAATATTCAGTAGGCGTCCATCCAACTGACCGAAGATTATCAAGGTTTTCTTGTCGCCGGAACATTCTAGCGGGGCTCCTTTCTGCTTCTTTGCATAAAGAGCGTTCCCGCGATCCCAGATAGCGGCGGCTGGGTCTTTCGGGCCCGTCTTGATCGATGAGTTATGGAAGAGAAGTACTCGAACTCGTGCGAAGAATGGAAGCACGGTTATCCTGAAGTTGTCCGGAGAGCCAGAAAGGGAGAATGGTCCCCGGGTAGTCCAGTACTGAGGCAGTAAGAGCGGAGAAACGTAAAGCATGTTGAAGGCCTGGCCTCGCTCTGCGCAACCTCAGGCTGTTCTGGCCAGAGAAGTAAAGCTGTGATGTACGAAATACACAGTCCCGTCACATCAGTAACACGACGTCGGATGAGGAGCCCGAAGGCGCAGGTGAGCCGAAGCGAGCGTACGCGATCGAGATCGAGCCATCCCCGATCTAGCGAACCGCCAACCGCAGGGAGAGAGGAAGGAAAATATAGGGAGAAGGAAGAAAAATAAACCAAGCCAAGTACTCGAGCACCAGAAAAGAAAAATAAAGAAAGCAAAGCCAACTACGTAGCTCGAAAAGCCAAGTAGCGCAAGGTTTGAATGAAACAATAAATCTGAAAAACAGACCGCCGCCCAAACAGACCGCCGCCCCAGCCAGCCACCAGCGGTAGCGGCAAGATGACAAAAAAAATGTCAACAGACAAGAAAACACCAGAGAAAATGTAAATGTGCTGGCACGACAGAACATGACGAGGGAACCTGATAGAATGACACTCACCACCAGAGAACAAACACCACCGGAATCACTACATGACCAGCTCGGATGCCTGGAGGCATCTCTCAAGAATTATTCAGTTTTGAGGAAGAGATAGGTGGACCAGGGGATGTGGTGGTGACAATGGAGGTAGTACCTTGAAGAAGAGATTTATATCGAAGTCAGAGACCGTTTTTAACCGAGGAATATATCGGGTTGGTCAATATATCGGGTTGCGTGACTGGTAGCCGAGGGCGGTGACACTAGGGCCACTTGTCTGCCGTATCACGGAGGTGGACTGTCCTGTGGCAGGACAGGACTGTGGTCTTGCGCCCGCTGATGCCTTTGATGGTCAGCTAAAATTTCGCCGCAACGCTCGCGGGCCTGAAAATTCACAGTCCAGGCGAAATCAGCCACAGTCCAGGCGAAATCAGCCACAGTCCCGTCCCGGAGATTTCTGTACTCACCAAACAGGATATATTTTTGGCCCTTTGCGACCTGCAGCTTGATTTCGGAGCAAGGCGTCACTTCAAAAATTGCATTTTCACGCGTTGTAACGTGTTTTTTGCGTGTTTTCTTGAATGAATGTGGTTAGGCTTGTGATAATGTGGAAAGGCGTTGGTAATTTTCCCGACTGAATGGTGAGATTGCGACGCGCCGGGAATTGGCCACGGTACACGTGACCGCAAGAGACGCGTCGTTTGGCCATCAAACTCCAAACAATCACCCACTGCTTGCTCTTCTGCGTCGCGTTTACTTACCCGATCCACGGGAAAGTCACAAGAGTGTAGGTCTGTGACTGTACGCGCCAAAAATCCACGGATTCCGTGCCCCAGATCGTTGTCTCTGTTTCTTCTTCACAGTCCAATATCTCCCCCAAGTCCTTCAATGTGCACAATATTGGAACGGCTACGATTACATTCTCAACGGTGCATGGTTTATTACACATCTCTTTGCATGCACTTCCCCTCGCACTCTACAGCATCTGTCGCAGGCGAAGCTACCCTATTTTATTGCCTTCAGACCACACCTTCCCGGCCATGACTGAATGTGAGTACGACTCACTCAGTTCTTCGTATTTCTCCATGAACTCACCTATGCCCTGCTGCCCTGGGATCACCTCTTGCCACCTGTGTCCAAGTTTAGGTTTTCTGTCCCCGAATACATCGCCGTCGCGGTTCCCGATGCGGAGGTGGAGCCTGAAGGTTGTCTGTCAGAAAAATCAGTAAATCCCACTCAATTCTTCGTCTTTTGTGATGGACTCACCTATGCCCCGCAGCTCTGACATTCCCTCTTGCGGCCCGGGGCATCGGCTCTGGCGCTCTGTCCCCCGATACGTCGTCGCCGTCCTGAAGATGCTAAGGTAGTCTTTAAATGGTGTGTCTCATAAATGTGAGTGCTGCTCATTCAATTCTTTGTATTTTGCCATAAACTCACCACTGCATCGCACCCTTAGGATTCCATCTCACCGCCCGTGCTCCTCGGTCTGAGCGCTCCATCCGCCGATGTGTGTGTTGCCTGCCGTCGCCGTGTCCAAAATGCGCCCTGGTAAATACATACCACCCGCAAATTTTGGTATATCAAGGTCAGTTGTTGACCGATTCTCTTGATATAACCTACCTGGCCAATGTCTAAGCTATTCCCCAGATGCCGGTAGTGTGTCCCGAGTCACTACATCCCAAAGGTGTTGCCGCCGTCGCCGTCAATGCTGACACCCGACCACGCCATGTCCCCCACCAAATCCAGAGTAAGAATGTCAGTTCTGACCCAATACTCTTCAAATAGCTTACCCAGAGAAGCCCCAGCTTGCTCCCTGACTTTCCGTTGCCCCAGCTTTGCTTCCACACCCAGAATACGCGCTCGGCGTCGCCAGCGATAGCGGAACCGTCCTCAAATATATGATATCGGAATATTATTAATACGAAGGTCGGTTTTAGCTCAATGATTTAATAACTCATGCAATGTCCGTTTCAGATTTTCTCACCGCTGCGCAAAGTATACATTGTGCACCAGTGACGCCGAGCACCTACTTGCCAAGTTCTCGAGCTGCAGTTGGGCCACAAGTGCGAATGCGCACTCTGTGTCTCTCTTGCTGTTAGTGTGCTTGCTTGCAGTCTTCGCCGTCTCTGCTGTTGTCACCCACCAAAGTCTGCACAATGCACATCGCTCCCTCGATTTTTCTGGCTCCATTTAGGTGTTGTGCTTGCCGTCTTTCAAATCCTGCAACACTGACTTTGTACATTGCAAGCGAGCAGCTATTGAGCGCAGTGAGTGGGGGCTGGTTCTCGAGTTCTGTCCCTCTCCATGGTCTCATTATTCGTTTTACGACTACAGCAAGTCCAAAATAGGCAATAGGCTGTGATCGGATTCGAAAGGGGCTTTCGAGACTCTCCTACCGTGAGCTACCATGGGCATTAAAGGACTCTGGAAGGTGAGCCTCGTTGGTCAAAGCCATCCAAGATCCTTAATATTCCACAGATATTGGCTGACGCCGCTGAAACCCGCAATCTCCTGCAATACACTGTCCAAGAAAGTTTCAAGAACAGTGGTACTGAATGTCGCCCTATAATCATGGGCATTGATGCAAGGTATCTGATCCTGTGTCCTTGGTTTGTTTTTTACTGACTATTTCAGTATCTGGATGTATCAGGCTTCCAATGCCATTATATTTAGCAATGCGCAACCGGGTCCCAACCCGCAGCTGCGGCTCCTTTTTTATAGGACAGCTGCGCTACTGGCCCTCCCTATCCGTGCTGTCTTCGTATTTGATGGGCCGCACCGTCCGGAATTCAAACGCGGCACCCGTGTCCTGACCCACGGGCACTGGCTTACATCGGCTTTTCGTGAGCTTATTCGTGAGTTTGGCTATCATTCGCATACGGCAAGCAAATCCTATTTTTATATATGGGACCACCGCACTGACTTGAACGTGTGCAGGCCCCTGCTGAAGCGGATGCTGAACTTGGGCGCCTTGCATCCGAGGGCATTATAGACGTAGTGCAAACGACGGATAGTGATATCTTGCTATTCGGGGCGCCTACTGTCTTCCTGATGTACGTGAATTTCCTTTTTTTCCTTCAGATTGACTCGTCTAACGTTACTAGTCCCAAGAAGAAAGACGACCACCATAATGTTACCGTTTACACTGCAGAGAACATTTTCGTTACACCGACAGTGTCGCTTACCAGAGGAGGGCTTCTACTGATTGCGCTACTCTCCGGTGGCGACTATGACGAGGTACGATTCCGTTTTAAAAATTTTCCCCTTCTTTGATGCGGGGTAGCAGGGTTTATCGGGATGTGGCATTGTTACGGCTCATGCCGTGGCGCGCGGCAATTTAGGCGACGACTTGCTGCATGAAGCCCTGAAAAGCTGTACACCGACCACCCAGTTCCTTCGATTTTTGAATTCCTGGCGCCACGCTTTGGCTCTCGAATTTTCTACCAATCCTCATGGTCTGCTGAGTCGCAAACACGGGGCTATTGCAGCAACGATTGCAGGGACGCCTTCATTCCCAAATATTGATGTGATCTTCGCATACGTGCATCCGATCACGTCGTGGTCCACCGATACGCGACCCGATTATCATTCCTGGGGCAGCTTGGCCAGCCCGAACGTCTCCGGCATTGCAAAACTGTGCCAGGGTCAGCTAGGATGGGACGCCGCTACGATTTCAGCTAGCTTCGGTAACAATCTATATCTTGGTATCGCTATGCAGTCTTTCTTGAAGGTCAGATCACCACTTTTCCCTGTCGCTAAAAATCTGAAACAATCATACCAGCCCTACGATTTGCATGCCGCTCTGGAGGCGCACGTAAATTCTGGCTTTCTCTTAGAGACTAATTTTCCTCGCTCTTCAGTTCTTCGCATCGTGAAAGAGAAGACACTCCACAATCTTCTTGTTTATGGAGTCGAAATATCAACAGGTGCACTCAGCCTGCAGGTCAAATCTGGCCTGAAGGACGCTTCGGCATTTCCCACGCCGACCCTTCGTGTTCTGTGGATCCCTGCCCGGATTGTTAATTACGCACTTCCAGATCTGCTATCCAGGTCAAAGACTGCAGTGAAGTCCTCGAAACCGAAGTCCAAGAATCCACGCAAGCCTTACGGACGGCCGGAAACCAGGCTGCACTCAGATGCAGGTCCGTCTCGGAACGGTGGTGCGGCATTTTCTCTCCTTATGCTCCAATTCTCTGACCGTCTCACAGGAGCTGCCCGATTTGACGTTATAGATCTTACCTCGCCAGAGCAGGAAGATCTTCCTAGCCGCCGTTTCTGATGCATGGTAAAATTTTCTTTCAGTGATTGAGTGCTCCATTATCTTATTTGCTTCCCGTTTTTCAGGCCTGCCTGGCAGGGTTTGCGCCGGATATTTGAAACATTGTAGTTATGTAGAGACATTTAGGAGCTGAATAAACTCCTTTTCCTTCCCTTTACGATGTCTCTCGATGTTCCTCCAAAGCTCGCCGCACTATTCCAGGCCATTCACAACCCAGAACAGCCTGATAGACCCTTCACGGACGAAATTACCGATGACCTTGAGGCTGAGGGCGAAACTCTGGTGGACGACATTGAGCCCATGGCAGATGTCTTTGACGTCTCGAAGCTGAAAGAGTTCTTGCTGGACGCATCTAAAGGAGTCACGAATGAGACGGAAAAAGAATACAAGAGGTTTATCACGTTTAAAGAAATAAATATGGATTGGCTAACAACGTCCACTCAGATTAATGCGCCGTTGCCAAGAATTCTTGAAGAGCAAGAGTTTAATCAAAGCTGACGATGAATTCTTTACCACCAAACCAGGCCCGCTTGTACCATTGCATATCTGTGCCTGGATTATGGACGAGTGAGTGGGCTAACCTACTCTCATTTCATCTGCTGACTTGAGCAAGATGCGATGAGCGTAACTTCGATGGCACCATAAAGCCATCTACGCAGGTGCGGGACAGTTATAACCATGCGCAGAAGATGAGGGCAGCGATGACCTACGCTTTTGGACGTTTGTTGGGTCTCGGGTCGCTGCCATGGCACCAGAGCGAATCTACAGGGAAAATGGTTGGTAATCCTTCGGTGTCAGAAACGGTAGCAACGTACATGACCAGTTTGCGTCGTCGAAAAGTACGGAACATCTTTTTTGGTTGTCCTCCCTGGCTAAATTAAATGGATAGGTTCGTGCGGGAGAAAACAGCTACGAGCGCTCGCGCTATAACTGAGGTATCTGGTTCGACATCCCATTTATAGATCCATTAACCAGTCATATTCGTAGGAAACATTGGGGAAATTATACGAGTTCAATAATCAGCCGGCGTTCGCAGAGATCAAAGAATATGCGGCAGGCTCTCGCAGTCAACCCAAGAGTCCGCACGACTGGGGTGGAGCTCGGGCGCGCAGGCTACTTACCTTGGCCTATGTGCTTTCATTTCTGTGCCTGCTCAGATTCGACGAAGTTCTGAAAATCCAAATTCACGACATTGAATGGATCTCCCGAACATGCATCAAGCTCACCTTACCTTTTCGAAAGACAAACCAGTTCGGTGGTATGTTCTTGTTCCTACTAATCTAATTTTTTTGACGCCACTCAAAAAAAATCGGACAGGCATCAAGCCTTTCTACCTGCATTTGTTTCCGGAACATTTGGCTCATATTTGTCCTATCCGCGCCCTTGCACAGTGGTTGTGCGTCTCTGAGATTACGGAGGGCTATCTATTTCGCAAAATGTCTTCCGGGGATCGTGTTTCTACGGATAAAAATTCTCATATGGTGCGCTCACATTCAAGAGGATCGAGTTTTTGACTTACAACAGTTTATTATTAGACTAGCGAGTTTTTCCTCGAGATGTTCCGAAACAATTTGCTGGACATCGGCATTGACCCCTACCCATACGGTACTCACTCGTTTCGACGGGGTGGGTGCCAGTGGTTGTACACCTCTTGCCGATGGGGATTGGTTCGTATTTGCGATTGGGGCGGCTGGAGCACGGAATTCACCAATCTTACTATCGTGAAATATCTGATCTCTTACGTGGATGAGCCTTCTGAACGGCGGGAGGATTACATGAATCCAAACCGGCCGCCGACTCGGAAATGCTATACCTGTGGTCGAACATGTTATTGTGTCTAAATTTATTTATTCAAATGTCTTACTCAAGACACGAAACGGAAAGGCGTACGTGGGTCTCGTACCACTGGCGGAAGGGGGTAGCGTCGATTTGGATGATGGCACTCTTGACCAAAGTGTTCGTCTGGATGAGCTCGTTGTTGGAAGCATTGTAAACCTAGACCGACGAATAAAGATCCGTTTGAACACGAAAGTCGAAAGCAAACTGACAACACCGATGATCCTGGTCTTCCGCATAACATGCTCGGAGCCCCAGGCAAAAGTAATCGGTGCACACCATGAATAGAGCAGAGTTGTAAATTATTTGAATCAAACAAAGAACTGTACGGACGTAGTAAACTAATATTCATTCTCTTCGTCATCTACATCGTCCGCCGTAAGACCCGTCAACTTCCGATAATGAGCAGCAATCATCGCCGGCTTTTTCATCACAATACGCTCCGAGCCTTTCCGGTATGTCAGTTGATCGGGAGTAAGCTCAACGAGGGCCAAAGCAGCGAGCTTTTCATCTTCGGCTTCGCGTTCCAACTTGAGCGTCCTGAGAAGCGGTGTGTATTTCGGGCGCTGAAGATTACCATCCTTGTCGGGGACGGAGTATTGGGCTCGAAAATCGTCGAGGGTGGTGCGCGACATGGCTTGGACCAAAATCTAACCGAAACGAAGGTCAGTGGAGGTGCATTGAATAGCTGAATACCCACCTTCCATTGAAACCATACTTTCTTGACGCCATGCCATTGAGTTCCCTTCCAATACTTGTATACTGATGGGTAGTTAACAAGTGGAATGGGAACGTTCTTGATCATGAGTGGCGACGTCCCAGTCCATTGCGGAAACTTATCGTTCCACACACCCAATAGATCCTCGAAATTCTTGGCGTAACTGACCGCAGGAGGATCTGGGATGTCACATTCCCTGAAGGTCACAGACTTGCCTCCCGCAAGCAGCAGCGTACGGGTGGAAGCTGTATTGTTGCCGTCCGCGTCTGGACTCGCACTAACCATCAGCGAATCGACGGCTGCGGGTACGAAACCATCAGAGGGGGCGGTTGAGGGTGGCGGAACAGGACAGGATATGGATGGAATAACGACACCAGTATCGGGGACGGCGGCAGCCTCTGACCGAGTACCTAGCAGGACGGACTGCGGCTGCATAGCCAAATTGCCATTGTCGGTTACCGCAGTGCTTTCAGGTTCCTGCATCACTTATTGTAATTCACTCCGAGGCGTACTAGGAAAGGAAAACCGCACCGGGACTGTAGCCAGAGTCGCAGCGTTGATCCAGGTGCTGAAGATGCTGTGGCATGCACAGGTGAATTATTGTACATGGATGCGCCGGTTCCTGAGTGCCCGGCATTTGGTCGGTACGGATATGTTGTCACAATATACCGAGCCTAAAGGTAAAATTGTTAACACGTACAGAGAAAGAAATATAACATACCCAAGGCATTATCGCCTCCTTGTCCTTCGCCGTTCGCAAATCCTTTGAGCGCTCTGTGACGGGGGCGTTTGCGACACGGACACCATCGGCTCCTTGGAATAAATTCTCGCGACGTATGGCTGAGGTCTTCGGCTTAGTCTTCCTGTCTTCGTTGGATTTCCGAGGACCCTTGTGCGTGTTCGTGGAACCCGGAATTAAGCTGTCGTCAATAGCAGTCAGTTAAGCTATGGGGGCAAAGTATATTACACACCTGTCCCAGCGCGACCTGTCACTGCTAAAGGCCTCCAACCGAGCGGTAAGTGTTGCCATGTTGCCGCTATATGCGAGGCCGAATGTCTTGCAGTGGTCCGAAAGCTCAGTTTTCTTGAGTTGCTTCCTGTACGAATAATTCAGAATGATAACTTAGAGATGAATGCAACGCACAGTCGAATGTGCTGCGTTGCAAACCCAGTTGGTCCGAATTGACCGGGAAAGGGAAGTGCAGGGTCGGCGTCGTCCGAAACGTCCTTCGGCATCGAATTTGGGTTGCGGTGTCGAGATCCAAAGCAAAACCAGTGTGCCCAGACCAACAAGTTGCAGACGAGAAAGAGAGCGAGAGGGACGACGACGAGGCCGGCAGGGTTGAAGTGAAACAGTACGGGGGCATCGCCGGCACCGACGCCGCCCTCGATCGCGTCGAACGTGCGGAAAGCGAGCCTGTATGAAATGGAGCTGCAGTGCGAATCAGTTTGGTTACGACACGGGCCGATCAAACCGAAAAAATCCCAGTCCTAAGCGAAGGGACAGTCCCACGCGATCGGCGGAACATCCCGGGTGACGGGACTGTGAATCTCCAGGAAGAAGTTCACAGATTAGCAATCAGAAACGCTAACCCAATCATAGATAGGCACTTGAAGGCCGGTTGCCACGTTTCCCGTGGCGTGGTCGAAGACAACAGACCCCGAGCGCGTCGGTCATCGGTGACGGAGTACCGTTGGCGAAATACAAGAAACCGGAAATAGCTGGATGACGGCAAATAGAAAAAAAGCAACGGATGTAATGGTTGTCGCGTTGGAGCTGCCGTGCGAAGGGGAGGCAACGGGCTCCCGGGGAACGCCCTTTGTAGTGTCGGAGATAGCATTGCGAGCCTGGAATTCGGGGAACTGGACGAAGATGCCTTTCTGCTGCGCACGCGCGAAGGTGGCGGGAAAGCACGGAATCCCCTTTTAGGAGCTTTGCTGTTGTTTTCTTCCTTTTCAGGTTTGAGACGGAGACATGGAAGCAGACGGAAGGGAAGATCCATCCTCCTCAGAGCGTCGAGGCCGGGGCATCGGGGCATCATGGATCACCCAGAGGAGCTAACGCACGGCCACCGCAGGGGAGCGGGGAGATGACGATCGACAGCACGACCCTTTCAAATTGCCTCGTGCCCCTGGTATGTCGGACCAAGAGGAGTTAAATACAACCGCGGAACCTCTATAAATCCTCCTCAACATCATATTCTGTCCTTCCTACTTCCCAGAATGGCCCTCGCATATCCTCCGCCATATCCGTGCCACCAACAGCCTGTAGTTCGTTACGGGCAGTCAACGGTCGACGACGGACAGTTTGCGATTGCTAGAGTGAACGGGGCCATAAGGCTCGTGCAAGGTGCGTGTTTTCTTTGTGCCCCTGGTCGAAATATTGACCACTCTTTCATGTGCAGTTTCACAAGCCACGCCGGCCTCTGCTCTTTCCACTGTCGATGTGAAAATATTCAGGTCCGTGCCTGTTCGCCTCGGCTGGACGAATATTGATATCGCTCCGTCTAACAGACATGAATTTATTCACATCTTTCGATATCTGGAGTGCAAGACTTTCCATCCCGCGGATGTCCATATTCTTGAGATCATCGACGACCGTCACAAGACATATGAAGAGGAGAGCGACACGGTGTTCCTCGCGAAGGACGTCACGGAGCGGATGAGCAAGCTGTCGAGTCGCGCGGCAATGGCACCTCCACAGCAATTTTCACGAATGAGGCGGCGATGAGGCGCGCATTGTATTTTAGCCCGGGTTCTGTTCTCTGCATGCATATGTATTTTTAATCATCGCATATAATTTTCATCTGTCTACTCACTTGCCCGAAGCCCCAGCGCAAGAAGCTGTCGTACGTCAGAGGAATAAGATTGCCCAGTCTATCTGCGCGCGAAGTGCCGCTGTTCCTTTCCTTGCTATCTACTGGACCATGACCACAGCACAGGAAAAAGACACCTCTGAGGCTACGCATGCAACTTTCTTTCAGCGGGTCACGACCATCCTTCGGAATTGGGGCGTCGAAACTCACGGGTCAGTTCCGTTCTCCTTGATATTCACCGTTGCTGGTTTCACCGAATATTCATCTCTATGCATAGCATCGCTCCAGTCCCCAAGGAGGAGCGAGTGGATACGCGCAACTACCAGCTGTTCATGATGTGGTTTTCTTCGAGTATGAACATACCGTGGTACATTATTCGTTGAGTCTTGCGCTCAATGGTAATGTGCACCCAGCCTCGTCATTGGGGCCGGCGGTCCTGTGGTCTTCAAGCTTTCGTTCTCGAATGCGGCGATCATCTTGTTCATTGGCAACTTCCTGTAGGACTGGTCGTAATTCATTGCTCCGCCGCTGACCTTGATGCAACAGCTCCTCAATAATCCCGGGCTATTTGCAGGTCGCTTGGTTGGCACTTGTGCAATGCTGATAATCCCTTCACGATCCTAGCGCCACGTTCGGTCCGAAATTAGGCGTACGGTCGATGGTCCAGGCGTGAGTTCTCGAAGCCGCTAATTACCCTCGACTCAGTAGCAATTATGTACTTCCACGGCCTCAGACGGTTTTCGTGGGGGTGAAGCCGCTCGCAGCGCTCAATCACAGCTGTTTCACTCAGAATTATTAGGGTCTACGGCGTTGCGATCCCAAGCTTTCTGAATGTCTTCTCGATGATGGTGTATATTTTCCTCGGCGTCATCGTCGGAGGGCAGCTGCTAGCCAGGGTATCCAACCATCTTACCCCCGACGTCGGCATCATAATTATCGCCCTCATCTCCCTGGTCGTAAGTTCTTTCTGCCATTCGTTTGTCTATCCTGCCTTACAAATATACGTACAGGTCAGTTTCTGCGGCTACAAAATCCTCCATTGGTGAGTATTCATTATTATCATTATCCCGCGATTTCGGCCACATCCGACGCACGGCGAAGGTTCGAAGCCGTCGCATGGCTCCCGAGCGTAATCGGGATCTGCGTAATGCTCGGTATTGGCGGCCCCCACCTAGCTTCTGGACCATCATATCCCGCGCCAAGCGCCGCATCTATCCTTTCTTTTGCCGCGACAGTGGCTGCGGGGGGACTGAGCTGGTGCACCATGACGGCAGACTATGGGGTGTATCACGACGCCAAGGCGTCCAGGTATGTACCTCTGTGCCCTTGTGCTCTTCCACCGAACTAATGGTTAATCTCCAGCGCCCGGATCTTTACGTACACCTATCTCGGTATTTTCCTTCCAAATGTAAGCGCTTATCATGAGGTCGGCAAGTTGGAAGTACGACGACGATAACGAACCCCGCGCGCAATTTGCAGACCATATTGCAGCTGGTCGGTGCCGCGTTTGCCGCCGCAGCGCCCGGCGTCCCGTCTTGGGCTGCGGGCTACGATAATGGGAATGACCTCGGCGGGCTGGTGTCGGCGGTGTTGGAGCCCGCGGGGGCCTTTGGGAAGGTTCTCATCGTGCTTATGGCGCTGGCAATTTCGGCGCCGACGGCACCGACTATGTATTCATTTGGTATGTTTTGTTTGTTTTTGGGATGTTCGTTTTTGGATGGATGGAAGTTTGGTTGAAATTTGTTTTTTGGGTAGGAATCAGCTTGATGAATGTGAGCAGCTGTTTCGCCAAGGTGCCCCGATATGTATACGCTATCATTGCGACGGGGACGTGAGTGCTCAGCCGTCGAATCAAGGTGCACTCACGACTCGTCCCAAGTTGCATCCCTCTCGCCTTGATCGGCCAGACGCAATTCTACGGCGTCATCATTGTCTGTGTCGGCGAGTGTGGACTCAGCTTTATCTTCATCCATTCTGTGCTAATATGTTTATTGCAGATATCGTTGGGTACTGGTCTGCCTCATTCGCCGGCATAGTATTCACCGAACATGTCGTCTTCCGCCACTGCGATTTTGCAAGCTATAATGTGGAACACTGGGACCAGCCCCAGAGGCTCCCACCGGGCCTGGCTGCGCTCATATCATTCTTTGCTTCCTTCGCCCTCATCGTGCCCTGCATGTCGCAGAGTTTCTATACCGGGCCCATTGCAAGGGCTGGGACCGGGGATATTGGCATTCTGGTTGGATTTTGCAGCGCGTGTGTTATGTACTGGGCCTTGAGGCCGTTGGAGGCTCGTTTATTTCCCGGGCACTGTAGTTGAACCTAGGCGTACAGTATGTAGATAGCTACTACTACCTAGTCTACTCTACAGCGAACTCTTGAGTTTCTCCTCGATTTCCTCCTTGTCCTGTGCCCACGTCGGCTGCGGGATCTGGAACCCATCCTTTATCTTGACGTATGAATTGCCGCTCAGACGGCCAATCGGCCTCAGTTTCGCGGTGTCGACCACGCCTTTTTCCTCATTCAAGACGGCGTTGCGGATGTGGATGCGCGTGACGGTCCCGAGGATAAGGTTGCTCGTCACTTCACCCGCGGCGTTGTTCATCTCCACATTTTGGAGGAGCTGGAGTAAGAAGGCAGGCTAGCATCAGCAACATGCAATTCAACATCGACGCACTTGCCTCGCATTCAAGCGCAAAAGCCGACTCCTTCACCCGAGCAGGCTTCACGGAAACCTACGCCAGAGATGAGTTAGTTAGACTACCATATGACCCGCCGCCTTGGAAACTAACGCTCGGCTCTTTGGTCAGCCCACTCAAAGCCCATTCACTGACGCCTGGCGGGGCGTCGATGGCGCAGCTATTAGCCTGTGCGATCCAGGGCTCGCTGATGATATTGACGGTGAAACCTTTAGTCGCTTTGATGTTCTCGGCGGTATCCTTGTCCCTCTGTATGCTTGTACAGGCTATGGATATGACACACGGGTTCGACGAGACCTTGACAGCGATTAGACGGCGATTAGTCCACGTCCAAATTCAAATAAAAACCGAGAGACCTGACTGAACCAGCTGCCAGTATATCCTCCGGTCAGCAATTGACCGGTATATAGTGCATAGACGTACCTAAATGGCGCAAGGTTCTCTATTCCGTTCCCGGAGATTGTCGAGACAAACGCGACAGGCCGCGGAACGATACCGGAGGTGCATAATCGGTAAGTGAGCCTGGGCAGAGTGAGTTGGTGCGCTGAAAGGACGCGAGAGATAGCTACTTCGGATCTTCCTCTGAAGGATTGATAGTCTTCCAGCCCTGCTCCGCTTCTTCTGCCCATTTTTTACCCTGCTCTGTTGTGGAAACGGGCTCTCCGTAAGTCCACGAAGGATGCGGGGGTTGAGTGTATCTAAAGTAAGAGGTGTCAAACGAAGGTAGATCGGACATGCTCATGGTTAACTGTGAACCATAGACTTGATAAGCCTCTAGGAAGTAAGTAGCACGTACATCACGGTACGCGGCAACTTCGCCCTGGGCACAAAACGTCAAGAAATAAATTGAAAAATTTCTAACCTCTCCCGTTGACTTTTGCGCTTCTCATCCGTCCGTTCCGAAGTCAAACCGAGAGGTTTTTTGCATTCGCTCTGTGGCGATTGTTGATGGTGGCCGGATTTGGCAAGAGGCTCCTTCCTAAAACGGAACCCGCCTGACCTTCGCGCATGCTCACTCGCGCGCTTCGGCATCTCCCCTCATCTTCCGCGTTCTCGCCGCACTTTCGCTTGCGCGCTTCTAGCATCTTCAGCAGACGTTTCACTATGGGCGCGGGCACACAAACCGTCAACACCTCGCAAAGGCTAGATACTCTTCGCAAACTGCTGGCTCAAGAACAGGTGCAAGCCTTTGTCGTTCCGAGCGAGGACCAGCGTGCGTTTGGGGGCCGAAAATGCTCTACCGGCATATCTGATCTGAGATCGTAAAGATTCAAGTGAATATCTTGCCGAGTGCGACGAGCGCAGGGCTTTCATCTCTGGTTTCAATGGTTCTGCAGGTGCGTTGTTTCGCGCGCATTTTCGTCTGTTCATTTAAAAAAACCGTACCAGGCTGCGCGGTCATTACTGCCGAGCAGGCATTTCTGTTTACGGATGGAAGGTATTTCCTTCAGGCGGAACAGCAGTTGGACAAGTGAGTCGGTCTCGGAGCCTGCCGCAAATGCGAGGAGATCATGGTCCTCTGCAGAAATTGGACTCTTATGAAGCAGGGGCTTCCGGGTAAGTATTTGCTTCAGTATCGTTAAAATGCTGACCCAATAGGAAAGACGTCCCCACTTGGCAGGAGTTTTTATCCAAGGTGTGATCTTGTGCGATGACGCTCCTGCAACTAGCCTAAATACATCTAGAAAATCGATCCAAAATCTCGCATTGGCATCGATTCCACTCTCATCTCGGCCGGTTCGCTGTTCAGTTCCTTTCGTTTACCAACTCTTCACACTCTGTATAGTCGACGCCGAAGCCTTGACCAAGGCATTGAAGCCTCGGGGATCCGAGCTCGTTTCTCTAAGCAAGAATCCGGTCGACTCCGTTTGGGCTCAAGACCGCCCTCCCCGGCCAACGAGTCAAGTATTCTCCCTCGACGTTAAATATTCGGGTAAGAAACAGTCAACCCCCAACACGATGTCTACGATGATTTCTTCTAGGTGAATCACATTCGGATAAAATCAAGAGGCTCCGAGAAGAAATTGCCAAGAAGGACGGCAAAGCGATGGTCGTCACGATGCTGGATGAAGTTGCCTGGCTGTTCAACCTGCGCGGGGCCGACATCGCGTACAATCCGGTGTTCTTCGCATATGCTACCATTACCCCTGACAAAGCCACTCTCTTCATTAATCCCAACCAACTCGACGATGCGGCTCGTCGCAGCTTGGGGGACGAGGTAGTAATCGAGGACTACACCACATTCTTCGATAAGCTCGGTGGCCTTGCGAAAGAGCTAAACTTGGACGGCAGCCAGGTGCCTTTCCAGCCGTTCTTCTATTTAAGTAATGCGTCATCTGAGGCGGTGCGTAGAAAGTCCTGCTGGGCGACAAGTCGAGTCTTGCGGTAGCTGAGGCTGTCGGGGAGGTCAGAATCTCTCGGTCTTGCAGGAACAACGCTGACGCGATTTCCAGGGAAAATATGTTCTCCAGCCATCCCTGGTCGCCGAACTGAAGGCCATCAAAAATGACACGGAGCTGGAAGGCTTCCGCCAGAGCCATATCCGTGACGGCGCTGCTTTGGCTCGGTACTTTGCGTGGCTGGAAGAGCAGCTTGGTTCCGGTAATGCTGAACTCAACGAGAGTCAGGTTGCTGACAAGCTCGAAGAGTTCCGATCGTAAGTGGCATTGGAATCTTATCACTCATTCTTCTATCTCTCGACCTCCCAGGGAACTCGACCTGTTCCGCGGACTCTCGTTCCCCACGATATCGTCCACTGGCCCCAATGGCGGTATGTGCTCTTCCCTTCCAACAACGGCCTAGTGTACGAGACCAAATGCATGTATAGCAATCATCCACTATTCTCCTGACGCCAACGACTGCGCTGTGGTCAAACAGGACCAGGTTCGTTGCGGTTCTTATTTCTAGACGGTCGATTGTCATGATGATCTCCTTTCCTTTTGTAGATCTACCTGTGTGACTCTGGAGGTAAGTCGAACCGTTCGGGCATTTCGCTCTACATTATAACGCTGCAATAGCCCAGTTTTTTGATGGCACCACCGACGTTACCAGGACCTGGGTATAGTTCCCCATTCCTAATCTATCAAAAATCAATCTAACACTTTGTAGCACTTTGGCACACCCACGGCAGAGGAGAAGCGAGCTTTCACTCGCGTCTTGCAGGGCCACATCTCCATCGACACCGCGGTCTTCCCCACCGGAACTACTGGTGAGCTGAATGACCAACTCCAGTCCACATTGGTTACTGATTTTTTGTGTCAGGATATCTTCTGTAACGGCGCCTCTGGGATATAGCACATTCGAGTTCTAATGCCGATTTTAGCGATGCTTTCGCCCGGAGAGCTCTATGGCAAGATGGACTTGGTTTGTGACTCTTTCGACATTGCACGCACACATTTCTGACATATTTCTAGATTACCGGTTAGTGTGTTGTCGAACTTCGCGCTAAATAGTCTGATAAAGCGACTAAGCCATGGCACGGGCCACGGGGTCGGTCATTATCTGAACGTCCACGAAGGTACACTCGCCCTCGGCTTTTGTTTTTGTTTCCGTGTTTAATCGTTCGCCATTAGGACCACAGGGAATGGGTGTCAGAATCGGTGCTTCCGATTTCCTCCGTTTTCTTCCGCTTGAAGAGTGCTCATACCCCGTGCTCAGCATACAACTCTACTCCCTTGAAGCCCGGGATGACTGTCTCCAACGAGCCAGGATACTACGCCGACGGCCGCTTCGGTATCCGGATCGAGAACATCGTGCTGGTGCGGAAAATCGATACGCCGAATAATTTCGGAGACAAGGGTTTCCTCGGCTTTGAGCACGTTACGATGTAAGTCTAACTCTCTTCTCAAGTTTTACAACACAAACTGATATTGATTGTATCAGGTGCCCGATACAAACCAAGCTCATCGACAAGGCCGTGTTCACTACTGAGGAAGCAAGGTGGTTGAATGAGTACCATGCTGAAATCTTCGAAAAGGTTTCTGGTCTGTTAAAGAATGATCCGAGGGCGTTAGAATGGTTGAAGAGGGAATGCGCAGCCATTTAGCCCATGTATGGCATCATCCTAATTCTTTGGTCGAATAAACCTATTTGATGGATTCGAGACCGAGGCTTGCACAAATTTCCGGGATCTTACTTGAGAACATCGAATCTCGTTTCTTGACGGAATTAACAGGTCCGCGTCTTGAATAAGCTTAAGTTCAAAATTTTGAACTTAAGCTTATTTAAGCTTTCCGCGAACCTGCCCTGAACCTAACCAGCTGCAGGTGCACGTCACGTGAAGCGCTCGCCGTTTTTCAAATTCCACAAATCGACAAATGGAGCAGATTGCCGAGCTGGGCCCACTCAACGAACCAAGAGCTCATCTCGACGGATGTATCCTTCCCAAGGATTATTCTTTGCCTCCCCTTGCATCGGTTCGAGCCGAAGCAGTCCTCTGTGAGCTCTGCTGCCGCATTCGCACTTTTGTACCGGCATGCTGAGAGTACTACAGCCCAAGCTACAGCCAGAGAGATTAGAAAAAGGCCGCAAGACTTGGAAGATGTTGCTTTTCTTTTCCCACCCGGCAGCCCTGCACATAATGAATCACTCCCGATGCATGTCAAGCTGCCGCTCATCTTCAATAGTCTGTTCCCGAATTTGTTCGCGTTCAGTTACGCTGTTCGGGATACGGATGGTAGTTTCCTTTCGATCTTCGTGTCCTCTCTTGCCTCATTCTCTGACAGTTGCCGATGACATTATAGAGGATTGCATTTGGGCGCTTTCCGTGTTCATTCGCCTCATAGAGGAAGGAACCGAGACCGTTCTCAGGGCCGTAGGACACATCAAAGACAACAATGATTATAGATTCTCTAAATATGCCACGGTGCGCATTTAATGGATGCCACCCACTTAATTTTGTAACCGGATGTTCCTTCAGCTTCAAAATGCTCGGATGAAGATAGTCTTCCATCTTCTGTTGGTTTCCCCCACTTTTCTGATCCTTTTCAACGGACTGACAATTCTCAGTCGCGTCGAACGTGCAGAAGAGGCTATTCCATACGGGAGAGCCGCCATTTACGAGCAGTGCTCTCGCGTAGATGAGGTTTGGTTGCGAACTCCGTACGATCTATCCCTCATTCTCACCTGCAACTGACAAATCTCGTTTAGCGCACCTTTTGAGATTTATGGCGAGGCGCTAGTTCTTGCTCGAACTGACGATAACGAGGCAGTGAAAATGCTGCGTCGCGCGATGCACGGCGTCGAGGCTGGCAGCTTGCCGGCTGATAGCATTAGTTTGCCACTTTTGATCAGAACTCGAACCTTCTTGGCGCGCGCTCTGCGGAACATCGGCGTCGATGAAGAAGCTGAAACTCAGTGCGTCGAAGATCGTCAACTTTACCTTTGCTTCTGGTTGACTATCTATGCGCTCAGTGAAAAATGGCTGATCAACTGGTGGCGTAAGAACCATCATCTCGTTCCCGGCAGCCAGATGAAACAACTTTTGATTCCTGGTGGTCCAGTCCTTGAGGGATTGGGCGGAGAGGCTTGGCTACAAAACCGCAAGCTGAGTTCTCGAGATGAACAACGTACCTTCAAAGCCTGTGCAACTTGTCGCGCCAGGGAACCGCTTGTAATACTCTCGCGGTGCAATAACTGCAAATACACCTATTACTGGTAAAGTTCCTCACTCATTTAAACACACCCGAGTTGAATCCTTGGTCGCTTAGCTCTAAGAAGTGTCGAAGAACCCACTGGAAACGTCACAAGTATGTTCTCCTCCATATACCACTGCTCCAATTTCGCTGATCATTTGATTCAGACTCGGATGTCGGTATGTGACATGCCAAGATCATAGGCGTCGGATGGTCTCTCATTCACTTTTTCCGCCAGAGAAAGGGCTGCGAAACAAGAGGAAGCAGAACGCATTAGTCTGACCGATCCTGCCGGTGCAAAATGCGCCATAGATTGGGAACTGTGGCGCCGTGCGGACTACAACGTGGCCCACTTTTGGTTCGTTCATGCTCTCGGCCTCCATCGCAACCCACAACGCGGGCGAACGCACATTGTTATCAAGGAATTCGAATACGTGCCAGCGGCAACAAACCTCAAGCACAAGTTCCGTGTCCTCACATGCGGAGTTTTCCTGATCAAAGATGTTCTCCGCGATATAGAGACCGCGATGAGACTGGATCCGGGCGAAGGCCAGGAGTACGTAGACAGCCTGATCTCAGAGGTCCCGGGGGAGCACCCGAGGGTCCCATTCATCGAGCTGGCCTTGGGCGACGGGATTCCGGTGCGGCTTGGGAGTGGTGAGCTCGGGTGCCCAATTCTGGCATCCTTTTCTATTATTCAATCTATCTCAACTCATTCTCAGGGGGCACGACCATCGATACCATCCGGACATTGCCGTACGATCCAGACTGGCGGAGAATTATGAATGTGGGTGTTCCGCCCGGACCACTGGGGCTGAGAAGTGGCGCGAAAGACGCTGAACACGTTTTCTGAAATTTCTCTCTATTTCTTGAGTTGTGTAGTTACCTGAAAATCTTGCTATAAACAAAGAATTTTGCGTGTATTTTGTGGTCTGTGTTTGTTGATGGTTGAGGCGGAGAGATCCACAGAAATCCACATATCAACGAGGTACGAGATATACAGCAGTGTCTGTCAAAAGAGACTAACAAAAGTCCAATTTCAACGCATCTGCATTGTGGAGTCATGATCATTATTTTTTAAATTTTCTTACCCAATCCCACCTTCGTTCCTCTCTGAGACGGGAATCTCTTGCAGAACCCTGCCCTGGGTCCAATAAACATGCTGCGTACTATAATTACCGGGTATGCTCTAACTAGTCCTAAAAGCTACAATTACAACGTGTATAAAATATTACAGCAAAACACGACGTATAATACACACTATCGGGTCCAATCTCCAAACAGACTAAAATCCGACTCGGTCGTGTCCCGACGCGGCAGATTCCTGCTCATCTCTTCCCCTGAGCCCGATGCCGGATTTGGCGTCTCGGAGATGTCTTGCACCGGCATCCCGTCCCAATTGCCGCCTTGACGTTGCTGGAGCAATTGTTCACGCTCCTCTATAGCCTGCACAGCTGCCTCAGCAGAGTTGATCATATTACGAAGAGCATCTGCGGTAGTGGGTTCAGTGATGAGCGATAAGCCAGTTTAAATACCTACGTTCGATGCTCAATGTGAACAGCGTCTACTCTCGGGTTAGCACGTTGAATTAACTGTACGTCGAATTGCACGCACATGTCTCGCATCTTCGTCTTGGAGAATCTCCCGCTTAATTCGCTCGCCAAGCTTCTGTGCGCCAGTAATCTCGTTCATCAGCCGCTGCAGTCCCGGCGGCAAATCGTCTCCCGAGTCGACTTTCACTTTGTTGCCCGCGCCAACGAAATACGACAGGTGCTCGTGGAAGGTCTTGGCGTCCGCGAGGATTTTATGCGGAAGTGCCTCGAGCTGCGTCTGCGTGCGGGTATGTACCTCTTTGAGCACATCGTCCGTTGATTGATGCTCAGACAGAGGCGGGCGTGGAAGGCCGGAGATTGGAACTCCCTGCTTCTTCCCTCGCCGTGTCCGCTCTGCAAGTGCGCGCGCCCGTTCGCGGTACCGTTTCACTGCCCGTTCAAATATCCCGGCGTGCAGAGCCGAGTGATATTTGGACGAGAAAGCTTCGGAGATGACTGCGCAGGATGTAAGCAATGTGACTTGTACCAGGTTGAAGAAAAATAAATTACCAGAAATTAGGATAGTCATGGTCCCGACACCGAGCAATGCCCACACGACGAAAACTGACCGGCCTGCAGGCGTCTCGGGCGAGTAATCCCCTGGAAAATCCGTTTAGATGTTGCTTTTTTTGCGGATGTTCAACAACGCACCATATCCGATAGTGGTGAAAGCAATGAAACCTATAATTATTATTATCCGTCCAGCGCAAGAAGCAATCGGCCTACAAAAATACAACGAAACTCCAAAACTCCATTTTTCCGTCGTCATGAATATAACGGAGCCTATCTGCAATCCACGCCGTCAGTCGCTCCAAACCGAAGGAAATATGAATGAGGTATAAATACCATCCAGAACATGATGAACAGCACCCAAACAACGACTAATCGAGCATAAAATGCTTTCGCCTCCTCTTTCTCCATACCCGAGCGGAAAGCGTCATACTGCAATGTCAGGGATTTTCTGAACTGTGGTGTCGGGGCAGAGCCGGTTCCGCGGGAATTTGAAGGAGGGTTAATGACAGGCGAATCTCTAGTGAGGTGGCCGGATTTGTTGACGGCCAGAGCGAAGGATCCGACCATGGTGATCATACGTCCAAGACGGGCGTGGGTGAGGGGGATGTTGGCATCTGGAGCGGGCCCCGGCCGGTGTTCTTCGTGACTGGAGCCATCCTCGCTTTCTTGGTGCCGTTCTCGGAAACCATCAGGCAGGAGCGTGTCTAGCGGCACGCCAGCTTCCATCGCCGCGGCTTCCAACTGCAACATCGGTTAGCACAAACCTACTAGCGTCGCCATAAGCGGCCGGGGAAGAAAAACCGAGGACCAACCTGTTTCCACGAGAGCGCCTCCAGATTGAGGTGCATCCCATGCGGGTGTTTCCCATACCCCAGCCCATGCCCTAACATGAACCCGCTGCCGTAGGTAAACGACGTGCTTTCCCCCGTGGGCCACGGCAACCAATCCATCCAGAAAGTCCAAAACCTTCCACCACACCCCACTTCCCGCGCGATTCGTCTTGGCGTCCCGCACCCACACGGGGTGGCCGGACTCGCGCAGGCGCCATTCGACGGCTTCGCGCCAGCGGTTCGACACACGCCGCTTCCAGCGCCCGACCTTGCGGCGCTGGCGCACGGCCTGCACGCGCTTGCGGTACCCCACCTCCAGCCCCTCGAGCACCGTCTCGCGCGTGAGTCCCACCGTCAGCGCGATACAGACGATGCCTAATGCGGCGTATATACACGTGAAGAACCGCGCGCCGATCGTGTGCGGTTTTATATCACCGAATCCTAAATGCAGAGTGTAAGTAAAAAAATAAGCATAGCATATGTGAAGAGTAGGGCAGACCGATGGTCTCGATGGAGACGAGCGTGAAGTACATGGCGTCGATAAAGTTTAGACTCAGCAGGTAGGAGTGGATGAGGGCTCCGAGGGCGATGTAGCAGAGGAGCAAGATAACGAGGATGACTAGTGAGCGTTGTCGACGGGTGAGTCCACTTCCTGGGTCACAATCAGACTGTCCGCATAGTCGGCTGAAAAATGAAAATTCAACACGCACCGCTGTTTTCAAAGTCGGGCGTTCGCAGGAGGTCCGTGATCAAGGTGAAATTGGTGAAGGTGGAAACAATGGTCGAACAAACTGATATCGATGAAAAACGGCCGAAAACGATAACTTGGCGCTTACCTGTCATCCAGAAAGACTGGCCGTATGTAAATCCATCATTGAACCTGTGTTCTACTCCGAAAGTAGTGACAGCGATGATATTTATGACGTCTGCCGAGGATGAGCACGCGACCTGAGAAGAAGAGTTGACTTGCCGTGCACCGTCAGAAAGATAATGCATCCAACAGTCATTAATTTTATCTTTGTCTCCAGAAAGCGAACCACGAGGCAAATGTTCGCAACCAACGCGCAGGCCATGCTGAATCCTAGACCAATATTTAAAATCATCGGATTCGGTTGTTTTGTCGACGATTTTGTTGTTCTCTGTACGGATGTACCAGTGCTGAAAAGTGGTTAGATAAATTTACGAAAGTGGATTGAGCGGGCACCTCGGTAAGGCCGGGAATTTCGAGAAGAATCGAGAATGGGATAACGATTCCAGACAAGATTGGCGTTGTACCGGTAGTTCGGGACGTACGCCTCCAGATCCTGGTGCGTGGTATTCGGACTGAGAAACCCTTGCAGTTTGAGGTACCACGAGGGTTTGGGGTTTTCGCTGGTGACGGTAAGGAAGGAGGAATACGAGCGCTTCCGTCTTGGCGCTCCGCCGGAATCCGGCGGCGAGTCGTGCTCGACCTCCATGTCGTGTATAATGTCGTCGGAGTCGTGCTCGCGGTCCAGGTCATCCTCGTCCTCGTCGTACCCGTGTTCGGGGCCGTCGTACTCGCTCGGGGGACGTGTCTCTGGTTCCGGTGAAGTTTCGGGATGCCCGCCTTTCTCCGGGTCAGGAGGACTCCTACGAGAGGCGCTCACGAAGGGGAGGAGAACGGCAAGTAAGCTGAGCATATTCACAGAAATATGGGGCTAAGAAGGGCAGGCATGCGGGTGCACGAAGGAGGGTGGAGCGAAGAGCGAGCAGACCGAATATAGACTTGGCATGAGATTTCTGAGTGCCTCGGCTAAGGCCGCAAACATTTGATCTGGCTCTCCTTCAAACTACCATGTCTGACCTAGCCTCGTATCAATCAGACCTCATCCAGCATGCAATGGAGATCGGGGCTCTAAAATTTGGCTCGTTTACCCTCAAGTCTGGCCGGTGTGTAGCTTTTCATGCCGGATAACAGTAGATTAAAGAAAAATGCAGCATATCTCCATACTTTTTTCAACGCAAGTCTATTGAGTTCAGGCCCGATTCTCGCTATCTTGTCGACCGCATACGCGTCGACTATCGTCTCTGCCCAAGCATCCTCGAGCACGCCGTTACCCCACTTTCGACGTGCTTTTTCGGGCCCGCGTACAAGGGCATCCCATTCGCCGCGACGACCGCGCTGCTTCTGTATACGCAGCATGATGTTTCGGTCGGCCTTGCGTATGATCGCAAGGAGGTGAAGGACCACGGCGAAGGCGGCAAGATGGTCGGTGTCACAGTCACCGGTAAAAAAGTCGTTATCCTCGACGACGTCATGACCTCCGGAAAAGCCGTCCGCGGCGCGATCGATACGGTCCTGGCCAGCGGGGGTGAGGTCGTGGGTGTCGTACAGTGTCTCGATCGCGAGGAAGTTGGGCAGGACGGCGCAAGTAGCACCGTCAAGGAAATCGAGGGCCTTATCGGCGAGGGACGCGTCAAATCGATCCTGAAGATGCGCGATCTCATCGCGTGGCTCGAGAAAAATGGTATGACTGAAGAGTTGGCGGCCATGAAGGTGTATTGGGACAAGTACGGTCTGAAATAGGCCGTGCTTGCCCTGCGATTGTTCGTGGCGCCGATGTATAGGCTGTTGTATAAAAATGCTCTGATTTCAAATACCTAAGCGATACAAAAATTTGAGCCGGTAAGCTCGTTTCGACCCAATGAATTGCGCCCACTGATTCTTTTCTCATGTGTAGTGGATTCAAGCTGAACTTTGTCAAATTTGATGGTAACCTGAAGCGCTCCGGGGGCTTCAAAATGATCACCCGAAACGGCCAGAAAAAACGTAGTCCGAAGGTAAGTCGGTGGCATTCCAGCTTTAGGGAACACCGTGGTTGATCCATTCGCCTCCTCGTCCGCCTCCTCCGAAATCCCTGTTCTTTCAACTAGCCAAGTCCACATGCATGTACGTGTAGGTTACGACTCACGATAATATATTATGCTTAGCCAGGTCTCCCTTCGGAACGTGTATACAACTCTGAGGTGCGCCGTAACATGCATACCCTCCTCGGCCTGTATAACCTCCGAGTTAAACTCAACAGTTCAACGTTAAGTGCTTAGACTCAACCCTCATTGCCTCACCTGGGCCACACAAATTAAATTGTGGAACCATGTCCCCGCGCAATGTGGTACCGCGCAACCACCTCGAGTCAGCAGTTGATTGAACTATCCTAACCGTCTGCGTCCTAACCGTCTGGATAAAATCCTACTTTCGCCGCTCCAAGTCGAACCAAGCAGATATGTCAAAAAAATCGGTTTTTCGTGCCTATAAAATTTGACTCGTCGTTCTCATTATTCCTTTCCGTGCGTGTAGAGTAGACTCTCAGAATTATGTGCACTGTGCAGTGTGCTCGGAATGTTGATGCGACGCGAAGATTCGAGACCGTTCCGAGACGCGTCTATCAGCTGACCACGTGTGAAGACAGACACGTCAGCCAGTGCTTGTCTTTCATCTTGTTTTCTCTCTCCGTCCTTGGGCACGACTGTCTATCTTTGGAAGAAACTCTAGCCAACTAAACCGCTCTCTCATCTTTCCTGAAAATGAGTGACTTGGTTGCTGAGATTCGCAAAATCCCGCCTGTGACCCGTACGCTATGCATTTCGTCCGTCTGCGTCTCTCTCGGGGTCATGATGGGCCTCGTATCGCCTTACAAAGTCATCTACACGTATTCCCTGGCGTTTGGGAAGTTGGAGGTCAGCGCGGCTCCTCCCACTTCAGCGGCGGACTGAGTTGTATGCGGCACAGATATGGCGGCTGTATTCGAGTTTTTTCCTCGGCAGTCAGTATTGTTAAACTCTTCAGCCTTGAGGAGAACTGACCGTCGCATTTGCAGGCGGCGGGATCAATTACATTTTGGTGCGTGAAACGAAACTTTCATTCGAGGGTCGCATAATTTAATGCGTGTCATTCAGAATTGGTTATGCTCTAGTGCGTCTATTTTATAGGCGTAGTCAGTTTATGCAGGACTGACTTGAATTATAGTCGCACAATGAACGACCTAGAGTCGGGCCCGTACGCACGCAGATCGGCGGACCTCGCCTGGCAGCTCGCCATAGCCAGCGCAGCCATCATCGTGCGTCCTTTCCCTCTTCCTTCCCTTCGCCTTAATCCCAATCGGTGACGCTTACATTGTGTCGCAGGTCACAAGCATCCCCGTCGGCAGCATGATCTTCTTCCGCCCCTTCCTCCTCTGCATCGCGTACATCGGCTCCGCGCTCGCGCCCCCGGGCGCCATGACCTCCATCATGGGCCTCATCACACTCCCCGTCAAGTACCCTGCCCTACATTATGCTGGGCATGGACCTTCTCATGGGGGGCCCCAGCGCGGTCGCCACCGCGCTCCCCGGCGCCGTCATCGGGCACCTGTGGTGGTGGGGGCGTATGGGGGCCCCAGCTCGGCGGCGCGGGAGGGCGTGCTGACGCCGTGGAGCGCGGCGCCGCGGTGGCTGAGGCAGTGGATGGGCGAGGGGGACGCGCCGCCCCCCGGGGGCGAGACGGGCAGACGGGTCCGACGGGCGCAAATTCGGGGTCGGGGGTGCATGTTATTGCGCCGAGGCGGATGGCGCAGGCGAGCGCACCTGCGGCCGGGGCGGGATCGAGTGCTACGGCGACGACGGGATATAACTGGGGTGGTGGAGGGAATAGGCTCGGCCGTAGCTGAGGAGTGGTCGGAAATGTCTTGGGCCAAGGGTTTGTAACATGTATCATCGAGGAAATCTCCTCCAACGCAAAACTATTTATCTTTGTCAATAAATTCCTGACTGAGAGGGTTCTCTCGCAAATCCCCACCGCAAGTTCATTCCGCCCCCACAATGCTTGCGGATTTTCTGTCATTCACCTCACACGCTGGATAATAGGTAGCAGGATGGGGAATATATATATATATATGTGCGAGCATATAGGCAGATGCTGCACCACATCCAGTACAGATGGGCACCAGTCAAGATCCTGACTCGAAAGACATGACCCGGAAAGGGCAGGGTATAATATTGGGATAAGCTCCGCCGCTCCCGTGCAACTCTTCCTTGGCATCCCGTATGATGCAAAGGCACTCAGACTCCATACGTAACCGAGCGTTGACGCCTCATTTTCCTCTGGATCGCCTGCACTTGAATTAGGCTGGACCGAGAGGAAAGGCGTATGGCGACTGCTGGCACTCAACTCAGGAGCTTCGAACAGGACCCGGCGCATGCATACTCTATAGGGTCGGAGTGGAAAGGCAAATAAGTTAACTGAAGGGATGGATTTTGGTAGTCGCTAGGTCGAGGTCGGCGGGGTCTGGTAAAGCCTCGAGGTCGTTTTGTTATGTCGTTTGGAAAAAAACATGATGAGGGGCAAGCCTTCAAGAGTCGCTCTGCTTTGGACGAACGCAGTCTAAGTTGAGGCTTTTGCCAAAAGGTCGGCGCTTCAAGCTTGTGGATAGCGGGAAAACAAGTACCAAGGCCCTACTGTTAGCTCGATCTAAATTTCCAGAGGTGGTAAAGCCACTGCTAAAGCAGATTCCGTTTGGAGCTACAACCAAGAAAGAGCTGAAAAAGAATTTGAGGAATGAGGATCGACGAGCGGAGCAAAGTACTGGGATGACAGGTGGCGGTCACACGGCCTTTGCAATTGCTTTCTACCGCTGAGCACCGCTGCCAGCCTCACTACACTTGCAACCTCTGGGTCTCACCCCAAAGGCCTTTTCACCTTTGGGACTCATTACCGGGGCCTTATGGACCTTCCGCAGGAACTGGTCGACACAATTGTCGACGATCTCCACGACGACGTCCCCCAGTCTCAAGTCTTGTTCTCTCGCTGCGCGCACCTTTGTTGTCTCAGCCAGGAAGCATATATTCAAGAAAATCGAAATCCTTTCGTCCTCCGACGCGTCTCAGAGGTTCTACGAGCTTCTATGCTCGTCACCTCACATCGCGCCTCTTGTGGAGGATCTGCGCATCACTTCCGTCCTCGTGCCCGAGACGTCCGCCTATCTCGATCCCAGCGGAGATTATATGTCTGGTCGACCACTGTCCCTCATACTCCTGCTTCTCACCGAGTTGATACGGATATCCATCATCGACATCGCGGATGCAAACCACTTGACAGGCCGCCCATACAGCAGGAGCTGGAATAAATGGAGCCGCCCCTGCAATCCGCGCTGGCCAACGTGTTTTCGTCTCCGAGACTCGAGGCTGTCCACCTATGTGGGCTCGTGCTCGAGTCTCCCTGCCACCTGTTATCGCTTTTCAGCGAAGCGGCAGCTCTGAAGGAAATGTCGCTATCACGTGTGTTCTTCGCGCAGCTTGGGAGCAGACACGAGCCTTGGCCGGGATCACAGCTGTGGCGCCCCAAGCTTCGGTCCCTTTTTCTTAACAGCTTGGGCACCAACACCGACCTCTCTCGATATCTCGTGAATCCACAGATCGACCTGACCCATGTCAGAACACTCACGCTGTCAACAGCCTATCCCGAACGAGAAAGAAATAAAATAGTGCATGCAACAGGCCTCCCACTCTCGAGGGGCGTGGAGCATTTAGGCCTCTGGCTCGCGTACAAACCCCGTACGGTCCATATCCGATTGTGAGTAATTGCCCACATCCAATGCATCCACGATCAACCAAAATATCGGTAGTGAGTCCAGATCTCTTCACTACCAATCTGCGCTCCATCTACTTCTTCTCCAACTCGATAGTCGCGCTGCTTGACGTCTTTGTCAAGGCGTGTCCCCATGATAGTCGCCTCGAATATGTTACACTGGACAATTTTTCAGACATGCTGCAGCCCACAAAGGTTCCGGAGCTCTATACTGCTATCAATACTACTGTGGATCATCTCCCCGCCTTGAAAACAATCGAAATGAGGTGGATAATGAGCGATCCAAGCGACACGTTCCCCCAATGGGAAGCAGATGTGCATGCCGCATTTTCTTCGCTAATGCAGCGTGGCATGGTGTGCATAACAAAACTTCAATGTACGTGGAATTCCTAGTGCTTGAGCTTTTGCTCATAGGTGTTTCTTTGTAGGGCAAGGAACCTGGCGTTCAATTGGCTGGGAATGACTATAAATGTGTACCACCGGTCTACCGGGCGCAGGGATTGTAATTGAGCTGTAGGATTCTCAACCGGTGGGAATTTGGGAATTGAATGTCACAGTTTATACCGTTTTTTGTGTACATCAGTTAGGCGCTAGGTGTGCGCAAGCGTACGATCTGCAATTTGATACACTTTGGTGGTACAAGTAGAAATTCGTGTTTGAGATATCAATATAAGGCTCTTTGTTGGCTCCTTCTCCATCCATCTGCATGGAAAATGCTCCCCGGACTTCACAGGTCTCGACAACAAAATTCCCACACAATTGAGGGCTATGGCTGCAACCACACTCGACTGCGCCATTCAAAGGCGGACAGGAAAGACGGCTCTGCCATCAACAAAAAGATGAGGCGAATGTTCTCAACTATTCCCGGTGGTACAAGTAGAAATCCGTGTTTGAGATATCGATATAAGGTTCTTTGTTGGCTCCTTCTCCGTCCATCCGTATGGAAAATGCTCCCCGGACTTGACAGGTCTCGACGACAAAATTGCCGCACAATTGAGGCTATGGTTGCAACCACACTCGACTGTGCATTCAAAGGCGGACAGGAAAGACGGCTCTGCCATCAACAAAAAGATGAGGCGAATGTTCTCAATTGTTCAGACTCTTGAAAGAGACTGGGCTTTACGCATCCAGTGTTTTAATTGCTTTGATGAGCGAGAAGAATACGGCGCGATAAACGGCCATTCGCCAAAACCAAGCGCTCGAAGCCAGCTCAGCCTCAGGGCAATGTTTCTAGCAGTTTGTGAGAGATGCAACATGGAGTCGGTCAGCAGTCAGGTCCACCGAGACTGGCGAACAAGTTCTTCGCATGCTCCGAAGAAGTGAGCACTGAGTCTGAGTCGGAAGAGGAAAATTCCGAGTTGAATGCTGACAACCAAACCAACCTTGTTCGAAAGTAAAATAGGCTTAGGTGCGCGCAGGAATCGTACAAAGCCTATAAATCAATCAAGGTAGAGTTGTGCTGGTGATAGCGTCTGTGAATATAGTAGAGAGACCGTCCGACGGCGCAACTTGGAAAGTCCTAGACACCGCGAGGAGACCCAAAGCGACGAAGTGGCATAAGCGAAGAATAGAAAAAGCTTTACAAAGTAGACTCAGCCCAGAGGAAAGAGCTGAAAGAGAGGTTTGAGGATTTGGATGTCGGAGCAGACTCTATGACAGGTGGCGGTCACACGGTGTAGATTGCCTTTACTTTCTACCGCCGAGCACCACTGCTCGCCTTACCACGTTTGCAAGCTCCAGATCTCACCCAGAAGGCCCTTTCGCCCTTGGGATTCATTCCTGGCGGCCTCATGGACCTTCCGCAGGAACTCGTCGACACAATTCTCGACATTCTCCACGACAACATTCCCAGCCTCAAATCTTGTTCCCTGGCTGCGCGCGCCTTTGTTATCTCAGCCAGGAAGCATATATTCAAGAAATCGAAATTATTTCGTCCTCCGACGCGTCTCAGAGGTTCTACGAGCTTCTATGCTCGTCACCTCACATCGCGCCTCTTGTGGAGGATCTGTGCATCGTTTCCGTCGTCGAGAAGTTTCCCGAAACGTGCACCTATCTCGATCCCAGTGGAGATTATATGTCTGGTCGACCACTGTCCCTCATACTCCCCCTTCTCACCGAATTAAAACGGATATCCATCAACCAGAATGGAGATTTAGCCCAGACTCGTGCCGAATTCAGCAGGAGCTGGAGTAAAATGGACCAGCCCCTGCAATCCGCGCTGGCCAACGTGTTTTCGTCTCCGAGACTCGAGGCTGTCCACCTGCGTGGCCTCGTGCTCGAGTCTCCCTGCCACCTATTATCGCTTTTTCAGTGAAGCGACGGCTCTGAAGGAGATGTCACTATCACATTTGTACTTCACGCAGACTGAGTGGCACGAGCCGTGGCCAGAATCACAGCTGTGGCGCCCCAAGCTTCGGTTCCTTCTCCTTAACGCCTCCTCCTTCGACCTCTGTCAATATCTCGTGAATCCACAGATCGACCTGACCCATGTTAGAACACTCAGGCTGGCAACACGCTGGCCTGAACAGAGGAAGAAAATGGTGCTGGCAACGAGCCTCCGACGCTCGAGGGGCGTGGAGCATTTAGGCCTCTGGGTCGCGTACGATTTTGAGGCGCGCAGACCTGATTGTGAGTACTTACCACATCCAATGCATCCACGATTAACCAAAATTTCGGTAGTGAGTCCAGATCTCTTCGCTACCAATCTTCGCTCCATCCACTTCGTCTCCGCCTCGATGGTCAGGCTGCTTGTCGTCTTTGTCAAGACGTGTTCGCACGATAGTCGCCTCGAGTACGTTACACTGGATAGTTTCCCGGACGTTTGGCGAGACACACCTTTTCCGAAGCTCCAAACTGCCATCAACGCTACCGTGGCTCATCTTCCCGCGTTGAAAACAATTGAGATGAAGTGGAAATAGCGCGCAAGCCGAGCGCCACACCCACACCATGGGAAACAGATATGCATACCGCGTTCTCTTCGCTAATACGGCGTGGCATCTTGCGCATAACGAAATTTCAATGTATGTGCAGAATTTCTGGTGCTTGAGCTTTTGCTCACAGATGTTTCTTCGTAGGGCGAGAAGGCCCGATTCCGTTTGGCTGGAATGATTATGAATGTGCACCACTGGTCTACCGGGTGCGGGGATTGTAATTGAGCTGCAGGATTCCCGACTGGTGGAATTTGGGAATTGAACCTCAACGGTTTATGTATACCTTTTTTTTCGCATCGGTTAGGCGTGAGGCGTGCGCAAGCGCACGATCTGCGATTCGATACAGTTTGGTGGTACGAGTAGAAATCCGTGGTTTATGATATACGGCTCTTGGTTGCCTCACTTCTCACCATCTATGCGAGGACTGTGGCCAGCACTCCCGGAATCTTTACCCATTCCAGTTTGAAACATCCGAGGTGGAATCAATATCTTTATCCGCGCGAGCCTTCTACTAGAGCTGAACTAATCTAAGGTTTCACAAATTTGCTGAATAGAAGATTACAAGACGAGATAAAGTTTTTTAGGACTGTCATATTGCATCCCCTCACGTGTCGTCCACGACTCTTCGAGGCAAACTTCCGAGGACAACCCATCCAAGCTATCCAAGTTATTCCCAGTCAGGATCCACGTCATCCCCTCGCCCTAGACACTGGTATGAAACTTGTAAAAGCAGAAATTGTGTACGACGTACCTTCAATTTCTGTTATCCGCAACATGCCACGCCGCACGAGCGACGGGAACACAGATTGTACCGCTGTTCCCACTGGCCGAACGTGTCGCTCAGCCCGCCATTATCGGCCTCATCTCGATTGTTTTCAAGCTGCAGAGATATCCGACTGCAGTGTTGATGGCAGCATAGAACTCCGGAGCCTGTGGAATTCGCTGCACGTCCCCAGGGCCGTCCAGTATGACACGTTCGAGGCAGCTATCGTGCGGACACCTCTTGAAGACAATGCCGAGCTGCTCGATTATTGAGTGGGAGAACAAGTGGATGGAGCGTAGATTTGTGCTAAAGAATTCTGCACTCACTGTGGAATTCTACTTCATCGGTGTATGCATTGGGACAGAAAAAGTGCTCACAGCCGTCTATATCGTACCGACCCAGAGGGATAAATGCTCCACCCCCCCGGGAGTCCGCGGTTCGTCGCCCGTATTATTTGCTTCCTCAAGTGCGTTGCCACTGTAAGTGTTCTGACACTGGTCAAGTCGATCTGTGGATGCACGAAATTTGACTGAACCCGCCAGTGTAGAAGTCGTTAACGAGGAGGGACCGAAGCTTGGGGCGCCACAGCTGCGATTCTGGCCACCGCTCGTGCCTGGACCAATGCTGTGTGAAGTACAGACGTGATAACGACAGCTCTGAAAGCTGTCGCTTTGCTGAAAAGCGATAATAGCTGGCGGGGAGACTCGAGAACGAGCCCACGCAGATGAACAGCCTCGAGTCTCGGAGACGAAAACACGCTGGCCAACGCAGATTTCAGGGTCTGTTCCATTTTATCCCAACTCCTGCTGTATGCCATGCCACTGTGATGTGGGATCCATTCTCGACGATGGATATCCGTGTTAAGTCGAGGAGCGGGAGAATGAGGGACAGCGTTCGACCAGCCATATAGCCTCCATAGGAATCGGCATTGACAGGCGTCTCGGGGAAGCCGACACAATGCACAGATCCTTCACAAGAAGTGCAATATGAGGGGACGAGGATAGCAGCTTGTAGAACCTTCGGCATGCGTCATAGGAGGAAAGAACTTCAGTTTTCTTGAATATGTGCTTCCTGGTTGAGGCAACGAATGCGCGCGCGACGAGAGAACAAGACTCGAGACTGGGGATGTCGTCGGATATTGTCGAGGATCATGTCGACAAGTTCCTGAGGAAGATTCATAGGAAGTCCCCGGTAATGGAAGCCAAAGGCAAAAGGCAATTGTGTAGCGCAGGTAGAGGCAGAAGTAGAAGACCGAGATGCTGTCAGATAGTGACTCACCGTCCTTCCTCTTTCAGCTTGGCCCAGCCATCCTGCTGTGGATCCGGTCGAAAGCATGAATAAGACCGGCTCCGCACACGGCTTCAAGTATACGTAAATTCTATTATGGTACACAGTACATTCAGATTTCTATATAATGTCCGATCGGCACAACGGGCAGCTGGATGAATGGCTTGTGCTGAACCACTGCACGCCGAGATCAGTTCATGCAGTGCTCGAGGGAAAAGCTCTCATACCTTGTAAAGACAGCCAGAATGGAATCTATTTTGCACGTTTTGCACGGTTTTGTCGGCAGCGTTAAATCCATCACACTGATGATTCTGCAAACAGACGTTAGTCAGGACTGATGGGGAGAGTCAAACACCTACGAATAACAGATAGCACACTCGACCTGGCCCTCGAAATGCAAGGTGACGTTCTTCTTGAAGAGACCGAGCCCATCCACGATTCTGCCGTTCTGAGACCACAGTGTCTGCTGCACTGCGAGAATCCATGCTCTCCACCGCGTCTCCTCTACACCCCACCCTCCGCACGTCTTTGACTTCTATTTTATGCAACGGCCAGTCCGACGGGATCTTGAGCTTGATCTCGAGCTGATGCTCGTCGACGAGATACGACGCAACGATCTCGTTGACAGCGGTAGCCACCTTGACGGTGAGATTGTCGTCCACCAGCTCCGCCGTAGCCTCGGGGCTCTTCACATGTGCCAACTCTGCCCGAATGAGGACAGGAGAAAAGTGCAGTGACGTGTACGTGGCGATGCTGGACGACAGTTGGCGGTCCTTGCAGTCGAGAACCCAGTTGTATATGAGCGACGGGACGGTGAGAGCGCTCGGTAGTACAGATGCGCCGCAAGGACTTGCAGACTCCAGGGGCTTCCAGATTCGTACACTGTCAAGCTATGTCAGTGTGGCACGATCCAATAATTCCGGCATACATTGAACAAAATCTCGTCGACAGTCCATACGTCCAGCTTAAAGGCTTTTGGAATGCCTTGGTCGACCCCTAGTAAACCAAGTAGATTTGGTATGAACGAGGTCCCAATAATGTCGAGGGTCCGCAGCTGGTCGATGTAACTCAGCCGTACTTTCAGCGACTGCAGGTATATGAGCCAAAGAAGAGGACCAGGACTGGAAAAACGCACCGCATCACTGAAGAGGTCGAAGACCACCATCCAGCCGAGCAGATAACCAAAGACGATCTACTCACGAATCAGCACCTGCAAACGGGCCATGCAGCCAACTTACCGATTCATCAAGATCCTCATAATCACTCTGATTAAGATTGAGATTCGTCTGTAGAATGTCGAGCAGCTCGAGCGGCAGATCGGCTTTGACACAGCATCGACATCCACGCCCGCCTCGACGACAAAGTGCTCCTGTGCGCTTGCGGGGCAGCCACTGTAAGCAGCTGATGGGTGCATCTTTTGCACGTCGACAGACGGGTCCCGCCAGCAGATGGCACATCTAGGGGAGAAATTCGTCAAAATTACGTTGATGAGCGGATTTAAGGAAAACTACCTTTGGCAGAGTGTCTTCTTTGTGATTAGGGATGTCGGCAGATCTTGCACGAGTGACAAAACGAGCTCGCGACAGGTCGACCGGGGAGTAGGAACCCGCCATATCGTCTGCAGAAATTAATATCGGCGGTTTTGAAGCAGGACAACAACATACCCAATTGCCCAGCAGCTAAATCGCGCACCATCGTGAGGATCTGCATCTGCCTTCTTGCCAGCTCGCCCGCAGCGTCTTGTTCGTGAGCGTGAGGTCTTGGATGAGGATGATCAGCCGTCAGCGTCCGTGCGAGGCTAACCAAAGTCTCATCATCTGTGAGCGAGGCATTCTGCTCAGGCACTAAGTTGCGCATCCGGCTGGAACTGGAACACGCACCTCAAGATTGCTCTCCACTACATCAAAGATAAGATCCCATGCGTCCCGGGGACATTCTGTACCAAAGGCGCAAGGTGGAAGAATACGAGCGTCATCGCGCTCTCTAGCTCCTCCTCAATGTCCTCGTCAGACGCTACCCACTGCTGGCACGCCTTGAAAATGTTCACCGACCGCTGCTGCGGGAGGAAAACGACGTCCGAATCCAGGCCTGGCGCGCTGGCGGCGAGTTTCCGAAGCGACAGCAGGCCCTGCGTGTTCGCCTTGCTCGAGAGATACCCCAGATCCGCGGCGAGCTCATTCCGATAGCGCTCGAGACGTGGCGGCTCCAGCGTCGAGGCGCTGACAGCAGACACGATGGCGATGCACGTTCTGGAACTGCGACGAGTGAGAAGATACGACTGGAAAAGAGAATAAAACTTACCGCTCTTCTCGATCTTCCTCGCAAACACCATCCAAAGATCAGCCTCTGCCTTATCCGCGTCCTGCAATACATGCTGCAGCACCCGTTCCAGCACGCGACACTCGCGGCTCCCGTCCGTCCTCCTCGCACATCGAACAAGCTCGACCAACAGCCCTGGCAGCCCACCGACGAGCGGCTTGTCCCCACTGACCGCTTCCAGCGCGCGCGCGCGCCATCCCTCCTCAGCCGCCCGTCAGCAGATACGCAGTGAGCTGCTGCGCGCGCGCCCCAATCCCCTCCAAAGCCCCACGGTCCACCGACCGATCAAACACGGCGCTCGGCGCAGTGGCACGGCAGCACGTCCTCCGCCCCAATTGCTAGCGCCAAGACATGCCGTAGCGCCCAAACGTGCTGCTCTTTCGCCGCGCGGCGGTCCGCCGCGAGGGCCTGTAGTAGTCCCGCGAGGATCGCGCGTACGCGCTGAACCCACGTGCATCGTGCGCAGCGGGACGCTTATGGGCCGGAGAGCGGAAGCAGGCGGGAGGTGCGGATGCAGGACTGCAAGGCTCGGTGTGGAAGGATCCGCGGGCAGCGCGTCCAGTATTGCGTCGAGCTCCGCTTTCGGGGAAAATGTCCGCCACGGCGTCAATCGCTGGAGCGAGTGTGCCTTCTGCCAGGGCATCTAGTATCTCTTCCGGCCTAACAGCCATCGGTCAGCATCGAGAAGGAAAAAAGGAGGAATGGACCCACGTAACACACACATCCGTACTGCACACCAGCACGCTCAGACGCCGCTTCACCTCGGCCACCACCTCCCGCGAAGACCCTCCCCGCCGCCTTCCCGCTCTTTCCATTGCACCCAAATACTCCTCGCCACACGCACCACGTCCTCCCCGAGCGGTACCGCGCGCGGCAGCACGTACGCGAATACATACACGGCAGCAGCAGCGCGCGCCGCATATCCGCGTCCGCGGCGTCGGGCCGCCCCGCAAGCACACTCGCAAGCAGCTGCAGCTCCGCGTCAAAGCCCCAGCCTCGAGCCCAAGCGGCACGGAGTCCGTAGGAGCGGCCAGCGCGCTCTCGACGCGCTCCGCAAATGCACGCACGACGCGTGCAAGCGCAGCACGCGACGCAACGGGGACAGGAAAAGCGCGCCGCGTTGGAGGACACGCGCAAGGAGGGCCATAGGAACGGGCGGGGTGTCGCGAAGAGCGGGTCGAGGGGACCTGCGGCTGCGCTACTACCAGACGGCAATGCATCCGCACCCCAGCCGTCAGCCCTTGCAGGTCCGCGTCTCCCCGTTCACCAGCAGCTCCAACGCACCCGCCGCTGCCTCGGGGTGCGCCGCCACCTCGCGCAGCAACGTGCCCCACAGCGCCTGTCGTTTCTCCGTGCGGTGCGCGAGGTACGCGAACAGCAGCGCGGGGGCGGTGAGCAGCAGCGCGTACGCCCGCCGTACGAGCAGCTCGTCGAGGGCCTGTGAAAACTGTTCAGTACTCGCTCGGAATAAGTGAATTGAAAAGAGGGAAATACAACCCACCTCCCCAACATCCCCCCACACGCCCCCGCCTCCAAACACACTCAGCGCGCGCACGAGCAGCGCCGCGTCCTCGCTCTGCACCGCTGCGCGCAGCACATCCGCCCGCAGCCCGAGCCCCGCGGCACGGATGCGCGCGGCGGCGCCGGCTTTCGTCGTGGGCGGCGTGAGGTCCTCCGCGACGCGCCGTCCGCGGACGACGAGTCGGGGAAGGCGGCATCCTCATTCCCAACAACGGCCTCAAGCACAGCACACACGAGCGCCGGCGGGCCCCCTGCGCGCAGACATTCGCCGAGCGAGCGGAGGCCGGTGGCGAGGAGGTCTAGAGGAGCAGAAAGCAGCGTCGTTGGTCTTCAATATAAAAGCGAAAAAACGACGGAAACACGCACCGCCTCCCACACCCCCCGCCGCACTCAACGCCCCGCGATCAGCTGCGCCGCCCTCCGCGCGTCGACGTGCAGCTTCTTGCCTTTCTCCCTCTCCTTCGCAGTCTTCGCTTTCTCTCCCTCCGTCTCAGTCGAAGACGGAGAAAAGCCCCCCAGGGCAACCCACGCCCTCACGATCTCGCGCGCGAGGAGCTGCGTGTCGTCGTCGTCGTCCCAACTCCGGGCCGCCGCAGCAACAGCCCGCCCCCGCCTTACAACAAACACCGCACACTCCAGCAGCGCGCCCAGGAACGCCGCGCCCGCGCGCGCGCGGGGCCGGGGAGCGCGGTCGTCAGCGCCGGCGCCGGCGCGGGGCGGGTGCCGGCGCGTGTTTCTCTGCGGTCTCTTGCGCATTTCGTTCGTCGTTGGCGGCGTCAGAGTCAGAGTCGGTGCC